>PVKU01002258.1:0-86032 GCA_004027475.1 Anoura caudifer | reverse complement strand
GTGATGAGAGAAAAATCCAGGAAACACAGAGAGTCCCAATCAAGAGGAACCCAAAGAGGCCTACTTCAAGACACATCACAATTAAAATGACAAAATTCCAAGACAAGGAGAGAATCTTAAAGGCAGCAAAGGAGAAGCAGGAAGTAACACACAAGGGAGCCTGGATAAGGTTAGAAGCTGACTTCTCAATGGAAATGCTCCAAGCCAGAAGAGAATGGCAAGAAATATTCCAAATAATGAAAACCAGAGGCCTGTAACCAACACTAATTTACCCAGCAAGGCTCTAAATTAAAATGGAAGGCCAAATAAGGAGTTTCCCAGACAAAAAAAAGTCTAAAAAAATATGCCTCCACCAAACCAGCTCTGCAAGATATGCTAAAGGGTCTGCTTTAAGAAAAGGAAGAAAAAGAGTGACAAAGAGAAGAACACAGGTACAAAACAATGGCAATGAATAAGTACCTATCAGCAATAACTTTAAATGCAAATGGATTAATTGCTGTGACCAAGACACATAGAATAGCTGAATGTATGAGATATCAGGATCACACATATGCTGCCTACCACAGACCCACCTCAGAACAAAAGACCTACACAAACCAAAAGTGAAGGGCTAGAAACAAATTTTCCAAGCAAATAGACAGGAAAGAAAAGCCTGGTTTGTAATACTGATATCAGACAAAATAGACTTCAAAACAAGGACCATAAAAAGAGACCCAGAAGAACACTTCATAATACTCAAGGGAAGAATCCATCAAGAACACATAAACATTGTAACTATATATGCACCCAACATAGGATCACCCAAATAAGTAAGAAAAGTCTTGGAGGACTTCAAGAAACATATAGACAGCAACACAATTATATCAGGGGATTTCAACCCACTGTCAAAAATTGATAAACCTTCCAATAATATAACAACAAAGATATTGTGGCATTGAACAATGCCCTAGATCAAGAGGACTTAACTGATATAGAGAGAGCCTTTCATCCCAAAGAAGCAAAATAAATTCTTTTCAAATGCACAAGGAACATTGTCAAAGATAGACCACATGATAGGACACAAAACAAGCCTCAACAAATTCAAGAATATTGACATCATATCAAATATTTTCTCTGACCACAAGGGACTGTAACTAGAAACCAACCTCAAGGAAAAAAACTCAAAAACACTCAAACTCATGGAGATTGAAAAACACACCTTTAAACAGTGAATGAGTCAAGAATGAGATCAAAGAAGAAATCAAAAAGTTCCTAGAAACAAATGAAAATGAACTCACACCAATCCAAAACTTATGCAAAGGCAGTCCTGACAGGGAAGTTCAAAGTGATACAGGCCTACCTAAAAAAGATAGAAACATTTCAAACAAACAACCTAACCCTACACCAACAAGAACTTGAGGAACAACAATAAAGACAGTTTAGAAAGGAAGGAGAAGGGAGGAAATAACGAAGATCAGAGAAGACTTAAATGACATAGAGACTAAAAGCAAAATTCTAAGGATCAATAAATTCTGGAGCTGGTTCTTTGAAAAGACATACAAAATTGACAAGCCTTTAAGAAGACTCATCAAGAAAAAAAGAGAAAGGACCCAGATAAATATAGTCAGAAATGAAAAAGAAGAGATTACAACTGATACCACAGAAATACAAAGGATTGTATGAAGTTACTATGAAGAACTATATGCCAAGAAATTTGAAAACCTAGGTGAAATGGACACATTTCTAGAAAAATATAATGTTCCAAAAATGAATGAAGAAGAAACAGAATGCCCGAACATACCAACAACAGCTGATGAAATTAAAGCAGAAAAAAAAAAAAAAAAAAAAAAAAAAAAAAAAAAAACAAAAAAAAAAAAAAAAAAAAAAAAAAAAAAAAAAAAAAAAAAAAAAAAAAAAAAAAAAACAACTCATGGTACACAAAAAACCTGGACTGGATGGTTTCACCAGAGATTCTACAAAGCACTTAAGAAAGAGCTAACTCCTATCCTTCATAGACTATTCCACAAAATTCAAGAAGATGGAAGATTCCCAAACTCTTTTATGAAGCCAGAATCACCCTAATCCAAAAACAAGATAAAGACACAACAAACAAAGAAAACTTCAGGCCAATATCACTGATGAACATAGATGTTAAAATCCTCAACAAAATATTGGCAAACCATATCCAGCAACACATTAAAAAGATCATACATCATGATCACATGGGATTCATCCCAGATATGCAAGGATGGTACAATATTCACAAATTAGTAATTCTAATACATTACACAAACAAAAGCGAAGACAAAAATCACATGATCATATCAATAGAGGCAGAAAAGACATTTGAAAAGGTATAGCACCACTTATTATAAAAACACTCAGCAAAGTGGGAAAAGAGGGAACATTTGTAAACATGATAAACGCCATATAGGGAGCCCTATAGCCAGTATAATACTCAATGGGCAAAAACAAAAAACTTTCCCACTAAGATCAGGAACAAGGCAAGGCTGTCCACTTTTACCACTTCTATTCAACATAGTATTGGAAGTCCTAGCCACAGTAATCAGACAAGAAAAGAAAAGAAAAAGTATTCAAATTGGAAAAGAGGAAACAAAACAGTCATTGTTTGCAGATGACATGATAGTATACATAGAGAATCCTATAGACCACACCAAAAAACTGCTTGACCTAATGAATGAATTTGGCAAAACAGCAGGATACAAAGTCAATATTCAGATATTAAAGGCATTTTTATATACACAATGAAATATCAAAAACAGAAATCAGGGGAAAATCCCATTAATATAGCAACAAGAAAAATAAAACACCTAGTAACAAACCTAACCAAGGAGGTAAAAGACCTGTACTCAGAAAACTATGCAACACTGAAGAAAGAAATTAAGGGAGACACAAATGGAAACATATACTATCTTCATAGATTGGAAGAATTAACATCATCAAAATGTCCATACTACCTAAAGCAATTTATAGATTCAATGTAATACCTATTAAAATACCAATGGCATATTTCACAGACATAGAACAAACACTTCAAAAGTTCATATGGAAACATAAATGACCCTTAATAACTGCAGCAATTTTCAGAAAGAAGACCAAAGTAGGAGAGATCACAATAACTAATATCAAACTGTATTATAAGGCCACTGTTCAAAACATCCTGGTAATGGTGTAAGAACCAACACATGGACCAAGGAACAGAATAGAGAACCCAGAAATAAACCCAAGTCCCTATGGTCAATGAATATTTGACAAAGTGGGCAGCAGCATAAAATGGGGCAAAAATAACCTCTTCAACAAATGATGTTGGGAACACTGGACAGCTACATGCAAAAACAAGAAACTTGTTCACCAATTTATACCATACACAAAAATAAATTCAAGATGGATAAAAGACTTAAATGTAAGTCATGACCACAGTTGTCCTTCAGGAGAACATAGGCAGGAAAATCTCAGATATTCCATGTAGCAATGTTTTCACTGATATGTTCCCTAGAGCAAGGAACATAAAGGAAAGAATAAACAAATGGGATCTTATCAAAATAAAAATCTTCTACACAGCTAACAAAAACAGCATCAAAATGAAAACAGAACCAACCATATGGGAAAACATATTTGCCAGTGATACCTCAGACAAGGGTTTGATCTCAAAAATATATAAAGAACTCATACAACTCCACTCTAAAAAGACCAACAACCCAATTGAAAAATGAGCAAAGGACTTCAACAGTCACTTCTCCAAGGAGGATATACAGAGGATCCAGAGATATATGAAAAGATGCAGTGTATCACTAGCCATTGAGAGATGCAAATTAAAACCACAATGAGATACCACTTCACACCTGTCAGAATGCCCATCATAAAAAAATCAACAAACAACAAGTGTTGGAGAGGTTGTGGAGAAAAGGGAACCCTAGTGAACTGTTGGTGGGAAGGCAGCCTGGTGCAGTCACTATGGAAAACAGTATGGAATTTCCTCAGAAAACTAAAAATGGAACTGCCTTTTGACCCAGAAATTCCACTGCTGGGATTATATCCTAAGAATCCTGAACCAATCCCAAAGAACATATGCACTCCAATGTTCACAACAGCACATTTTACAATAGCCAAGTGCTGGAAGCAACGTAAGTGCCCATCAGTAAATGACTGGATCAAAAAACTGTGATACATTTACACAATGGAATTCTATGCAGCAGAAAGGAAGAAGGAGCTCCTACCATTTGCCACAACATGAATGGAACTGGAGAGCTTTATGCTGAGTGAAATAAGCCAGGCAGTGAAAGACAAATACCATATGACCTCACCTTTAACTGGAACCTAATCAACAAAATGAACAATCAAGCAAAATATAACAAAAGACATTGAAATTGGGAACAAGCTGACAGTAACCAGAATGGAGAGAGGAGGGGATAATGTGGGGAAAAGGGTTAAGGGTTTTCAGAAACAATTATAAAGAACATATGGACAATAACAAGGAGGGGGTGGAAACAGGGGAGGGAATTTGGGATGGAAGAAGTGGTGGGGAGGGGTGGGTGGAAAAGACAGAAAATTGTACTTGAACAACAATAAAAATCAAAAGTATAAAAAACACTTGAATTAATATATAAATTCTAATCACCCCAATGCATGGCAAGAAATTACCCTCATCTTGTTTGGCTCTTTTAACAAAGATAAGAACAATGAATATGACTATGATTAGTCTATAAAGCAGAGAATACAATGTCAGAAAATCAAGTATTGCCTTTGTGCCTGTAGCATGGGAAGACCAATGAAATGAAATTAACACCTGTACTAACCATGTAAATTTGCATAGAGGAAATAGACTAATCCTGCTCAATGACTGTAGATTTGCTGTACCTGAAACTCCAGACACTGATCTAACATCTTCTTGCGTTGATTCCAAGCTTTCTCTAAATAATCTCTCTCTAGTCTGACAGCTTGAAGCTTTTCTTCAATTTCAGGGCTGTTGCGGTGTCCACTACCTATAAGTTCTACACCAAAATCTTCTAAGGCCTGAAAGGTAGGAGCCTCAGCCTCCATGTCAGCATGATGTTCCTGTGGGGTGAAAGGGAAGACACTGGTGAGTCCAATGACATTTCACCAAAGTTATGTGACCAGTGGCTATGGCTTTTGTATCCATACCTGGTGTCGTTCCATCAAGATCTCAGTACCAGTTAAGTCCTCAGCCATCTCCTGTGATGATACCATGCCATCAATGCCACTGATCCAATTCTGTAAGTCTCTAAAGAAATAGACAAATTGAGATTTAGAAGAAAACCTTGCTACAGAGGTATCTATCTTTGAACTTTTTCTTCTCTAAAAAATGTTTCCAGATAAATTCCTCTTATCTGGCTTTATATGCTTCACAAATGTTAGGTTTGTAGTTTTCACTGCATGACATAATAATAACAATCCCTTGCACTGAAAGTCTCTTCACATATATCATCTCTTTCAAATCCTGCAATAATCTTTTACAGAATTCAGGGAATTATTCTGTTTTCATTTTGGAGATGAGGAAGTCAGTTTTGAGAATAACAAGTCATTTTTCTCATTGATGTAACTAACAGCAGACATCTGGATTGGAATCCAGACACTGAAGCTCAGGACCAGTATATATTCCATTACTCCTTATGATTCTTGTTCCTTTAAAGTAGGTTCTTAGGTTTCAAAATCTATGTTATTATGATATCTCAAGGAAGGCATGTCTAGTACCAAATATCCTCTTGTGTAAATTGAATTTATTTATTTATTCAAATAATTAAAATTTTGTGGTGCTTATTAAGTACCAAATATTGTGAAACAGATGTATTTGTGCATTTAGGAGCTTACCTAAACAACATGAAAAGCAAAAGTGTCATAAAGAGGGAAAATATAGTATTATATAGACTTGCTCTGAGGCTGAGAATGTTACTTCCACAACATTGAACAGTAACATTTCATAAGATTTCATAAATAGAAAGGGGTAACATTTGATTTGCAATCTGAACTCCAGGTAGAATCAGTTTGTCTGTCTATCTATCTATCTATCTATCTATCTATCTATCTATCTATCTATCATCTATCTATCTTCCCATCTTTCTATCATTCATCTGTCTATCATCTATCATCATCCATGAGCAAAAGTAAATTGGAGAAATAGGTATGGTAGCTATTTATTTTTACTGTATAAAAACTATAGCTCTCCAGAGGTGCTTAATTGAGGTGAGTGTTGTCAAAAGCAACTACAATCATTTGCCTAAAGTTCTCCCACTTTTTTTCTTCAAAAGTATTACATTGTGAGCCGCTACTTCTCAGATACTCATCTAAGTGTGTCTTCTGGCAGACTGATATGATGGGGAAGAATGTGGGAATTGTTCCCAAACAAAGTATGTATTTGCTAAATTGTAATAATGTGTAGACTCTTAGGCAAGGCAATAATGATTATTTATAATTTGATCTGAATATTTCTAAATTTATTTCTTGCTACTTCTCTTTACCCCTCTGGGATACAAAACCCATGCTCTAGCTATCCCTGCTCATTTCATGAATATGATGCCCCTTTCTTATCCTTGTGCCTTTGTTTGTATAGTTTCATTTATCTGTTAAGATGAGTGTTTTGGGCTGCGTTATGTTCTACCAAGGTTATCAGCATTCTTCTCGACCTTTCCAGTACAATGAAAATACCCATATCTTAAAGCTCCTGACATAGCACTCAATATATGTACAGTATACACTCTATTGAAGTTTATCTAATTTGCATATAAGGCCTTGCGTTCCTTAAACCTTCAATATTTTGTTGCTTAAAGTACTGAACTTGAAATTTTTTGCCTTACCAGAGATACTACCTTGACATCGAGGTACCCTCCAAATCCAACAGTGAAGAGCACCTGTACCCACACTGTTCCTAGAAGCTCTCCTTGGGGTCCAGGCATGAAATCTTCCACATTTCTTAGCCTTTTGAGCTTTACCTGGCCTTGCTGAGGAACAAGTAGAATTTCTGAGCCTCATTTAGGCCCTCTCTACGATCCTTTGTATGTTCCTGCAGGCTGTTCCAGGCTTCGTTCAGCTCCACTTGCTGCCTCTGCAGGTCATCAGTGGCATCTGGGTGGGACTCACTCAGTCGCTCTGCTGTCTCTCCCAATATAGTAACCTGGGGAAGTGTAAGAGATCTGATCATCATTTGAGAGTCATACCTAGATCCCAGGAAAAGAGAAATCTTGAGTCCTAAAGGTGCTTATTCCTCAAACAGACATCAGTGAAGTACAAGGACATCTAGCTGCTTTCTTAACTAAAATGATAACTGTATTGGTACACATGATAACCCTCTAAAGTAGTCAACTGACACGACTATTCTTTTTAAGTTAAAGAAGGCTGTTCAGGAGAGTGCCTAAGTAAATACTGGTTAGGGGCAGCATCAATAGGGAACCCAAGGACCCTGATTTTTATTGTGAATCTCTTCCCAATATAGGCATTTCTGTGCTTTCTTTTGTTCTACATGTTAACGCCATGCTGTATGATGACTCTGATTCATGCCAGAGTTTATCTGGCAAACTACAGAGTTCACTTCTCAGTTGGAGTAGGATTAAGCTCATTCAATTACTTGTGAAGAAAATTCTGCACCATGCTCAGGCATAGGCCTGGCCACCTTGATTATGACTGTTTCTTACTGATCTTAGGCTGCTGTCCAGCAACTAACTCCTGTAAGTTCTGCTCACTTGTAACCCGTTAAATAGGCATTTGGACAGGAGGTTTATTTCCCATACATTTTCTTTTTATGCTAATAGACCTGGAGCATGTTCTTTTAATGGTGTTGCTTTAGAGATAGAATACAAGAAAAAGTATTGAGTATTAAAAAGGTTAAGTGTAAGTATAAGGACTGGAAAACAAAACCACAAAAGAGGGCATTGATAGGTATAAACATGAAGAGAAAAATGTTAGAAAAATTTGGAAGCTCATGTCTTACCTTTTCTCCCATGGGTATAAGGTCTCTCTCAAATCCCTCATGCTGTCGTTGAAGGGCCTGGACACTGAACAGGTCTGAGCCAGGATCAGCAGCACTGAGGGCTTGGCACTTCTTCTCAATCTGCTCTTTCATGTCATCTGCTTCCCTGGTAAATGAAAGTAAAGATTTTAGTAATAAGCATGTGCACCAGAGGCAGACTACTTGAATTCACAATGAAGTCATCTACTACACATCATCATCATCATCATCATCATCATCATCATCATCACCACCATCATCCTTTTTATTTTAAAGATTTTATATACTTATTTTTAGAGAGAGGGGGAGGAAGGGAGATAGAGAGAGAAACATCAATGTGTAGTTGCCTCTCATATGGGCCCCTCTGGGGACCTGGCCTGCAACCCAGGCATGTGCCCCAACTGGGAATTGAACCAGTGACCCTTTGTTTCTCAGGCCATGCTCAGTCCACTGAGCTATACCAGCCAGCACCCATCATCCTTTTTAATGTGCTAGAACTTATGCTCATTTAATCTTCATAGCAACTATTTGGGGCATAGTTATTATTATCATTCTTCCTCTATTTATGAGAAACTGAGTTTTAAAATTACTAAGTATAGTTTTTCTAAGCTATACTATGCTAAATGACAGAGTCTAAGTTTGAACTAGGTGGTCTGACTGCTGAGCTACATGCTAGCCATTATATTTCACGGTATTCCATCTTAAATCATTCTAAACCATCATAATAATCTGGAATTCACTTTTATTTTCTCTGGATATTCATAATCACATTTTTACATAGTGAAGATGTTTGGATTCCTAATTGTTTCTTCATTTGTTCACTTAGTTATGTATTTATTTCTGAGTATAGCAACAGTGTTAGAAATCATAAATAAATTGTTGGAACATTGACTATGACTATGAAAATGACTATGATATCTGTTCTCTACTATCTACATCTAGTTCAGAAATATAGTTACTTAAACCTCTCATTTCTACTTTGTTTTATTCACTGTCATGACAACATATAGGGACTGCTATTATGTACCAAGGACCAAGTCTAGGCACTAGAAATTTGAAGTAAGGAATATACTACTGAAATGCCTGTTCTCCTATTATCTCTATCTAAGGAAGAAGGGTTATACTAATAGCTATGGCTCTACTATAATAGACTTGGAAGGTTTTGAGCAGGTTATAGAGCACAGCTTTTTAGGGCTAAAATTCTCACCTGTGAAACATTTGGACAGCATGGGCACTGCCCAGTAGTTGGCGCTGTTCCTCTGCAAGCCTCTGCAAGGATCCCCAACGGGTGTTCAGCTCCTAAAAGAATCAGACATGTTATACATACTTCAGGTAAAGAGCTGACTCAGATAGCTTAGTGGTTCTGGAAGACTAGATGGGGCTTAAGTCATGGTTGATTTCATGATATCCACTTCACAAATTGCATAGGGACATGTCTTTTTTGGATAGCTTGAGTTTGGGCCTCATTTACTCCAGAGCAGTTATGAAAGGGGTTACTTTCTTTCCCAATCTGATGTTTAAGCTGGGAAATATCAACCCTGAAGTGGCAATTGATGTTTCCTGTGACAGACTATATTATATATTACATCCTCTGAAAAATTAGTGGAAAGCATTGCATTTGTAGTTAGAAGCTATTCCATTTTTTTCTAGGAGATACGTAGTGCCCTTCTGTATCCTGAATCGATGAAACAAAGTAGCCTCTTAGAGTCCTATTTTTTTCTAGAGGTTAAGTAAATTGTCTTTATGAACCATCCTTTTCATTTTGACTCCATGTCATCCATCACAAAAAGCAACAGGGAACTCATCCTCACTAGTTTATTACAACCCAGAGAGCTGAACTAGACATTCCATTAATGTCCATTAGTTTATTAAACCACAGGTACAAATTTGAATCAGCTCTAGAATACCTTTATCCTCATCTCTACCAACCTATATTTTTTTCCTTCTTTCATCAGATTTTATCAGGACCTATCTCTTCCAGTAAGTTTTCTTGATTTACCCCTTCCACTACCATGACTCCTGCATATCCATTTTCTTTGTATTTATGTATTGGAGCACTGAATTTCTGCATCTGTGGTGATAGGGAAGAGGTGAGTGTATGTTGTGATTTAAGGACTTCAGAACAGTTCAAATGGCTAAGCTATTTGGATTATTGTCTTTGACTTTTCCTGTGGCCAGCTCCATATTTTCATTACCTTCTGCATGGTCAAGCTGATCTGTAGAATATGAAGTTGAGTATATTTAAGTTAAATGATGACTCCCAAAGCTCAACTTAGTAGTGAGGAGAAATGGAAGGAGCTTCAGTTACCTGCTGTATTTGAGCCCCTTCTGGTGTTAGGAGCTCTTCAAATAAAAGATCATCAGCCACCTTGTTGATGTCCTTCAGTCGAGGCTCATTGGTCTTCAAATCCTGTATGGAAAAATTTATCCAAAGTAGTGTAGATCACTTTCTTATGAATCTTTCATACTTGCTTGCTCATCTCTGCCCTGACATGAATAAATATTAAAACCTATAATTACCCTTACTTTCAATGCATAAAAAACTGCTTGCCTCCAAATTTTCACTTAGAAGAGTACCTTTGTCTTTGTGATATCCAGTGACTATCGGAAACTGCCTAAGGGCACTGTTAATTGAGGTATAGAGTACACCCATTTTCCTAGGTTTTTCCATTTTCCCTTATAATTTTAAATTATCTGTTCTTATCTGTTGACAGTTTTTATTTTTCTCCCTCAACTTTTAAAATTTTTTTAAATTTAATTTATTGGGAAGGCATTGGTTAATAAATGTATATGTTTTAGGTACACAGTTCTACAGTACATCATCTGTATATTGTACTGTGTATTTATTTACCACCCCTAGTCAAGTCTCCTTCCATCACCATTTAACTCTCTTTTCCCCTAATCTCTTTTCCCCCATCCCTTTTTTCTCTGGTAATCACCATTCAACATACCGTTGTATGTGTCCTTGAGTCTTTTTTTTACCTTACTTAATCTCTTTACCCTTCTAACCTAATCCCCAAGCCCCTCCTTTCTGACAGCTGTCAGTCTGTTCTCTGTATCCATGAGTCTGTTTCCACTTTGATTTTACTTATATGCGAAATGTAATGAACAAAATAAATTTCCCTTAATTTTTAAGGTACTTATATACTGACATATTGTCCCTTTATCTATAATATATCTTGCAAACATTTCTCCCACTGTTGATTTTATTATTTCATTTATGGTGATATTGCTAATACAAAACCACAGGTTCTCTTTCATGTTTTAATAAAAATTAACAATCTTTTTACTTAGTGCATTCAGTGAATCTGAATTTTAATTCATAGTTAGGTAGCCTTTTTCTATAAGACATTAAAAACACAATACAAAAATTCTGTAATTAGAACAGTGTGATAACACATGAATAGACAGGCTGCCATAGCTTATCAAGTCTATCATAGAAAAATCAGAAATAATTTACAGAAATAATTTCAAGTACATATGGAACTTTGCTCTATGATAAAGGCAATAACTCAAATAAGTAAGGCAATAATAGACATTTTAGTTATTGAGGCTGCAAAAATTAATTAGTGATTTAGGGAAAAGATAAGATTGAGCTATACCTCACACCATATTGGATAATAAACTCCAAATGATCAGTATCTAAAAGTAAACTAAATTCATATAAGTATTAGGAGAAGACTGGGTGAATTTATTCTTCCTAGATTTCTTAAAAATCCCTCCCTGGATTAAGTAACAGCATCAGGGGGGATCTATATCTGGCCATATTTTCTGCCAACATAAACTCCTATGCCTTCTACAGAATTTCATTGACTGAGCTGCGATCTGCTTATATTAAGGTATGTTGTAAGAAACTGCTCTAGGGAGTTTATCATCTTTTCTACAGTAATAATATTGTTCCTTACATTATACAATAAATTTTCAATGAGTTTTCCTATGGAAGTCTCATTCTTGGTGTTATTTTATAATTTTACTCATTTTTCCATTCTTTCACTTTTCTTTCACATATCTCTAAACAATAAAATATAATCTCTATATCTATCATCTATCCTCATCTCTACTGACCTATAAAGTGGTCTCTACTGACCACTTTGAAATTTATTATAATTTATTATTAAAAAGAAAGGATTTATTCTAACTACTAGTTAAAATAATAATATGAGTCTGAAAGAATAAAGGAGAAAGGAAGGGTTTTAAGCAAGTGGAAAATTGGAAATTGCCTAGCTTTAAAGTCAGGTTGTTCTTTCCATCTTCCCATCCAACTTAGCCCCATAATTAGACTTCACACAGAGTCCCACAATGTTCCATCTCAATCTGGGCATTAGGAACACAGCACAGTATAGGTCAAGTTTTGAAGAACCCAGAGAGATCACTACTCCATGTAGTACTTAAGAAGAGCAGCAACTGCAGGCTGCAAAGTTAGGGTGAGTACTTTCCTCTGCATTCTCCTTGCATCTACAACAGCCAGAGAAAGATTTAAAATGTGGATCTCTCAGTAGATTTGGGAAGACATTTATTAAATTTGAAGTTAAGGAATTACTTAGGAGCAGATATGGGAGAAAAGAAAACAATGATAATCCTCACAAAACTATCTGAAGGAGATGGTTCTTTCTTCTCACCATTTGGAATTCATCAAACTTTTTCTGCAGCTCCCAAACATCATCTAGTTCTATGCCTGTGTTTTCTGCCTTTTTCTCTCGGATCCAGTCCAGCATATCACCTGCCTCATAGGCCAGCAAAAACTCATTGTAACGTTGTAATAGACGACGTCTGCGTTCTTCTGCCCGATCAAGAAGAGAGTGGTACCTACGTGTATAAGTGAAGAGAATTAGAAAGGTGAAATAAAAGATGGAGAAAACACAGAAGAGTAGAAGCAGGACAAGAGAGAGAATGAAAGGGGTAAAAGAGAGAATCAAAAGGAAAACAGTAAAAGGAAAAAATACATACAGAAGAAAAATAGCATTGAAATCAGGGAAACAAACATACATTGTTCCATTTTTTAAGATTTTATTTATTTGTTTTTATAGAGAGAGGAAGGGAAGGAGAAAGAGAGGGAGAGAAACATCAATGTGTGGTTGCCTCTCACACGCCCCCTACTGGGGGCCTGGTCCACAACCCAGGCATGTGCCCTGACTGGGAATCAAACCGACAATCCTTCAGTTTGCAGGCTGGTGCTCAATCCACTGAGCTGTAGCATCCAGGGCCATTGTTCCATTTCAAAATTATAAAAATGTCATTGAGGAGAGGGAATTCTAGGGGAAAAGGGGAAGGGTTTAGAGAAACAAGTATAAAAGACACATGGGCAAAAACTAGGGGGAGTGGAAATGGGAGGAAGGTTGGGAGGGCTGGGGTGGTGGGCTGGGATGGGAGTAGAAGACAGAAAACTGTACAAGAACAATTAAAATTAAATTAAATTAAAAAAATGTCATTGTTCCAAGTGTAACCAGCAACATCTTATAGAAGTGAGATATTGACATGCCTGCTGATAACTGGATATAAAACAGCCTGGTAGAATAACCAAAATTCATATGGAAGTCAGAATACCTTTTTGAAACCTTGAAAGAATGCTGGACAAGGAGTCTATTAAGCCTAACTTCAGTTAATCGACTTAATGGCACTAGGGCTTCCTGTCCTTATGTAAAAAAATGAAGTATTTACAAGACCATGAGTTTACTTTTAGCTCCTCTAATTTAACAGGTGCAGTTGTGAGAAGTGTCTTTGACCAATAGGAAATGTTTAGGCAAACATCTGTCCAGCTCTCTAGCCTCCAGAACTTACTGGCTCTCAATCTGTTCCTGACGCTGGGTAATATTGCCTGGTTCTTCTCGCCAGCGCTGCGGAAGCATGGGAAGCTCATTATGGGCCAGTTTCCTGACGTAGACAGCTGGCACAAAACCCTGGTGATCATCAGCTTCCACCTTCCACCAGTCCTGAAGGAAGAGCAGATTCCAACTCTTTTTTAGTTCTTGGAAAAGCCACAAATAGGAAAGAGTTCAACTAAGTCTCTAAGCACAAACTTGTGGCCAAGAGAAGCAAAACATCACTTATAGGAGGAACACTATAATTGCCACATATTGAAAAGGTTATAAATAATGAGTGGCAGGAATTGCAGAAATAAGCTTCTGTAATCAAGAAATCTGACATTTAATGTTAGACCTTTAACTTCCATGATGTTTTCAAAAATCAAATATGGTTCTTTTAATGATGGTACAACTTATCCATTAGAAATTATAAACAACAACAAAAACCCATAACCAAACAAACAACATGGTGCCTGAATTAAATTGATCTTGGTGGTGGAGCATCTATGTATGAAAAAAATGTATAATAACTTTTCTTACCCTATCCTTGCCCTGGACATACAAAAAATTGTGTTGCCCCGAAATTCACTTATGTGAATGTTTTGTGCTTAAATATAATTCTGATCCCCGTGGAGTATTTTGGATGTTGTGCTATAGTAAGCACTGAAGTTAGTCTCCTCAGAAAATAATGTGGTGAAATGAAGACATCTAAGGAAAAAAAAGGGGGGGACTGGCACACAACTTATTTGATAACAAAACTTGTTGCTTCTCTAAAATATTTACTTGCCCTCAGATTAACAATATTCCAACCTCTCTTCTTCTCTTCCCAGTCACTTCTGGAGATTAATCAAGTAATAGAATATAAAAAAAATTACTTGAGCTTCAACAAGAGCCAGTGTTCCAGTACTGGGCCCTCCCTCCTAGAAGCCAAATCTTATTCTTTTTTACCTTGATAGTTTCTAGTAATTCCACCTGAACACTCCCTGAGACCCTGCTACAAGACAAAGTTCTGCAGGTCTCAGGCAGGTTGTGGCTGGCCTTAGTATACTCTGAGACTTTTGCTGAGTTGGAATCTTTATTAAACTAGTGAACACAATTTGCCTCTACTTGCTGAGTCACTGAGAACCTGCATTACACAATTTATGTACTGCTCAAGGGTCTTTCAGTGGCAGAGTCCAACAGGCAGACAAAAGGCAGTGGTGGGTTTTGAGGTGCCTAGTGCCTTTTGCTGACCAGCCCCAACTATGGTACCAGTGGCACCTGGCCTCAATATACCTTACTCCTTCCCATGTGCACACAGGCCTAGCACAGGCATGTTGGGAACCTGTGGCAGACCCTTCTGTGTGGTGTGGGCCCAGCTCCCACTCAGAGATGTACAGGACCCATGCCCACAGATACGTTCTCTCATGGGTAATCAGATTTGCAATATACCTAGGCTGCTCTGAGGCTTGCTTTTTGCTAAAACTCCCTCACCCTGCAAGTGCTAAACCCTGCAAGTGCCAGTGTAACTGGCTCAACCACTTTTGCCTTTTCATTTGCTAATATTCTTCTTCTGTGATATGATGAGGGGCATTGGCTCCTTTGTTGTAACTGGGGGATAGTGAGTGAGGGCCATCTTGTAATGTGAGGAGAAATAAAATAAAGGCCTGTCATGGTGGAGGCCACAGCTTTTGCTCCCCTTGAGAGAAAAGCCATTCTGTCATCCTTTTTTCTCCACTGGACTCAATTGTCCATGTGTATGTTTTATTTCATCCATAATGACATGGACACTGACTGATGCAGACACTGGCTGATGGATATCACCATCTAACCTCACATAAGCACTCTGCTTTCTAAAGTCAGTTCACATTCTTTTTCTCTTCTAATTAGAGTTTTATCTCTTTTTCATCTTTTACTAAAAATGGCTAGTAGGGTGAAATATTATGGTTATCGCTGTACTTCCCCAAAGGAATTCCTATCTGCTCACTTGTTGTTAGTACTCTAAATCCCATAGAATGCGCTCCCACTGTCTTACTCCATTTCAGCTTTGGCCTGCTCCTGGTCAGTTGAGTAAGGAATTTTATTTCATTGTTTTCTCTCTGCCACTTTTTTCTTCTTTTTTTCTCTCTCTCTCTTTCTTTTTTCCCCTCTCTCAAACTGGGTTTAACTTCTTAGTTTGCTTCCCCAATCCTTTTAGAATTATTTTTCTTCACTGCAGACATCTCATATATACTTTTTGTTTTCTTCAATATTCTAATTCCTGTTTTGCCTTTATTAAATTACAGTCAACTGGTTTTACTATTGACCCTGCTGTAGGTTATCTGCAATTTTGCTCCCATTTGTCTAGTACCTTTCAAACTTTACTTCAAACCTGCTAGTATACTCTTCCCTCTTCTTACCCCATTGTTCCCATTGCCCTTTTGTGTTAGACTTATGTCATAAATTTTGCTTTTTTCCTGTCTTTGCCTTGGTTCCATACCAACTCTTATTACTTCTCCTTCCTCTTACCACACAACAACAGGTTCCCATTTCTAGCCATCTCATATTCCCTATGTCATATCATATAATACCTGAAACCCCTCTTCACATTTATTAATAATAGTTCTATAGTGGTTTAGACTGCTTATGAGGTAGGGATATGAAGCTGGTTGGATGAATAAGAGGACTAAATTACTGAGCTGGAAGACAAGGTACAGAGAAATAGCCTGGGTAGAGAAGCTGCATGAAAAAAAGACTAAAAAAAAAAAAAGAAGAAGAAGATAGCTTAAGGGAACTGCAAGACAAAATAAAATGCAACATTCAAATCATCTGAACACCAGAAGAAAAAGAAAAGGAACAAGGGATAGAAACATTATTGAAAAGATAATGAAAGAAAACTTCCTGAACAAGGAGAGGGGGAAATCCACCAAAGTTCAAGAAGCACAGAGGGTACCAATCAAGATGAACCCAAAGAGGCCCACTTCAAGACACATCATAATTAAAATGCCACATTTTAAACACACAGAATCTTTAATCAAGGGAGAAACAAGAAGTAACAAATAAGGGAGCTCCAATAAGTCTAGCAGCTGATTTCTCAACAGAAACACTACAAGCCAGAAGGGAATGGCAAAAAATATTCCAATAAATGCAAATCAAAGGCCTGCAACCAAGACTACTCTACCCAGCAAGACTCTCAATTAAAATTGAAGGTGAAATAAGGAGGTTCTGGACAAAAGTAGGCTGTAGGAATACACTGCTACTAATCCAATACTGCAAGAAATTCTAAAGGGACTGCTTTAAGAAGGGGAAGAAAAAAGTGAGAAAGAGGAACATAGGTAGTAAGGGAGAAAAATGAATAAGTAACTATCAATAATAACTTTAAATATTAATGGATTAAATGCTCCATCAGAAAACATAGTATAGCTAATTGGATAAGAAAACATGACCCACACATATACTGCCTGTAGGAGACCCACCTCAGAACAAAAGACATATGCAGACTGAAAGTAAAGTGTTGGGAAAAAAATATTCCAAGAAAATGGACAGGAAAAAAAATGTTGAGGAAGAATCACTTAGCTCAGACAAAACAGACTTTAAAGCAAAGTCCAAAATAAGAGACTCAGAGGGACACTTCATAATACTCAAGGGAAGAATCCATCAAGAAAACATAAACATTATAAACATATGTGCACCTGAAATAGGATCACTCAAACATACAAGGAAAATCTTGGAGACCTTCAAGGAAGATACAGATGGCAACAAACTTAACAATAGGGGATTTTAGCACCCAACTTCAACACTAGATAGATCTTCCAAACAAAATATCAACAAGGATGTTGCGATATTGAACAATGCCCTAGATCAAATGGATGTAACTGATTATATATGTATGTGTATGTATGTATGTATATGTTATGTGTGTGTGTGTATCTTTTCATCCCAAAGAGGCAAAATACACATTCTTTTCAAATGCACATGGAACATTTTCAAAGAAAGAAAATATGATGGGACATAAAACAAGCCTCAAAAAATTCAAGAAAATTGAAATCATAACAAGCATTTTCTTGGACCACAATGGCCTGACTAGCCACCAAACTCAAGGAGAAAACACAAAAACATTCAAACTCATAAAAATTTAATACCATGCTATTAAACAAAGAATGGGTTCAGAATGAGATCAAGGAAGATATCAAAAAGTTTCTAGAAACAAATGAAAATAAAAACACTCCCAAAATTATGGGATACAATGAAGGCAGTCCGGAGAGGGAAGTTCATAGTGATACAGGTCTACCTAAAAAAGACAAAAGCATTTCCAATACACAACTTAACCCTACATCTACAAACTGGAGGGACAACAAGAAACAAAGCCCAGACTGACTAGAAGGAAGGAGTATTAAATGGCATAGGGACTAAAAGAACAGTTCAAAGGATCAATAAATTCAGGAGTTAGTTCTTTAAAAAGATAAATAAAATTGACAAGCCTTTAAGCAGACTCATCAAGAAAAGACTAGAGATGACCCAAATAAATAAAATCAGATATGACAAGGAGAGATTACAACTGATACCAGGAAATACAAAGGATTGTGAGAAATTACTATGAATAATTAAGTATATGCCAAGAAATTTGAAAACCTAGGTGAAATGGACTAATTGCTGAAAAAATATAACCTTCCAAAACTGAATGTAGAAGAAGTGGACAGACTTAACAGACTGATAATAGCTGGTGAAATAGAAGCAGTAATCAAATACTCCCTGCAGAGAAAAATCCTAGATCAGATGGTTTCACAGGAAAATTTTACAAAATGTTTAAGGAAGAGCTAACCCCTAAACTTCTCAGACTATTCCACAAAATCCAAGTAAAAGGAAAACTCCCAAACTCTTTTTATGAAGTCAGCATCATCCTAAACCCAAAACCAGATAAAGACACAACAAAGAGAGGAAACTACAGGCCAATATCACTCACAAACATAGATAATAAAATCTTCAACAAAATATTGGCAGACTGCATCCAGCAATATACTGAAAATATCACACACCATCATTAAGTGAGATTCATCCCAAGGATGCAAAGATAGTACAATATTCACAAATCAATAAATGTAATACATCATATAAACAAAAGGAAAAATAAAAATCATGTGATCATATCAATAGATGCAGAAAAATCATTTGATAAGGTACATTACTCATTTATAATAAAAATACTCAACAAAGTTGGAGTACAGAAACCATACCTCAACATAGTAAAGGCCATATACAAGAAACCTACATACAACATTGTAATCTATGGACAAAAACTAAAAGTATTCCTGCTAAGATCAGGAACAAGATAAGAATGTCTGCTTTCACCACTCCTATTTAACATAGTATTGAAGTCTTAGCCAGAGCAATCAGACAAGAAAAAGAAATAAAAATCTTCCAAATTGGAAAGGAGAGGTAAAATTCTCACTGTTTTCAGATGGCATGATAGTATATAGAGAAAACCCTACAGACTCCACCAAAAAACTACTCAACCTAAAAAGTCAATTTGACAAAACAGCTGGATACAAAGTCAATATTCAGAAACCAAAGACATTTTTGTGCACTGTTGGAAACTGCCCTGCCTGGTTTCAGAAGCTGTAACCCCCCATGGCTAAGGCTGAGTAAAAGACCTTAGCACCATAAGCCACTAAGGAGAAATAGCTTATTCTTTCAGTAGGGGCACAGCCTCTTCCCTCTTTACTTCACCCTGCTTGGCCCCAGGCAGATGGCTAGTTAGCCAATCATGGGTAAGATTCCTCAAGGGAGGCATGACCTAAGACAAGCATGGTCATGAAGGAGCCATCAGGGAAGGACTTAGGGGAATATACAAAAAGAGTGATGGACCCTCTCCACTGGCCTTTGTCATAGCCTGAGTCTTCATTCTATCTGTAAGAAGTCTCCTAATCTCTTGGCTGCTCACATCTTCCACCTAAGTTAAGCCTGAAACAATGCCAGAGGTGGGTGTGGCCCTGTGATAGAAAGGGTGGGTTTCTGGGTGCAATCAGGCCTAAGAAAAAATGCATAAAATCTTGTGAAACCTGCTTTGCTAGAATACCATCAATTTAAATGATGAGTTCAAGCATACAGTGAGTTTGTTTCCCCAAAGTAGAGCAGGTCTACTTTTTTATGGCCCTTTAGCTATCTGACCCTGACTGAGAATAAGCCCACATAGTTCTTTGAGTGTTATCTATTGTTTAATCCCTGCTGCCTGACAATAATTGATGAGCATTATGTATATGCCCTGTATTCCTATGCAAATTAAACCCAATAAAAGCCTATTGAGGAATAGACTCAAAGCCCTTCACCTTTGAGAGACTGGCCACCTTTCTTCCTCAAGCAGATAATGTCTTGGTAGAATTATTCTCATTCACAATGGGCAGAGGGGCTTTGCTGGACAAAGCTCCCCCACAGTATACCAAAAATGAAACATGAGAAAAAGAATTAAGGAAAAATATCCCATTTGCTATAGCAATAAGAAAAATAAAGTACCTAGGAATAAACCTAACCAAGAAGGTAAACAATCTGTGCTCAGAAAACTACACAACACTGAAGAAAGAAATTAAGGAAGACACAAACAAGTACAAGCATGTACCATGTTCACGGAATGGAAGAATTAACATCATCAAAATGTTCATACTACCAAAAGCAACTTATAGAGTCAATGAAATCCCTATTAAAATACCAATGAAATTTCACAGATATAGAACAAATATTTCAAAAATTCATATGGAACAAAAAATGACCCGAAAGAAGAACAAAGTAGGAGGGATCACATTACCTGATATCAAACTATATTACAAGGTCACTCTAATCAATACAGTCTGGTACTGGCATAAGTATAGACATACAGGTCAAAGGATCAGAGTACAGAACCCAGAAACAAACCCAAGTCTCTATGGTCAATTAATATTCAACAAAGAGGAAAGAAGCATAAAATGGAGTAAAAATAGCCTCTTCAAGAAATGGTGTTGGGAGACCTGGACAACTATATGCAAAAAAATATGAAACTCAATTACCAACTTATACCATACACAAAAATAAATTGAAAGTGGATAAAAGGCTTAAATATAAGTTGCAACACCATAAAAGTCCAAGAGGAAAACATAGGCAGGAAAATCTCAGATATTCCATGCAGCAATATTTTCACTGATATATTCCCTAGAGCAAGGGATATAAAGGAAAAAATAAACAAATGGGACCTCATCAATATAAAAAGTAGCGAGGAAAAGACCAGTAAAATGAAAAGGGAATCAGCCATATGGGAAAATATGTTTGCCAATGATACCTCAGACAAGGGTTTGATCTCCAAAATACATAAAGAACTTCCATGACTCCAGTCCAGGAAGACAAACAAAGCAATTAAAAAATGGGCAAAAGACCTGAACAGACACTTCTCTAAGGAGGACATAAAGGCAGCCCAGAGACATATAAAAGGATACTCAGTGTCAATAGCCATCAGAGAGATGCAAATTAAAACCACAACGTGATACCACTTCACTCCAATCAGAATGGTCATCATAAACAAAACAAGAAACAAGTGCTGAAGAAGTTATGGAGAAAAGGGAACTCTAGTACTCTGTTGTTGGGAATGCAGACTGGTACAGCCACCGTCAAAAACAATATGGAATTTCCTCAGAAAACTGGAAAATTGGAACTGCCTTTTGACCCAGCAATACCATTGCTGGGATTATACCCTAACAATCCCGAAACACCAATCCAAAGGAACCTATGTACTCCAATATTCATAGCAGCACAATTTACAATAGTTATGTGTTGGAAGCAACCTATGTTCCCCAAAATAAATGAGTGGATAAAAGAAGTATGGTACATTTACACAATGGGATACTACACATCAGAAAGAAAACATGAGCTCCTATCCTTGGCAACAGCATGGATGGAACCAGAAAGCATTATGCTATTTGAAATAAGCCATGTGGTGAAAGAGAAATACCATATGATCTAACCTATAAATGGAAACTAATCAACAAAACAAAGAAGCAAGCAAAATATAACCAGAGACATTGAAATGAAGAACAAACTGACAGTAACCAGAGTGGAGGTGGTAGGGGATAATGATTTTTAAAGGAGTTGAGTTGTCAAGGAACATGTATAAAGGACACATGGACAAAGCCAAAAGGTGGTAGGATTGAGGGTGGCAAGAGGGGATATCTAGAGCGAGGGGAAGTGGTGGGTGGAAAATGGAGACAAGTGTACTTGAACAACAATAAATAAGAAAGAAAAGAAGAAAAAATAAAAAAGGAATAAAAATATATACAGAATGGGTTAACATTTAAATGTAAGAACTGAAACCATAAAACTAGAAGAGAACATAGGCAGTAAAATCTCTGACATTTCTAGCAGCAATATTTTTTTCTAATATATCTTCCTGGGCAAAGGAAACAAAAGATAAACAAGCAACAGGACTACATCAAACTAGAAGGGTTCTACACAACAAAGGAAAGTAAACAAAAAGACAACCTACTGAATGAGAGAAGATATTCACCAATGATACCTCTAATGAAAAGTAAATATCCAAAACTTATAACAAACTCAGACAACCCAATCCCACCAAAACAAACAATCTATTAAGAAATAGGCAGCAGACTTGAATAGGCAGTTCTCTAAAGAGGACATACATATTGTCAATAGACATATGAAAACATGCTCAACATTACTAATTATCAAAGAAAAGCTTATTAAAACAATGAGATATAAACTCACATCTACCAGAATGGCTATCATCAATAAATCAACAAATGACAAGGGTTAGCAAAAATGTGGAGAAAAGGAACCTCTTGCACTGTTGGTGGGAATGTAATCAGTGCAGCCACTATGGAAAATGTTGCAGAGGTTCCTCAGCAAATGAAAAAAATACAGCTTCCTTATGACCCAGCAATTCCACTTCTGGATATACATCCAAAGAAATACAAAACATTAATTTAGAAAGATATGTGCATCCTTGTGTCCATTTTTTCTTTTACAGTGTGTGGTGCTTAGTGGAATGTGGACATATAAAGGAGCACATTTTAAAGTATATGATTGTCTGACTACTGCCCTTTCTGTACACCTGAAACTACTACAAAAATAATGACAAATTCCATAAAAGCCCTAGAGGAAAATTTAGGCAGGAAAAGTTTAGATAGCCCATGCAGCAATATTCTAACCAAGACATGCCCTAGAGCGAGGACTATAAAGGAAAGAATGAAGAAATGGAACAACATCAAATTAAAAAGCTTCTGCACAGCTAAAGAAAACATTAACAAAATGGAAAGAGAACCAATTATGTAGAAAAACATATTTGCCAATGATACTTCAGACAAGGATTTAACCTGCAAAATATATAAAGAAGTCACACCACTCCACACCAGGAAGACAAGCAATCAAAGTAAAAAGTAGGCAAAAGACCTGAACAGACACTTCTCTAAGGAGGACATACAGAGTGCTCAAAGACATATGAAAGTGTGCTCAGCATCAGTAGTAATCAGAGAGATACAAATTAAAATCACAATGAGATACCACTTCACACCAGTCAGAATGTTCATTATAAACAAATCAACAAAAAACAAGTTCTGTCAAGGTTGTGGAGAAAAGGGAGCCCTACTACACTGTTGATGGGAATGCAAGCTGATGAAGCCACTGTAGAAAACAATATGGAATTTCCTCAAAAATTTAAAGATGAAACTGCCTTTCATTTCAGCAATCCCACTGCTGGGACTATATACCCTAAGAATCCTGAAACAGTAATTCAAAAGAACTTATACACCACTCTGTCCATAGCAGTGTTACTTACAATAGCCAAGTGCTGGAAGCAGCCTAAGTGCCTACCAGTAAATGAGCAGATCAAATGTGGCACATTTACACAATGGAATACCATGAAGCAGAAAGAAAGAAGGAGCTCCTCCCCTTTGCAACAGCATGGATGGAACTGGAGAGCATTATGCTAAGTGAAATATGCCAGGTGGTAAAAGAGAAATACCATATGATCTCATGTATAAGTGGAATCTAATAAAAAAAAACAAATGAGTAAAAAGAAAAAACCCAGAGACATAGAAATAAAGAGCAAACTGACAGTGACCAGAGAGGAGGGGAAAGGGGGAAAACAGGAGAAGGGGCAAGCAAAGGAACACAAATAGGGAACTCATGGGCACAGACAATGAAAGGGATAGACTGTGGGAGTAAAGGTGGATGGGGCAGGGGTGAACAATGAGAAAAAAGGTGGGAAAACTGCAACTGAATGACAATAAATTTAACAATATTTTATGAAAACAAATAAAAATATAAAAAATAGATAAATGAATAAAATATTGTGATATACACACAGGGTAGGGCAAAAGTAGGTTTACAATTTCTCATATGGAACAGCCAATAATTAATAAATAATAATACAATAATAAACTGTGTTTGACATATTCACAACTATAAACCCACTTTTGCTGCACTCTGTATAAAATGGAATATTACTTGGCCACCAAAGGAATGAAATCTTATCATTTATGACAACATGATTAGACTTACAGGTTATGAGGCTAAGTAAAATAAGTCAGACTAGGGGAGACAATTACCACATTATTTAACATATAAATATCAAAATAAATGAACAAACAGAAGAGGAACAAATGCATCAAAACAGAGAGCAAACTGATGGTTGCCAGAGAGGAGGGTTTAGTGAACTGGATTAAAAAGATGAAGGTGTAGGTAGATATGCTTTGCCTCCTCACACAAGCAAAAGAAGGCCAACAACAAATGTAAAAGCAGAATAACCAGAACTGTCAGATAATCCAACTGTATGGAAGTCTGACAACCAAGGAGTTAAAGAAGAAACATTTATTCAGACTTGTAGGAGGAGCAGAGAGAGGCAGCCAGGGCAGAGAGGACATGCAGCAAGGGAGCTGATGGACAATGGAATGGTCAAGATGGTGGCTGGAAGACCAGGCATTCCCACATTGCATGCCCATAAGTGAGGAGGAACAGCTGGGGAATGATGTGGACTCCCACCAGGGTTCCATGTGGGAAAAGAAAGCCTCAAAACTTCTGGCAGTGAAGACCTATGGAGGTTGCAACAGCAGGAGAAACTCCCAGCCTCACAGGAGAGTTCTTTGGAGAGACCCACAGGGTTCTACAATGTGCACAAACCCACCCACCTGGAATCAGCACAAGAAAGGCCCAATGTGCTTGTGGTAGTGGGGGAAGTGACTGAAAGCTGGCAAGAACCAAGCAAGCTACATTGTTCCCTCCGTCCCCTGCACCTCTATGCAGTGAAGTGAATTCCCCCATCCTGGCAAATACCTAAGGCTCTGCCCCTTACAATGTAACAGGTATGCTTAAACAAAGAAATATGGCCCGATTGAAAGAACAAATAAAAGCTCCAAAAATAGAACTAAGCAATGAAGTGATAACCAACCTATCAGATGCAGAATTCAAAACACTGGTAGGTAGGATGCTTACAGAAATGATTAAGTACAGTCCCAAAATAGATGAAAAAGTGAAGGCTATGCAAAGTGAAATAAAAAATATATATAGGGAACCAACAGTGAAGGGAAAAAAACCATCACTTGAGTCAACAATTTGGAGAAGAAGGAAGAAATAAACATGCAAGTAGAACAGAATGAAGAAACAGGAATTTAAAAAAAATGAGGAGAGGCTTAGGAATCTCCAGGACAACTTTAAAAGTTCCAACATCTGAATCTCAGGGGTACCAGAAGGAGAAGAGAAAGAGCAAGAAATTGAAAACTTATTTGAAAAAAAAAAATATGAAGGAGAACTCCCCCAATCTGACAAAGGAAATAGACTTCCAGGAAGTCCAGGAATCCCAGAGAGTCCCCCAAAAGTTGGACCTAAGAAAGCACTCACCAAAGCACATTATAACTACATTACACAAGGTTAAAGATAAAGAGAGAATTTAAAAAGCAGAAAGAGAAAAGGAGACAGTTACCTAAAAAGGAGTTCCCATAAGACTCTCAGCTGATTTCTCAAAAGTAACCTTGCAGACAAGAAGGGGCTGGAAAGAAGTGTTCAGATCATGAAAGGCAAGGACAATATCCAAAATCACCATATCCAGCAAAGCCATCATTTAGAATGGAAGGGCAGATAAAATGCTTCCCAGATAAGATCAAGTTAAAGGAGTTCATCATAATCAAGCCCTTATTACATGAAATGTTAAAGGGACTTATCTAGGAAAAAGAAGATCAAAACTATGGGCAGTAAAATGACAACAAACAGAACCATCAACAACTGAACCTAAAAAACCCCACAAAACTAAAACAAATTAAGCAAATGCTAGAACAGGAACAGAATCACAGAAATGGAGATTACATGGAGGGTTATCAGTGAGGAGGGGGAAAAGGTACAGGGAATATGAAGGGTAAATTATAGGTACAAAATACTTGGGGGGAGATTAAGAACAGTATAGGAAATGGAGAAGCCAAAGAACTTACATGTACGATGCATGGACATGAACTAAGGGGTGGGGATGCTGGTAGGAAGGGGGTGCAGGGAGGAGAGGATTACAGGGGTGAAAAAACTGGAACAACTGTAATAGCATAATCAATAAAATATGTTTAAAATTAAAAGAGAAGTACAAAGTAGTATTTACAAAATAGTCATGTGAGTGTATATTACAGCCTAAGGAATATAGTCAATTATATTCTAGTAACTAAGTATGGTGCAAGGTGGGTTCTTGAAATATCATGGGATTTACATTGTAAATATGATTGTCTAACTGCTATGTTCTACACCTAAGATAAAGTAATATTGAATGTCAACTGTATTTGAATAATAATATTTAAAAAATAAAAGATGCTGTGGTGACCGCTTAAAAAAGGAAATACTTTGGTTATCAATTTTCAGTTTTCTTGTATAAGTATTAAGGCCTCAAGCTTCCTTACTAAATTTAGCTGTAACCCAAGTATTCTTATTTCATTTTATTATTGTTCAACTTCAAATACATTTCAGTTTCATTATAAAAAATAAAGAAAATAAAGCTGACAAAGACTTACCTTGCTCAGGCTAAATCTAACCCCAGCCATTGTTTTTCCATTGCTAGGAACATTGGCATAGAAATGGAACAAGACAACAGATGGAAGAGAGGCACACTTAAATCCTTTAAATACATTAGAAAACTACTCCTTATTGCTTATATCTTTTAAGGTGAATAACTTAAAATATTTGAGTCATATGAAAAGATGCTCAGCATCACTAGCCATCAGAGAGATGCAAATTTAAAACCACAATGAGAGACAACTTCACACTGGTCAGAATGACCATCATAAACAAATCAACAAACAAGTGTTGGAGAGGATGTGGAGAAAAGGGAACCCAGTACACTGTTGGTGGGAATGCAGACTGGTGCAGCCACTGTGGTAAATAGTATGTAATTTCCCCAGAAAACTAAAAATGGAACTGCCTTTTGATCCAGAAATTCCCCCGCTGGGTTTATACCCTAAGAATCATAAAACACCAATCCAAAAGAACCTATGCACCCCAGTGTTCATGGCAGCACAATTTACAATAGCCAAGTGCTGGAAGCTACCTAAGTGCCCATCAGTAAATTAATGGATCAAAAAACTATGTACATTTGCATGAGGTAATACTACACAGCAGAAAAAAAGAAGAAGCTCCTCCCTTTTGGGACAGCATGGATGGAACTGGAAAACATTATGCTATGTGAAATAAGCCAGGTAGTGAAAGACAAATACCATATGATCTCACCTATAAGTGGAATATAATCAACAAAACAAATAAGCAAGCAAAATATAACCAGAGACACTGAAATGAAAAACAAACTGGCAGTAACCAGAGGGGAGGTGGGAGGGAATAGCAGGGGGATAACGGGGGAAGGGTTTTCAGGAACATCTATAAAGGACACATGGACAAACCCAAAGGGGAGTAGGATGGAGGATGGAAGGTGGGGATGGCTGGGGTGGGAATAGTTTTGGGGGGGAAATGGAGACAATTGTACTTGAACAACAATAAGAACAAAATAAACAAATAAATATCAAAAAGTGACAGATGCAATAAGCTTAAAAATATTTGAGTCCTCATTTTGTTAATTTTAATTATTATTATAATATCAAATGATATGTACAGCAGTCTACACCATATCTGGAGAAAAGATATTTTTAATATATTATGGTTATTTAAGAGAGAGAACAACAGAAAAATGTTGACTGACCAAAATATGGATATCTGGTAGGATTGGAAGAGATGACTGTGGATGAACCACCTTGTTGATTAGAAGAATGTTAGAGAGCATATTCACCTTGTTGATGGAACTAAGCAGAGTTAAAACATCATCTTTCTTCATGGTGACTTCTCGGGAGCTGCGGGCCTGGAAATCATATAAAGCTATAACCCTCTCTTCTTGAGCTATTCCCTTCGCTGGTACAGTCTGTTGCTGCTAAACAAAAACAGGAAGAAGACCATGTAAGTTACCCATTGGAAACATCTCTCTATAGAACCTAACAGTGGGGGGCTGTCTGGTCCTGACAGAGAAAGGAATCTCTGGCTAGAGCTTCTTAAGTGGCTGACAGTAACAGAGAGAGATCACAACATGTCATTTTCAGAGATGCTGCTCCATTTTAATACTTCTCAGGGGACAAGAAGGCTGGGCAATAAGAATACAGAGTGAGCAAGTGAGTATGTACTTTGTTGGAAACACATTAAATGCTCTCAGCCACCAGCTCTTAAAACAGGCATTAAATGATTATACATATCAATGTTTCAGAATATTGTTTGAGAAAGTTAAAAGCCCATTATATACCTCTCATCACCTTCTCCATTTCCTGGGCCTCCACTAGTAATCCTTCTAAACTCTTGACCTTTAATATTATACAACAATGAACAGTGGAATTTCCTTTTAGACATGGAGGATATACAGCACAGGAAAGGTCACAGAATTTTAAAAATTGATTATATGAACTGAGATAAAATATATCTTGTATCTCCCTTTAGCAAGCAACTTGCTCTTCAAGGTAGCCCCTGAATTTCATTTTCTGCAAATATCATCTCTGAGAGAATGAAGAAAATAAGCATTCCATAAGTAATGACCACACATTCAGTGCTGTACCTCCACTTACAGAATCCTCTGATTTTATATCATTCAAGTATTGTGTTTTCTCATAACAAGCAGTGCTTAAATGTATCTGTTCTTGTTTAGGTACCCACTGTGCACAGCTTGGCAAAGAAGCTCCATCAATATATATTGACTTGATAAAGTGAGTTTATGTCTTTTGTCTACTCCCAGCGTATAAGTTTTGAGCTTCTCAGTGGAAAGAATCATTTCAGTATATGGAGTGTTTCTCTTTTCCTTCTACACACAAAAGACACTGATATCATTTAGTGACTCCAGATTCCTCACTCTTCAGGACATTACTTTTCTCCTTGCACCCTAACCATTCTCACATTCTCAACCATTTGCACTTCCTATATCCCAAATATACTTCATTATTTTTTGCTTTTGGTTAATTTTCTTTCTCATTTTTTGACCAAAAAATCCTTCTCCTTGTCTGTACAGTAAACCACCTTTAAAAAATAATTCAGATAAAGTGACATTAAAATTTTCCAATATTTTAGTGCTCATTTCAGAAAAATGAAATACTATTTTTGACACCTTTTTTCTGTCTATATATCTATTATATGCACTTATTTGTTTAAATTTGTGACACTCTACAGACTGTAATTTTCATGCAAATCAAGATTATTTTTATTCATGCTTGCAGATGATAGATATTTGACAAATGTTTGTATATAAAAAACTAAGGAAGGAAAGGAATCAAAAAGAAATATATGAGGGAGAGATGTAAATTAAAGAAAAAGAAAGAATAGTGAAAATATAAAAGAAAGAAAAGAGGAAAGCAAAAATACCATTTATCTAGAAATTCTTGTGTACTAAATCTCTTTAGATGCCATGAAGACGCTACAATTTCTGCATGTAAAGATCATAGAACTTACTACTTTCTTCAAAATTGTATCCTGGTTTACAGAAAATAAAAATAAGTAATAAAGAGAATTATTTTTTCTTAGATGTGGGGATTGTGATTCTTGTTATTTCTGTTTTTCTTACCTGGCAGTTTTCTGCCAGATCCCGTAGAGCTTGCATACTGTTTCCAAATGCATTAAGATCCACTAGGAAGGCTTCATGCTTCTTTACAAGCACCTGGATTTGTTGATGGAAAAATCATCAGAAACAATTCAGAAAGATAAGTAAGCATCCTGTGGGATGCTCCAAGTATTACTTTGGATTATTGTAGTTGTCCTAATTCCTGGTAAGAGATATATTTTTATTTAACATAAATATTTTAATCCTATATTTATAAATATAACCTATGGACAACCGTGTGGGGATTGACTTGGTGAGGGGAGAGGGAGGGATTGGGAAGAGGTGGGGAAAGGGAGAAAAAGTAGGAACAACTTAACAGTTTAAACAATTAAAAGAGAGTGTCCGTAGGAGACAATACAAAGCATTTAAGTTCTGAAATAAAGAATAATGAAAATATGAAAATGTGTAATAAATGACTTAACATATATTAGTTGATTAAATAGCAGTGAAACTCTCAAGGGATTAGATTTAGAGGCACTAGGAACTTTCAATGTGAAAAAAATCTGGGTCTTACAGGAGCGTGTGGGTCAGTTTTGATCCAGTGTTTTACATTTACTATACAATAGTAAATTATATTCTCTGCATTTAAGGACTAAAGATATTCAAACTTGTTTTTGTTTTTCTATTAATAAGAGGTTTATATTGATAGCCAAGTATTGAATTATAGTTATTATATTCTATCCATTTTAATGACAAAGTTCTGGAGATGAATGATGGCAGTGGTTGCACAGCACTGTACATGTACTTAATGCCACTGACTGTGCACTTGCAAATGGTTAAAATGGGAGAGATCCAAGAGGTAGAGGGGTGAGTGGAAGCTCTACTAACCTGCTCCCAGGACCAATCTGGAATTATAACTAAATTGTGGAGAAATCCAGAATAAGCAATTGAACAATAGCAGGAGAGAAGACTTATACCCATGAACAGACAGAAGAAACAGCTTCACCACAACATGACTGGTACAGAGTGCATAAGAGAGAGCTGAATGGGTTCCCATGAGTATCAGCTGAAATGGTGGAAGAATATTTCAGTGGCTGGGGGGATGCCCCTGAGAAATGTGTGTTCTAAACCCCAAGCTGGCCTCCCCAGCCTACAGCACCAGAACCCAAAGAGTACCCAGATAACATCCAATGGTGAAAAGCAGCAGGGTTTCTCTCTGCCAGGGACAAACAGCTGGAGATACAGAGAGCCTTTTAGAGGACCAATGCATAAATTTTAATTTGTAGCCACTTACCCTGGGCTCAGGCAAAGGGAGAGCAGAGAGGAATAGACACTTGAGGGGAGATTTTGGCTGGTGGATTTGGGGAGAGAACTGAGAGAGCAGTTGCCAGGTTCCTGGTGCTTAGTCATCCCCCATACTGCAGGAGCCCTATTGCTCAGGGAGACCACCCCACTCCTAGTGGCATCAGCTGGAGGGGAAGCAATGGCTTCACCCACAGGAATCACTCTGCTCCGCCCTGTGGTGCTCAAGCCTGACTGCTGATTACAGAGTGACCAGATTGACAACTGAAGAAGTCAGCAATAGACTGTGGGTCCCTGGTAGTCTTGAACAGGCTGCCTAAGGTCAAACTGGGACACCACCTGACATCACCAGAGACAGATTTGGAAACAAACAAACAAAAAAGAACAGTAATAAATACTAGATGCTACAGAGAAGAAATCAACCATGATCTACTTCTTTGATTTGTGATATTTTCTCTCTTGCATAGTTTTTTAACATCCACCTCTTATCCTTCAAGTTTGTGCATATTAAGTCACTAGATTTTATATTATAGTTTATTTCAAATCTCATGTTTTGCTTTTCCTTTATTCTACCCCACTGCACCTTCTTCTTTTGTCTTCTTATTTTTGTTTAAAATTTCATTTTCTTTCTTGCTACAACTTGTTTCCATTCAGCACCCTTAGTATTTCTCCCTGTTCCAGCCTATCAAAACCATTTTTTGTGTCATTGCCCATCTCACATTACTTTTCCTGCTCTTAAAATACTTGTGTTCTCTCTCCATCTTTATCAATATCTGCTTGATTTTTTGTGGATAGAGTGGTTGTTGTTACTGCATTTATTCAATTTTATCTCTAGATGTTCACTATTTTGGTATTTCAACTCACAAATTTTACAGTTATCCTCTCCTACTTCATTCTGCCTTCCTCCACTTTCTTTTTTTGTCTCAAATTTTATTTTTTCCTAGTCTTATCTTGGTTTTTATTCCTCACTCAGTATTCTTTCTCCTACTATCATCTCAAAATCACTTCCCTTCTTCTACACATCTCTGAAGCTTTTCCTTCTTTGTTGTTGCCCTCTTACTCCCATCACACCTATAAAAAGGTTAGAGGAGGAGAGAGAGGGATAATAGGGGATAATGTGGGGGCCATCAAGGAACATGTATGAAAGACACATGGACAAAGCCAAAGGGGTTGGATTTGAGGGTGGGAAGTAGAGATGGATGGGGAGGAGGGAATGGTAAGGTGAAAATGGAGACAACTATGCTTAAATAACAATAACTTTTTTTAAATGTTAGCTCATTTGATGTTGATAGTGCTGTGCTGGATTTTTTTCTCCAATTTGGTTCCTATATATTTTTATTTATTTGCTTACTTTTTTTCTTTTTCTTTTTCTCTCTCTCACTTCATATTTTTAAATTTCTGTTTAAATGTAATACTATACAATTCCCTTCTCTTGCTGCATCCCACCTTCTTCATTCCCTTTTTTATTTATGATGTAAATTTTTCTTTATTTATGCATCTGCCTCCAATTCCCTACTCTTATTACTGATTCTCTCTCTACCCTCCCAAAGTCATTTTTCTTTGAGTTAGTCAACTCATATTCTTTTCTCCTTTATTACAATAATCTTAATCTATTTACACCCTTATTGATACTAGCTCATTCACTGTTGATAGTGTGATTGTGGGTGGGGGTTATTTTTGAGGGTGTGGAACTGTTACCTGGGTTGTGTGGCTTTGATTGGGCAGTACCTGCACAACAGCATGCAAGATGTAGTTGACAGAGTGACTCTCAATCAGAGAACCAGAGGAAAGTACCAACCATAGAATGACCCAACAACACTCAAAGCTCAATTACAACCAGAAAGCCTACATAAATGGCAAAAAGTCTTCTCAAGAGCATCAAGCCCAGGAGATCAAGTAGACTGCACCACTGAATCCCACAGATCTCCTACTGTGGAAGTTCATGCCACAAAGACAGGGAGTCAAAGCAGATCTATCTAAGAAGCAGAGGCTATCAAGAAGAGTACACCCTAGAATAAGAAGACAAAGAAACAACCCTAATCAAAAGGAAAGGAGGAACCCCCAGAAAGGGTGCTAAATGAAATTGAGGCAAGTAAACTATCAGACACTGAACTCAAAATAATAGTCATAATGATATGCTCACAAGCTCAATGAGAACTACAAAGAGTTACAGGGAAGTTACAAGGAACTTACTGAGAAATACATTGGCATGAAAAAGGACATAGAAGCTATCAATAGGAGCCAGGAGAAAATGAAGAATACAATTTTGGAGTTAAAGAACACAGTAGAAGGAGTTAAAAATGGGCTGCATGAAGTGGAGGAATGAATCAGTGAGTTGGAAGGCGAGAAAAAAATTCCCAGACAAAGCAACAAAATGAAAAAGACTCAAAAAGAATGAAGAGAGTTTAAGGGAGCTGTAAGACAATATAAAATGTAGTAATATCCATATCATAGGAATAGCAGAAAGAGAGTAAGAGGAGCAAGGCATAGAAAATCTGTTTTAAAAAGTAATGACAGAAAGTGTCCCTAACTTGATGAGGGAAAAAATCATGCAAATCTAGGAAACACAGAGGTTCCCAATCAAAATGAACACAAAGAGGCCCATTCCAAGACACATCATAATTAAAATGAAAAATTTTAAAGACAAAGGAAGAATATTAAAGTCAGCAAGGGAGAAACAGCTAGTAAAATACAAGGGAGCCCCAGAAATGTTATCAGCTGACTATTCAACAGAAACCCTACAAGCCAAAAGGGAATAGCCAAAAATTCCAAGTAATGAAAAGCAAAGGTCTACAAACAAGACTATTCTACCCAGCAAGACTCACATTTAAAATGGAAGGCAAAATAGCTTCCCAGGAACCCCCCTCCTCCAAAGCTAAAAGAACACATCTTCACCAAAAACAACATTACAAGAGATGCTAAAGGGACTGCTTTAAGAAGATGAAGAAAAAGTGAGAGCGATGAGGACAGGTACAATGGGAAGAAAGGCAATGAATAAGTACCTGTCAATAATAACATTAAATGTAAATAGATTAAATGCTCTAATCAAAAGATACAGGGTAGATGAATGGATAACAATGACCCTTATATATGCTGTCTACAAGTAAATCATCTCAGAACAAAAGATCTACACAAACTGAAAATGAAGTGCTGGAAAAATATTTCAAGCAAATGGGCTGAAAAAAGAAGCTGGGGTAACAATACTTTATCAGTCAAAATAGCATTTAAAACAAAGTTGACAAAATGAGACAGTGGAGGATACTATATAATACTTAAGGGAAAAATCCATCAAGAAGCTCTAACCCTTGAAAATATATATTCACTTAACATAGAAGCAGCAAAATATATAAGGAAAATCTTGGAGGCCTTCAAGAAAGATATCAACAGCAACACACTCATAGTAAGGGATTTTAACACCCCATTGTTAACAATGGGTAGATCTTCCAAGCAAAGAATCAACAAAGATATTGTGGCATTGAACAACACTCTAGATCAAATGGACTTCATTGATATATACAGAAACTTTGAAACAAAAGAAGCAAAATGTATACTCTTTTAAATGCACATGAGACAATTTCAAAGATAGCCTTATGGTAGGACACAAAACAAGCCTCAACAATCTCAAGCAAAATTGTAATTATATCAAGCACCTTCTTGGATCACAATGCTTGAAACTTGAAACCAACCTGAAGGAAAAAGACTCAAAAACATTCAAATCCATGGGGACTGAATAAATGGCTATTAAATAATGAATGGGTTAAAATTACATATAGGAAGAAACAAAAAAATTCTGCAAACAAATAAAAATGAACATACAACATCCCCAAATCTATGGAACACAGAGAGGGCAGTCCTGAGACGGAAGTTCATAGCAATACAGGCCTATCCAAAAAAGATAGAAACATTTCAAATAAACAACTTAACCCTATGTCTACAAAAAATGGAGGAAAAACAACAAACAAAGTTCAGAGAGAATAGATGAAAGGAAATATTCAAGATGGGGATGGAATTAAATGACATAGAGACTAAAAGAAAAATTCAAAGCATCAATACATCTAGGAGTAAGTTTTTTGAAAAGATAAACAAAATCACTAAGCCTTTAACCAGACTTGAAAGAAAGAAAGAAAGAAAGAAAGAAAGAAAGAAAGAAAGATCCAAATAATAAAATCAGAAAAGAGAGAATAAATTAAAAGTTATACTACAGAAATATAAAGGATTGTAAGAAGTTACTATGAACAACAAAATTCCAAAAAAAAAAAAAAATTGAAACTCTGGGCAAATTGGATAAATTTCTAGAAGCATATATCTTCCAAATCAAAGACAAGAAGCAACAGAAAGCCTGAATAGATGAATAACAATTAATGAAAGTGAAGCAGTAATAAAAAAACTCCTAGCATATAAAAGCCCTGTAGATGGCTTCACAGGCAAATTGTACCAAACATTTAGGTAAAGCTAACTCCTAACCCTCTCAAACTAATCAAAATACTCAAGAAGAAGGAAGACTGCCTAATTCTTTTTATGAGTCCAGTATTATCCTAATTCTAAAACCAGGAAAAAACACAACAAAGAGAGAAAGCTACAGGCCAATATTGTGGATGAATTAGATGCTAAAATCCTCAACAAAATATTGGCAAACTGGATTCACCAATACAATAAAAAGGCCATACACCAAGATCAAGTGGGATTCACTCCAGGGATGCAAGACTTGTATAATATTTGCAAATCAACAAACATAATACACCATATAAAGAAAATGAAAGACAAAAATTACATGATCATATCAATAGATGCTGAAAAAGTATTTGATAAAATACAGCACCCATCCATTATAAAAATACTCAGCAAAGTGGAAGTAGAGATAGAATACTTCAACATAATACAGGCCATATATGAAAAACCTAGACATAACGCCATGCTCAACAGGCAAAAACAAGCTTTCCCAGAAAAAGATCAGGAACAAGAGAAGGATATCTGCTTTCACAAATGTTATCCAACATAATATGGATGTACTAGCCACAGTGATCAGACAAGAAAAAGAAATAACAAGTATGCAACTTGAAAAGGATAAAATAAAAGTGTCATTGTTTGCAGTGACATGACAGTAAAGACGGAAAACCCTATATGTTACACAAAAAACTCCTTAATAAGTGAATTTGACAAAATAGAAGGATGTAAAGTCAATATTCAGAAAATGAAGGTGTTTTTGTACAACAATGAAATATCGGAAACAGAAACTAGAAAAAAAGTCTGTTTACTAGAGCAACAAGAAAAATAACCTACCATATGAAAAGATGCTCAGCAACACTAGCTATCAGAGAGATGTAAATTAAAACCACAGTGAGATACCACTTCATATCAGTGAGAATGGCCATCATAACCAAAACAACAAACAACAGGGATTGGGGAGGATGTGGAAAAAAGGGAATCCTTGTGCACTGTTGCTGGGAATGAGACTGGTACAGCCATGGTGGAAAACAGTATGGAATTGCCTTTTGACCCAGCAATTCCACTGCTGGGATTATACCCTAAGGATGGTGAAACACCAATTCAAAATAACCCATGCACTCCAATGTTCATAACAGCACAATGCACAATAGCCAAGTACTGGAAGCAACCTAAGTGCCCATCAGTAAATGAATGGGTCAAAAATCTGTGGTACATTTACATGAAGGAATACTACACAGCAAAAAGAAAGAAGGAGCTCCTCTCCTTTGAGACAGCATGGATGGAATGTTATGCTAAGTAAAATAAGCCAGGCAATGAAACACAAATACCATATGATCTCACCTATAGGTGGAACCTAATCAGCAAAAACAACAGGCAAGCAAAATATAACCAGAGACATTGAGATGAACAACAAACTGACAGTAACCAGAGGGGAGGTGTGAGGGGATAATGAGGCAGAAAAGGGGGAAGGGTTTTCAGGAACATCTATAAAGGACACATGGACAAAACCAAAGGAAGGTAGGATCGAGGTGGGAAGTGTGGATGGCATGGGTGAGGAAGAGTGGTGGGGGGAAAATGGAGACAACTGTACCTGAACAACAATAAAAAATAGTTAATAAAAATAAAGTACCTAGGAATATACTTAACCAAGGAGATAAAAGACATGTATTCATAAAACTGTGGAAAACAAGAAGGAAATTCAGGAAGATACAAACAAAAGGAAGCATATACCATGTTCATGGATTGGAAGGATCAACATCATTAAAATGTCCATACTACCCAAAGCAATCCATAGATTCAACATAGTCCCTATTAAAATACCAATGATATATTTCACAGATTTAGAACAAATATTTCAAAAAAATTATATGAAATCATAAAAGACCTTGAATGATGTCAGCAATTTTGAAAAGGAACAAAGTAGAAGGGATCACAATACCTGACATCAAACTATACTATAAGGCCACTGTAGTCAAATCAGTCTGGTACTGGTATAAGAACAGACATGCAGATCAATGGAACAGAATATACAGCCCAGAAATAAACAAAAATCCCCATGGTCAATTCACACTTGACAAAGGGGCAAAAGCATCAAATGGAGTACAAATAGCCTCTTCAACAAATGCTGCTAGGATATCTGGAATAGCACATAAAAAAAATGAAACTCGACCACCCACATACACCATACACCAGAATAAACTCAAAATGTATAAAAGACTTGTACATTTGTACATAAGCCACAACACCATAAAGGTCCTAGAGGAAAACATAGGTAGTAAAATTTCAGATACCCCACACAGCAATAATTTCACCAAAATATCCTCTAGGGCAAGGGAAATGAAAGAATAAATAAATGGGACTACATCAAATTTAAAAGTTTCTGCATGGCTATAGAAAACATCATCAAAATGAAAAGGGAACCAACTGTAGGGGAAAACATATTTTCCAACAATATCTCAGACAAGGGTTTGATCTCCAAAGTATACAAAGAACTCATATGACTCAGTGCCAGGAAGACAAACAATCCAATTAAAAATGGGTGAAGGACTTGAAGAGACACTTCTTCAAAGAGGACAAACAGAGGGCATGTACATATGAAACAATACTTAACATCACTAGCTATCAGAGAGATGCAAATTAAAACCACGATGAGATGCTTTATCACACTGGTCAGAATGGCCATCATTAACAAATCAACAAACAAGTGCTGGTGAGGATGTGAAGAAAATGGAACCTTAGTGCACTGTTGGTGGGAATGCAGATCTGTGCAGCCACTGTGAAAACAGAATGACTTTCCTAAAAAAAAACAAAACTAAAAAATCAACTGCCTTTTGACATGTCAATTCCACTGCTTGGATTATACCCTAAGAATCCTGAAACACCAGTTCAAAAGAACCTATGCACCCCAATGTTCACAGCAGCTTTATTTACAAAAGACAAGTGCTGCAAAAAGCCTAAGTGGCCCATCAGTAAATGAGTCAATCAAACAACTGTGGTACATTTACACAATTGAATACTACACAGCAGAAAGAAATAAGGATCTACTACTCTTAGGACAGCATGGATTGGAGATATTACACTAATCAAAAAGCTCAGTGGTGAAATATAAATACTATATGATCTCACCTACATGTGGAACCAAAGGAAGAAAACAAACAAACAGGCAAAATAGAACCTGAGGCATGGAAAGAAGGAACACACTTGCACGGGCCAGATGGGAGATGGGATGAGGATAAGGGAGGGAAGAAGTGAGTGGAAGGGCCTAGTTAATAAACAAGTATGAATGACCATGCACATTGACAACAGGGTAGGGATTGACTGTGGGAGCGCAGGGGAGAGGAATGGGGGAAAATTGGGACAAATGTAATAGAACAATAATAAAAAATGGTTAAAGTGGAAAATTTTATTTCATAAATATTTTACCACAATAAAATATATATTCTCTGTAAAAAATAACAATTTATATATATTTCCTTCAATCAACACAAAGTCAAAAATGCACAAGTATTTTATCAACACACACCATAGCTAAAAGTAGGTGCTGCTGATTGATCATGGTACTTTGTGAGATTAACATTCACATACATTTAGATGGTCATTTTAATTATTTCTCATACTGAAAGTTTATGAAATACTGTATTGTCTTCCCATAAGACAATGAGCAAAACAAAGAAGTGACTATAAATGGTATTATGACCTTTGATATTCTGTTTGTTCCAACATGTCTGTCTGAGTTTATTTAAAAAATAATAATTTAAAGTGATTACATGGTTGTTTTGTGAAATCTCAAGGTTACTCTGGGAAGTTTTAAATGGGACCAAGACAAGCATGAATTTCTCATGCCTTTCTGACTTTACATGCTCTCTAGGGAATCTATGGATTTCTGTGGGATTAGGAAAATAAAATGTATCTTTTGGGATCTCTGCCAACTGTGAGTGTATCCCAGCAAATGAAGTCCAAAGGCTATCATATCACTGTAGAAACCCCAAATAACCTATCAGAACTTGTAATTGTCTTACAAATTATTCTAGAACCATTTGGTGAGTACTGGACAATGTCCATTGCCATGTCTGCCTTACCCCAGCTGCTTCTTCATCAGCTCCATAGTTAGTGTTGTCTACAATAGGTTCTTTCTCTCTAATCCATGCTTCTGCTTCATGTAGGTCAGCCAGGTACTGCTGGAACTGGACATTGGCCTCAAGATCATTTTTCCGCCTAGCAGCTCGAGCCTGTAGAGACTGCATATTCTCGTTCAAACTCTTTACCCTAGAGGCCACATCTTCTGCAGCAAAGTGTCCTATGGAGTAGTTATAAAAAAGGTAATTGTTATTCTAATTAACATTCATTACAATTCAATTCTTTTGGTAACCTTGGGGAGAAAAAGGGAGGCATGAAGATGATGCTTATACTCAGTATGACATTTTACCTAAATTCCTGGAAATTGGAATGATGGATGCTAATGAGGGATAGGCATGTATGGGCAGTAGTGTAAGTGTGTCTAGGTGGTGGTTAATTGGACGGCATGTTCTGTTATACAGGCCTGAAAACAAAATACCTACATGAGGTTGCTTCTCAAAGTTTCAAAAACTTGTATTCTCTGGACTAAACAGAACATTAAACAGATTTCCATTTCTGTCCATGAAGGACTTATTACTATATAAATCTCTCTCTACCTAAACAATTAGAAAACAGGACAGGAAACTGTAAAATGCAGTAATTTTCAGAAATTAGGCAGAGGATTATGAATCCCAAGAGAAGGGAAAGAAGTGAGGTGTGTCCTATCATTGCCACAGATTATATCTGGGGCAGTTTCTAGGGTGTAGTGCTAGGAGGGTTAACCCAAAAAGACCTAGCAATCACACTGAGTTGAGGAAACAGAAATCAGATTTGGGGGAAGACAAGGCAGGTAGAGCTTGTGGAACTGAGTACTGAAGAGAAAGGTGTTACACAAAGACAGCATTTCAAATATATGCAAAGATATGCAAAGAATATTATACTGCTTGCTTTAAAAATTTTAATCCCAGGATTATTTATAATTTTTAAATATTACTAGGGATCACTTTAAGCTTTCCTTAAATGGTGATATCTGTATGGATAGTTAACATAACAGAAACTGAAACAGAAAAATTTTAAATGTATGCACAAGTATTTATTCCATTAACAATTAAAGGGTGTCCAATCCAGAGCCCACGGGCTGCATGTGCCCCAGGAGGGTTATGGATGCAGCCTGAAACAAAATCATAAATTTACTGAAAACATTATGACATTTTTTTGTTTTCATTACTGTTTGTGTATTTAATGTGTGGCCAAAGACAACTCTTCTTCCACTGTGGTCCAGAGATGCCAAAAGTTTGGACACCCCTGCTTAGAGAAATGGCCTTATTACATATCATGTAGACCTTGGAAAACTTCATTGTACACTTATGAAAGAGTGAGTGTGAAAAAGTATAGGAAACTGTTCTGCGTGGTGTGGGCCCAGCTCCCACTCAGAAAGGCCAGTGGAAAGTGAGGTCCAATGCACAGGACCCATGCCCATGGATAGGTTCTCCCATGGGGAATCAGACCTGCATTGTACCTAGGCCGCTTTGACACTTGCTTTTTGCTAAAACTCCCTCATCCTGCATTGAGGCAGCAGGTGCTTACTGTAACTTCCTAAAGTCTGTGCTAAACCTCCCCAGTATGGAGTGTAACTGGTTCAACTACTTTTGCCCTCGGTCTGCAACATCCTCTTTGAAGTAATTAGCATCATTCTTTCCTTTGTTTTTTGTAAAAGGTAACCACCTGAAGTGAACCGGTGCATAGTAAATGAGGACCCTCCTCAATGTAATGTCCCCAGAAAAGCAAAAAAAGCTTGTCTAGGCAAGGGTCTGCATGCTCTCCTCTTGAGAGAGTGGCCATGCTGTCCCTTTTCCTCCACAGGACTCAGTAGTCTATGTAAATGTGTCTCATAGCTCATCCACAATGCTGCAGGCACTGCTTGTCGATATCTGCATCAAAAAAGTAAATGTCTTTGCGTAATTATGAAAACCACAAAAGTTAGAGAATCACCACCTTAGAATAAATGCACATGTATGTGTACACACATACCACAGAACTGTAGCTAAAAAAAAAAATAGGACATGCAGATGGCCAACAGACATATAAAAAGATGCTCAATGTTACTAATCATCAGAGAAATGCAAATTAAAACCACAAGAGGTAGCATATTATACTTATCAGAACAGGTATCATCAATAAATCAACAAACAAGTGCTGGTGACAATATGGAAAAAGGGGAACTCTTTTGCACTGTTGATGGGAATGCAGACTGGTGTAGCCACTGTGGAAAACAATGTGGAGATACCTCAGAAAATGAAAATGGATATCCTTTTGGACCCAGCAATCCCACTTATGGGAATATATCCAAAGAAACCCAAAACACTAATTCAACAGAACATAAGCACTGCCATGTTCATTGTAGCATTGTTACAATTGTCAAGATATGGAAGCAGCCCAAGTGCTCATCAATAGATGAGTGGATAAAACAACTATGGGACATTTACACAATGGAATACTACTTAGCTGTAAAAAAGAAAATTTTATTCTTTGTGACGGTATGGATGGACTTTGAGAACATTACTCTAAGTAAAATAAGCTAGTTAGAGAAAGACAAATATATGATTTCACTCCTATGTGGAATCTAATGAATAAACTGTACTAACAAGCAGAATGGGGGCAGACTCATAGATGGAGAGGAAAAGACAGCTAATGGGAAGGAAGTTATGGGTTGGAAGAATTAAGCAAAAAGGAAAAAGGGCTCATGGACATGGACAACAGTGTGGTGATTGCTGAGGGGGGGGGTTATAAGAGGAATAAAAGATAATATAAAAATACAATGAGGATTAAATTTTATTTTTAATATTTTTAAATATTTTACTTATTTAGTTTTAAATAGAGGAGAAGGGAGGGAGAAAGAGAGGAAGAGAAACATCAATGTGTGAGAGAAATGTCAATCAGTTGCCTCTCACACACCCCCAATTTGGGTCTTGGCCCTCAACCCAGGCATGTGCCCTGACTGGGAATTGAGCTGGTGAACTTTCAGTGCACAGGCCATAGATCAATCTACTGAGCCACACCAGCCAGGCCTAAAGATTGAAATTTTTTTTTAAAAAAATAGTATTACATAGTGTAAATACACCACAGTGTTTTTGCCCACTCATTTACTGATGGGCACTTAGGTTGCTTCCAGCCCTTGGCTATTGTAAATTGTGCTGCTATGAACATTGGGGTACATAGGTTCTTTTGAATTGGTGTTTCAGATTCTTAGAGTATAGTCCCAGCAATGGAATTACAGGGTCAAAAGGCAGTTTCATATTTAGTTTTCTAAGGATATTCCATACTGTTTTCCACAGTGGCTGCACCAGTCTTCATTGAAGGAGCTCCTACTCTTCAAGACAGCTTGGATGCATCTAGGGAACATTATGCTAAATGAAATAAGTCAGACAGTGAAAGACAAATACCATATGATCTCACCTATAAGTGGAACCTAATCAACAAAACAAACAAGCAAACAAAATATAACCAGAGACATTGAAATTAAGAACAAACTGACAGTAACCAGAGGGGAGGTGTGAAGGGATATTGGGTGGATTAGGAGGAAGGGTTGTGGAGGAACATGTACAAAGGACACATGGACAAAGCCAAAGGGGAGTAGGATTGAGGATGGGGGGTGGGGATGGCTGTGATGGAGGGGAGTGGTGGTGGGAAAAAGGAGACAACTGTACTTGGAACAATAAAAAAAGATTTTAAAAATTTTCAAAAAATAACAAAAAGAAGTACATAAACTTTGTTTTCTCTGATACTTTTTAAGCACTTTACTATTTTTTATTGTTGTTCAAGTACAGTTGTCTCCATTTTCCCCCCTACTCCCCTCTGCCCCACCCATCCACCCATCCCCACCTCTCACCCTTGATCCTACACCCCTTTGGTTTTGTCTATGTGTCCTTTATACATATTCCTTGAAGACACTTCCCCTTTCTTTACATCCATTACCCCCTCCTCCTCCCTTCAGGTTACTGTCAGTTTGTTCTTTATTTCAATGCATAATAACTACGCAGTTGCCCTGGCTGGTGTGGGTCAGTGGATTGAGTGCTGGTCTGTGAACCAAAGGGTCGCCTGTTCAATTCCCACTCAGGGCACATGCCAGGGTTGCAGGCCAGGTCCCCAGTACAGGGTGATGGGAGGCAACCACATACCGATGCTTCTCTCCTTCTCTTTCTCCCCCCTCCCTTCTCTCTTAGAGTAAATAAATAATGCCTTTAAAAAGTATATAGTTAACTCAAAGTAAACAGAAACTGATGAACAATAGTGACAACAAAAAAACAAAAGTGCTAGATTTATATTTACCTGTATTGATAGTCACTTTAAATGTATGTGGTTTAAATGCTACAATTAAAGGGAAAGATTACCAGATTGCATAAAATAAAAGCAAAGTCTGAGTTTACGCTATCTATAATAAATCTGCTTTATTTGTTTGTTATCCTTATACAGGGCCCATGCTAATCTCTGTATTGTTTCAATTCTAGTGTGTGAGTTGCTGAAGCAAGCATAATAAGAAATCTCTTTTAAATGTAAAAAATTATAATGAAAGCAAAAGGATGGAGAAATACATATCATGCAAACAGGAGTCAAAGATAGAGTGACTATGTTAATGTTGTACTAAGTAGTCTTTAGAATATCACCAGAGCTATATCATAATGTTAAAGATTTAAATTCATCAATAAGATGAGCCTGAATATATAAGCAGCAACAGGGCTTCAACACACATGAAACTAAAAGAACTAAAAAGCGGCATAGAAAACAGTATGGTGATTGTGGGGTGAGTGGAGGTAGAAGAGTGTATGGGGGATAAATAATAATGTCAAATACAATAAAATGAACTATTAAAATATAAAATGAAAAATACAAGATATGAAAAGAGAAATAGATAAAATCCATAATTACACCTGGAGATTTCAAAAAAAAAAAAAAAAAAGAAAAGAAAGAAATAACCTGAGTCACTATACTGAAACAGGCATCCCAAATAAATATTTTTAGGCTTGAATCACTCAACTGAGATCTGAACTTTTGTTCAGCAATCTGAATTTTAAATTATACTTTTGATAGCTGGGTACTGGCTGGCATCAACAGGGGAAAATCCCAATGTAATCTGCATTGGCTATACCACACCTGGTATATGATATTTGGTTCTGAACATTTAACCAGTAGAGGTTTCTCAAGATGAAAGAACAATAAGAGGAAAGACATTAAGAGTATTAAACCACCAAAAAAGTCAAGAATCAGTGTTATTTACCATAAAGATTATAAGACATTGGAAACCTCAGATACGTCTTCACAGATTTGGAACTTCTGTTATGGGAAAAGGACTTGATTTGTTTTATGTAGTTTTGTAATTTAAATTCTGAATTTTATAACTTCTACAGAAAATCACATTGATTATTATGATAATATATTTTATTTTAATAATTGTAGCTTTGCATAAAAATAGAAATGACTGGCTCATGAGGTAGGGAGTTTCCTGTTATTGGAATCTACAAACATTGTGTCTGTCAGAAATGCCCAAGGGGAATTCCTGCATTAGATGGTAACATAGATCAGATATCTTTAAATTCTCTTAAAACCCTAAAATTGAGTAAACTTTCTTCCAATAAGTTTGGTATAAGGATGATTGTTCAACTCAATCTGAATCATACATACCTTCCTCTACCATTTTGTTTCCCCTCTCAGTTATCATGTGAATGCGTGGCTCATGGTTTGCAATGTCAGCCTGGATGACTTGATGTCTATTCAAAAGGTTCTTTGAGGCAATCAGGTCCTTGCCTACAGATGAAAAATAATTTCAATGTCTGGTATTCTAGTTTGTGGAATAAGAAGAGGTTACTCTACTCCTTCTTAACTCTCAGACCTACAAGTTCTTTTCTTTGATATCCTAATCATTGAGTGAGCTTCCTGAAATGTATATCATTTGTCTGAATTAACTCTGTTCAGCTTTGTTATTTTCCTTGCATCTTTGTACTAGGAAAATTCAATTCCTTATCTCACAAAAGATGATAAATAAAGTGCTGTTCTCTTTGGAAGACAGGTAGAAAGGCAAGTAACTTTCCGGCTTAAATTTACAATATTATGCAACCAATTTTCTTTCAGAATACTGTTGTGCAAAAATCAGGATCTTCCACTTCTAATTTCCTTAGGTGCCAAGGATTTATTAAATCCTTTAAATTTAGAGTTTTTCACCATGAAAATGGCACAATGTTTTGAATTTTTGTTTGTAAGGATTAGAAATAACTTATAAAAAGTGCCTTGCGCATTGCTTAACATTAATAAGCATATAACAAATATTATGTATTGTTAGTTTTCTCCATCTTTTTAGATCCCCAGTGCATCCTTCTTGTCCCCATCTATGCTTCACCTATCTTACTTCCAAGAATGTCTTCCCTATACTTCACAGTAAATGTCTCTCCAGAAACTTTCTTTGTCCATCCACCATCCAAAGAGATCTTTTCTCTTCCAGGAAGTTTTACTGCACTAAGCCCTTCATTGTCACCATTGTCTTAACCCTCATAGCTGTTCTCAATACATTCATATTAAGTTTGCATTATATTTATGTGCACTTTTTTCTCTATTTCAATGCAAATGTCCTGGCACTGACAATGGCAAACTGATAGCTTCCAAAGAAAAGAAAAACATGTACCTTATCTGTTACTTTACCTCCTTTATACTTATAATATCTCATATAGTTATAAAAGAGATCCCTCAACAATATAAACAAAAACTTTTGTTACCTCAAACACTAACCATGGTCCTTCAACCAAGGACCTTGGCAATAACATAAGTTAGAGAAAGCAGCCAAGATCAGAGCATTCTAGCTTTTCCCAAAAGTTAGAGAAAGCAGCCAAGATCAGAGCATTCTAGCTTTTCCCAAAGGCCTGAAATTCATAGCACTGTTCAAGTCTGGTTTTAGGAGGTAAACTTTTAAGTACATATTTTTAAAAAAATTCTCATGGAAGATTGATAAGAGCAAACTTTGCTCTGCCAATACTCTATCTCAGATCTCTCAATTTGCACAACTTGGAGCTCTCCTTAGGGCTCAACTTGCTCAGTTTGTACTAACCAAGGAAGGTAGAAGCTGCTGAAGGTTCAGTCTCTTGGATCCAGGCCTCCTCATCCTCTGTGTCTCTGCAAATCTGCTGTAGGTGAAGAAGGTCAATGAGCTTCTTTTTCCGGGTAGCCAGTGGTTCCTTGAGAGCCTCAAACCTGGACACCAGGTATTTCTGTCTTGCCCGTATATTCCCAGCATCAGGATGATCTGTTTCTTCAAAATATGCTGCCAGGTCTGTGATGGTGTCTACCTGTTCCTAAGGAAGAAATTGAATGGTGTCAAGAAATCATGTTATTTAGTAGAAAGAGGTGACAGTTTGGTGTAGGGAGGGCATGGAGAGAGAATCATCTCCCATATGTACTGCATTAGGACTTTAAATCAGTAAAATAAAATGGAAGGGGTTGCTATATTGAGAACCATTTCAACAATCTAAGAATTATTTATGGGAAAGTAGCTTTCAAACCATATTTCAGAAAGAAAAAAAATTTGTAGAGTGTGCCAAAGAAATCAGAGATATCAGAACTACAGAACCTTAATTGTTGTAGCCCTAAGGAAAATGGCAGGAAGCATTCACTTTTCATCCTCTTTCTCTCCCTTTAAAATGAACTACAATTGTAAACATAGACACTGCTGAGGCTTTGTTTTGTTTCATAGCAGGAACAATGCCTATGAGACGAAATGTGATGTTACAAAACAAATGTCAAAGAAATTCAAAGGCACTGCCTTAGTCAATACCTAGTTGTGTGAATTAGAATAAATCACAGTCCCCATTTGGGCCATTATATAATAAAGAAAAAATACAGAAACAGGGTTTCAAAACTCTTCCTGGAAATAAAATGTTAATTATATTTCTATATGCTAAAATAGACAGACAAGATGCATTCCATCTTATTAGTGAGGTCAAATATAGATGGTCTGCAGAAGCAAGTATGTAGGATTTTTTATTTGTTTGCTTGTTTCATTATTTTGTTGGGGTAAGGGAGAGCAATAAATAAAAGTTCTTTCAACAGATAGGTGGACAATAGGCACTGGTTTCACTTACTCTATTTTGATATCAAATTCTGAACCCATAAATGTTTTGATGTATCTTTTCTCAGTTTGGAACAAAACACTAACCATCAATAGCTTCTCAAAACATATACTCACTTCTCCATAAAAAATTAAAGTCTCTATAAATAATTAAGATTAATATCTCTCACTAGCCAACTGGTCTCATCTGTTAGGGCACTTTAACTTTGGAAAATATAATAGTATAATAGAGTTATTTTGAAACATCATAATTATCATCATCATTATGGATTGATGTGTTATTTGAAAACATCTAATGTAGTCCAAAATGCCCTGAAGAAGATAAAAGACTTTATATAGATTTTGGTTTTCTACCTCTGTTTTTTACTTTACTCCAAACTCCATCAAGTTATTCTTAGAGCTGTGTAAATGAGTTTTTTTGCTCTGTGTTCTGTAGATTATTCTGTCTGTTCCATTTCACCCAAAGTGACCAAAAATCAGATATCATGAAAGTGTAATGTTTCTAACAAGAAAGATTAGCGAGACCTAAGAAACAGCAGAATCATTTTTAAACATACGCTAAGATTCTAGGGTTGAGAAATTGAGCCAACTTAAAGTAGATTTCCACTGAGGTTTCAAAAAAAATCATATTTAGTATCTATAGAAACTTACTGGATAAACTTATTTAAAATAAGAGTCTGGTGGAAACATTCCAGGGGTGTAACCCAAAATAAGAGCCTAGACATCTATCACAGACTTGTCCCTGGTGTTCACTTGTGAAGTTGCTTCACTTGTACAGGTTCCAAATTTCTGAACAAATCAACAAAATATAGTAGTATTAAAGATATGTTCAAACTTCCAGCCAAGATGGAGGCGTAGCTGGACACACTGTGAGTCCTCTCACAACCAAAATTAAGGACAACAAAAATATAGAACCAATAAAAAAACAACCCAAACAGATAGAAAATTGAATTGTACGGAAGTCCGACAATGATTCACCCAGAGCAGTAAGATGAGCAGAGTCAGCGGCCAGCGGAGAGGGGTTGCAGCAGGAAAAACCAGTGGCTAGTGGTCCAGAACCACTATCTCAGGCAGTGGTTGGCAGACTCCAGGTGCACAGGCAGCAGTTACCAAGCACGGGGAGGCAAAGAGCAGACCAAGCTATGTGTACAAGGCAGCTGACTGCGGTCACACATTCACCCACAGATAAACCAGGTGAAAATGGGTGGTGAGACAGACTGCGCAATGCAGGGCCCCAGCGCTGGGAAATAAAGCCTAAAATCACAGATTGAAAACACTTGTGGGGACTGAATTGCTGGGAGAGAATACCAGCCTCACAGGAGAGTTTGTTGGAGAGACCCACAGGGTCCTAGAATGTACACAAGCCCGCCCACACAGAAATCAGCACCAGAAGGGCTCAATTTGTTGGGGAAAGTGGTGGAAGGGACCAGAATCTGAGAAAGATTGAGTGCCATTGTTCCCTCTCAGACCACACCCCCACACACAGCGTCACAACCCAGCAACTGGGCTGCCCCACCCTGGGGAACACCTAAGGCTCCACCCTTCACTACATAACAGCTGTGACCAGACCAAAAACAAACAAACAAACAAACAAACAAACAAACAAACCAAAACCAAAAATGGCTCAAACTGGACAACAGATCAAAGCCCCAGAGCTAATTCATCTAAGTGACCAAGAGATAGCCAACCTATCAGATGCATAGTTCAAAGCCCTGATGATCAAGATGCTCAAAGAATTGGTTGATTTTGGTTGCAAATTAGATGAACAAAATGAAGGCTACAATTAGTGAAATGAAGAAAAATGCACAGGGAACCAATAGTGATGGGAAGAAAACTGGGACTCAAATCAATGGAGTGGACCAGAAGGAAGAAAGAAACATCCAATCAGAAAAGAATGAAGAAACAAGAATTCAAAAAAATGAGGAGAGGCTTAGGAACCTCCAGGACATCTTTAAATGTCCCAACATCTGAATTATAGGGGTAACAGAAGGGGAAGAGGAAGAGCAACAAGTGGAAAACTTATTTGAACAAATAATAAAGGAGAACTTCCCCAATCTGGCAAAGGAAATACACTTCCAGAAAGTCCAGGAAGCTCAGAGAGTCCCAAAGAAGTTGGACCCAAAGAGGAACACACCAAGGCACATCATAATTACATTAGCCAAGATTAAAATGAAGGAGAGAATTCTAGAAGCAGCTAGAGATAGGGGGACAGTCACCTACAAAGGAGTTCCCATCAGACTGTCAGCTGATTTCTCAAAAGAGACCTTACAGGCAAGAAGGGACTGGAAAGAAGTATTCCAAGTCATGAAAGTCAAGGACCTACATCCAAGATTGCTCTATCCAGCGAAGCTGTCATTTAGAATGGAAGGGAAGATAAAGTGCTTCTCAGATAAGGTCAAGTTAAAGGAGTTCATCATCACCAAGCCCTTATTATATGAAATATTAAAGGGGCTTATCTAAGAAAAAGAAGATAAAAAAAATGTGACAGTAAAAATTCAGCAAACTCACAGATATTGACAACCACACCAAAACAAAAGCAAACTAAGCAAACAAGTAGACCAGGAGCAGAAACACAGAAATGGAGAACACATGGAGGGTTAGCAACAGGGGAGTGAGAGGAGGAGAGAGGGGGAAAAGGTACAGAGAATAAGTAGCATAGATGGTGGGTAGAAAATACACAGGGAAGGGCAAGAATAGCGTGAGAAAAGTAGAAACTAAAGAACTTATGACACATGGACATGAACTAAAGGGGGGAATGTGGGTGGGAGGGGTTGTGCAGGGTGGAGGGTAATGATGGGGGAGAAATGGGACAACTGTAATAGCATAATCAATAAAATATAATTAAAAAAGAATATAACACAGTGACATATCTAAAATAAATTAAATAAAATCTTAAAAATATTCTTAATGTAAAAAAAAAAAAAAAAGATATATTCAAGCTTTGAATCACAGAATGCTCCAACAAGAAGAGGCAATTTTATCCAAACCTTTATTCTTTAGGAGAAATAAAGGTGCGAAAAGGTAAAAGACACACCAAAGATCACAAAACTAGCAATTGACAGACTATATATAAAACCCATATTTCTGGATTGAGTGTGCAGTATTATATTAAGAAAAGTCAATAAAGTATTATATCAGCCATGGGGTTCTTACAAGAGATACCTGGTAATCTTTATTTTGTTTATCTCTTTCTCTTAATAATAATTACTTATTATGAGTTTGCTCAGAGCATATATAACTGCTTTGGCCTACATCTGGTCAAAGAGCTAGCAACAAACCTGACGAGTAGCCACACTGGATTCCAAGAGGTTGTGTTTCCTGAGAAGATTCTGTACATCAGCCAGTCCTTTCCCATAATCCTCAGAGGTAGCCTGACACTCCACCTCCTCAAGCCAGTGCTTAAGGTCTTCTGCATTATTTTCAAATTGCAGCTGCTTGTTAGCTTCATACAACTGGGTCCCTGGGAGAAGACATTAAGTATAAGACAAGTACCATGACTACAGGTTTTTCTTTTTCTATTTTAATTTTTATTTATTTTTTAAAATATTTTTTATTTTTATTGCTGCTCAAATACAATTTTCTGCCTTTTCTCCCCAACCCTCCAAGCACTGCAGCCTTCCACACTTTTCTCCCCTGTTTCCGCCCTCCTTGTTATTGCCCATGTGTTTTTTTCAATGTATTCTTTTTTTTATTTTAATTGTTGTTCAAGTACAGTTTTCTGCCTTTTACCCCCATCCCAGCCCACCCCCGGCCCTCCCCACCTCCCTCCCATTTCCACCCCCCTTGTTATTGTCCATGTGTCTTTTATATTTGTTCCTGAAAATCCTTCCCCTTTTCCCCTGAAATTCCCTCCCCTTTCCCCTCTGGTCACTGTCAGCCTGTTCTCAATTTCAGTGTCCTTGGTTATATTTTGTTTGGTTTTTTGTTTTATTGATTAGGTTCCTGTTAAAGGTGAGATCATATGGTATTTGTCTTTCACTGCCTGGCTTATTTCACTTAGCATAATGCTTTCCATTTACATCCATGCTGTTGCAAAGAGTAGGAGCTCCTTCTTTCTTTCTGTTGCAAAGAATTCCACTGTGTAAATGTACCAGAGTTTTTTAATCTATTCATTTACTGATGGGCACCTAGGTTGCTTCCAGGACTTGGCTACTGTAAATTGTGCTGCTATGAATAGTTCTTTTGGATTGGTGTTTCAGTGTTCTTAGGGTATAAACCCAGCAGGGGAATTTCTGGGTCAAAGGCAGTTCCATTTTTAGTTTTCTGAGGAAATTCCATACTGTTTTTCCATAGTGGCTGTACCAGTCTGCAATTCCACCAACGGTGCACTAGGGTTCCCTTCTCTCCACAACCTCTCCAACACTTGTTGTTTGTTGCTTTGTTTATGATGGCCATTCTGACAGGTGTGAAGTAATATCTCCTTGTGGTTTTAATTTGCATCTCGCTGATAGCTAGCAATACTGAGACCATCTTTTCATGTGTCTCTGGATCCTCTGTATGTCCTCCTTGAAGAAGTGCCATGACTACTTCTAATTACAAAACAATGTATCTTCTATAAACATGAGAAATTTAATATTTTGATAATCCAATGAGAAAATGTTTAGCTATTATATGTAATCATACAAGAAACCAAATTAAATTTGTACAGCTTGGTGGTATTTGTTTTTGATAAAGTAGTGTTCTCAAAACAAAATAAAACAAACAAACCCCTCCCCCAGTAATTTCATTCCTAGTGAGGTACATCACTGTTGTCTTCAATTTTGAAGGTATTTTCATATGACATTTCTTGCTTTATATTTAGACCTCCTTTTCAAAGGGATTCAAAACCAAACACTGCACTTTCCAAGATAAGTATAAAACTTAGGATTAGTTCATTTTAAAATTTTGAATTCTCTTTTTATAGGTTTTTTTTTTCAGAACTTTGCTAGCCCCTTCTTACTTCTTGTTCTTCATCACAAACCATGCCCCACAAATTTTCTCTTTCAAAAAATTCTTGATTATGCACACTGTTCCAAAACTTGTTATTCTGTGATCTTATAGGAATGATTTACAATATTTCTGTGTAGCAATTACTATATCACTTGACGGTGGTAAGTAGTTGAAATTTCTTATTGTTATGTCAAGTTAATTTTCTTTCCTAAACCAAAAATCAGAATGCCATCAAACAAAATCAGTATGCTATACCTATTCTATAATGAGGGCAAAGTCATATCTACAGAGGATGTTTAGAACAGGGAAAATATTAACAAGAGAACCTCATCATTTGTGTTAATTATGATTCTTGATTAATTGTCCACTGGAAGAGGTGAGTTTATATGTTAGTAGAAACATTCCAGTCATATGTGGAAAAAAATTTAAGAGCTTACAGCAGAGCCTGAACACTTCAAAGAAGGAAAAAGTCATCAAGCCCAATTTATAAAGACGAAATATTGTGGGACCATCACATGTGGCACCAACAATCTTCTTTTTATGTTTAATTTACCTGGGTCATTATATCTTGTCATGTTTATGGAACCAAAATATGTAAAACTTGAAGGGAGAAAGATGGCAGTGAGGTAGGAGAGAGCAGATTCCACTTCCCCCTACACACGGGAGAAAAACCTAGCCAATCTACGGATTAGGTTTCAGAATCTAGAAGTTAGCCTTTCAACAAAACCTCTGCTTCTAACCTTTCTGTGCTGTAGCCTCCAACAGTTCTTTCCAGAGGCTGGCAACTTCACTCACACGAGCAGCCACACTCTCAGAAGCATAGTGACCACCCTCAATCATCTCCTGACCAGTTTTTTCTAGGTTATTGAGTAGGATCTCATTAGCTGCCAATTCTTCTTCAAAGACTTGCTGCTTTTGAACCCGGCTCTTCAAATTTTGTGTATCCTAAGACAAGGTGAAAAAAAAAAAAGAAAGAAGAGGAAACCATTACTTGAAGAATGAGGGGGAAACATTTTAAAGACAGGAGTTATTTCTTACTGTGTACTAAGAAGAAGATATAAGGCAGAACTGTCCTTCTCTAAGTATAGAGACAGAGAATACTTAGCAAACTCACAGGACCAATTCTTTTTTTCTTTTTTTATTGTTGTTCACATACAGTTGTCTCCATCTTGCCTCCACCACTATCCCACCCCACCCAACCCCAATTCCCACCCTCAATTCTGCCCCTTTTTGCCTTCATCCATGTGTTCTTTATACATGTTCTTTGATGACACTACCCATTCTCCCTGCCATTATTCCTTCCACCCTCCCCTCTGGTTACTATCAGTTTGTTCTTTATTTCAAAGTCTCTGGCTATCTTTGCTTGTTTATTTTGGTGATTAGGTTCCATTTATTGGTGAGATAATATGGTATTTGTCTTTCACTGAATGGCTTATTTCACTTACATAATATTCTCCAGTTCCATCCATGCTATTGTGAAGGGTAGGGAGCTCCTTTTTCATTCTTCTGTGTAGTTATCCATTGTGTAAATATACCATAGTTTTTTGATCCACTCATTTACTGATGGGCACTTAGGCTGCTTTCAGCACTTGACTATTGTAAATTGAACTGATATAAACACTGGGATGCATAGGTTCTTTTGAAATGTTGTTACCGCATTATTAAAGTATAATCCAAGCAGTGGAATTATAGGCTTACAATGGAGCTCCATTTTTAGTTTTCTGAGGAAATTCCACACTGTTTTCTTTTTTAAAGTATATTTTATTGATATAAACCATTTATGCCCACCATTTATGCTTCTTATTGCCTGTACCTTCCCTCCTTCCATTCTTCCCCTGCTTCTCCCACTGAAAACCCTCCATGTGCTCTCCATTTCTCAGGTTCTGTTCCTGTTCTATTGTTTGTTTAGTCTTTGCTTTTATGTTCAGTTCTTGATAGTTGTAAATTTATTGTCATTTTACTGTTCATAGTTTTTGATATTCTATTTCTTAGATAAGTCCCTTTAACATTTCATGTAATAGGGGCTTGGTAATGATGGATTCCTTTAACTTGACCTTATATGGGAAGCACTTTATTTGCCCTCCCATTCTAACTGATAGCTTTGCTGGATAGAGCAATCTTGGATGTAGGTCCTTGCCTGTCATGACTTCAAATACTTCTTTCCAGCCCCTTCTTGCCTGCAAGGTTTCTTTTGAGAAATCAGTTGATAGGATTATGGGCACTCTTTGTAGTTAACTCCTTTCTTCTTGCTGCTTTTAAGATTCTCTCCTTCTCTTTAATCTTGGGTAATGTAATTATGATATGCCTTAGTGTGTTCCTCCTTGGGTCCAATGTTTTTGGGACTCTCTGGGCTTCCTGAACTTTCTGGAAATCTACTTCCTTTGCCAAATTGGGGAAGTTTTCCTTCATTATTTATTTTAAAATGTTTTCAACTTCTTGCTCTTGTTCTTCTCCTTCTGTCACCCCTATGATTCAGGTGTTAGATTGTTTGAAGTTGTCCTATAGATTTCTAATCCTCCCATCATTTTTTAAGTTCTTCTTTCTTTATTATGTTCTGGTCGGATATTTATTTCTTCCCTTTGTTCTAAGTCATTGATTTGAGTCCTGGTTTCCTTTTCTTCACTATTGATTCCATGTATATTTCACTTTTTTTCACTTTGGGTAGCCTTCGTTTCTTCCTTCATTTTGTGATACAACTCAATCAACTCAGTGAGCATCCTGATTACCAGTGTTTTTAAGTCTTGCATCAGATAGGTTGTCTATCTCCTTGTCGCTTAGCTCTTTTTCTGGAGTTTTGATTTCTTCTATCATTTGGGCTATATTTCTTTCTCTTGGTGTACCTGTTATGTTGTAAGGGGGAGGGCCCTTATGTATTCTCCAGGGCAGGGCAACCCTCTGTGCTGTGTGTGGTGCTATCTGTACAGAAGGGGGTCAGAAAGCAAACAATGCTGCTCACTTACTCTGCTCTCGCCCCACTTTCCAAGGAACTCTCCTATGAAGCTGGTACTTTCTCTTATGTGGCAACCCCCACAGGATTTCTCCCACAAGGTAACCCCCTTTGAGTCTTTAGTTTCCCATTCAGCCAGCCCTTACTGGCCCACACAGTCTTCTGCCTTGCTGCACATCCTCTCTGCTCAGCTGCCCATCTCCCATCTCCACCCCTCCTAGTGGTCTGGGTGAATGTATCTTTAACTCTTTGGTTGTCAGACTTCCATGCAGTTTGATTTTCTGGCACTTCTGGTTGTTTATTACTTTTAAATTGGTTGTTATCCTTCTTTTGGTTGTGTGAGGAAGCGAAGCATTTCCACTTACACCTCCATCTTGGCTTGAACTCCCATACTGTTTCCCTCAGTGCTTCTCCAGTCTGCCTTCCCACCAACAGTGTACTAAGGTTTCTTTTTCTCCACAATTCTTCCTTCTATACACATGACAGACATGGCTAATCTAGCCCTGTTTTTATTTCTCCTGAGCCAGGATATTTTCTGAAGATCACTTTAAACATGACACCTCATACAAGAAATAATAATCAGAGCTATCATGAAGAATTAAAATTATATTCCATTTCAATCCTAGTATATCTATCATCCATCTGTTTGCCCCATGTAGAGAAGATCTGCATACCCTAAATGCACTGGAACCATAACTCCTTTACAGAACACAAGCAGATAGTGCTAATTTTAAAGAATAAGAGGTAAATATAGGGTAGTAGTTCTCATAGTTCTATAAAGATACATTACAAAAGGGTCTGAGGTATACATTTAAGACTAAATGATAGTTTAGGAAGTTCCCAAGCAACACAAACTAAAAGAAGAGGGAGAAAATTCAAACCCACATTCACTTTTTCTATAATTCATGCCTCTAATCCACTTATGTTAAACTGCCTTCTAAATAATTGGTTAACTTTGGACAACTGATTTCATAATTTATATCCTTGGTTTTCTCATCTATAAAATTAGGAGTTGTTCCTTTCCAGCCACAAAGCTTTATAAATTTATATTATACCAATCCCTTAGGCTGCTTTTAAGTTTCAAGTAACTTCCAGTAAATTTAAATGTATATAATTAAACACACTGTCTTTTTACTATAAGGCTGTAGAGGGGAACAGAAAAGGTGATAAAAGAACAAAGAGCTAAATAAAGAACAGTCCCTCTCTTACCCAATTCTATTTAAGGACCATTGGAAATTGTGCCAGGAAAAAAAGAAAAAAAAAAAAAAGGATGATGGATAGCACAGTATAGGAAAACCAGAAACTAGATTTTTGGCTCTTAATTAGATATAGCCTTAGGGGAGTAATTGTCCTTCTCTGAGATTCTGTCTCCGCATCTATAAAATGATGTTTACTGTCTGAACACTATGGTCCTTTCAGCTTAACGACTGTAATTCCATGAAAATAAGTTCTGATTAATATGTCCATGGTTAGAAAACCCTACCTACCTTATAATCTTCATCATCTGCCAACTTTTTCTTCTTGTTGATCCAGTTCTTCAGGTCATCTGAGTCCTGATACAGTTGCTGTAGACGCAATGAATCCTCCAGCAATCTTCGTCGAGTGGCAGCCCTTTCACGTAGGGCATCCCGCCGAGCCAACAACTGCAAAATCATGAGCAAACTCATTGTCAGCTAAACTGAGGACATGTGAGATTCACTATCCACATTAGTCAAGGTACCCTCAACACTCTCCATGACACTAATGCACAGATGGGCACATATGAGCCATTGAACATACCCCATCTCGGAGAGCAGCAATATTTTTTGAATCATAATGATCATTGTCAATCAGTTTGATTGCAGTCTTGTCTAATGTCTGAAAAACAAAACAAAATGAGAAAAAACAGGGTTGTTTTACCTCAGTGACAGCTGAGTTTGTGGCCACAGTTTGGGAAGGTAGTTGAAGAAGGAATCATGGTACAGTTGAAGAGGTCCTACTTCTAATTTCTGTTATAATTTGTATTTCAAAATGTAGACTTCAGGTAAGTCAGTTACCTTCTCCATATGTGTGTGTGTACACACACACACACACACACACACACACACACACATAATAGCAAATCAATTCTGATGTCACAAGGTAAATATTTGATCTATTCTTACATTTTTAAGAGCAAGTACTATTGATATAGCCATGTCCAATGGCCAGTCCATCAATCTATTTATCTATGATCTAACATGTATAATATGCATTTATATCTAGTATATATAGTTATATCTATATCTATATTCCTACCCACATGAATAGAGGAGTCAAAATTGTAAAGGTAATTTTTAAAAAATATATTTCAATTACAGTTGACATTTAATATCATGTTGTATTAGTTTCAAGTGTACAGCATAATGATTACACAATTATATAATTTACAAAGATAATTCTAGTACTACCCCTTAATAATTATAGTAACCACCTGACACCATATAAACTTATTACAATATTGTTGACTATATACACTATGCTGTTTTTCACATCCCCATGACCATTACGTAACTATCAATTTGTACTTTTTAATCTCTTTAATTTTTTTACTTAGTTCTCTATTTCTACCCCATCTCACAACCATCAGTCTGTTCTCTGTATCTCTGAGTTTGTATCAAATTTGTTTGTTTATTCTGTACTTTAGATTCCACATATAAGTGAAATCATATGGTCAGTTTTTGACTGACTTAGTTCATTTAGCAATATACACTCTAGGTCCATCCATGCTGTTGCAAATGGTAATATTTCATTTTTTATGGCTGAGTAAAATTCTATTGTATATATGAACCATGTGTTTGTTATCCACTCATCTACTGATGTGCATTTAGGTTGCTTCCATATCTTGGTTACTGTAAATAATTCTGCAATCCATATATGGGAGTGTATGTTCTTTTGAATTAGTATTTTGGGTTTCTTCATATATCTACCTAGAAGTGGAATTTCTGGATCATACAATAGGTTTATTTTATTTTGTTTTTAATTAAGTATATGTTATTGATTATGCTATTACAGTTGTTCTATTTTTCTCCTCTGCCTCCATTCACCCAGAACCCCTATTCCCTCCAGGAATCCCCCCATTAGTTCATGTACATGGGTTGTATGTATAAGTTCTTTGGCTTCTCCATTTCCCATACTATATTTAACACCCTGTGCCATTTTGTACCTACCAATTATGCTTCTCATTCCCTGTATCATTTTCCCCATTCTCCCCTTCCCTCTCCCCAATGATAACTCTCCATGTGATCTCCATTTCCATGATTCTTTTCCTGTTCTATTGTTTGCTTAATTTTTGTTTTTTTTTTTTTTAGATTTAGTTGTTGATAGTTGTGAGTCTGTTGTCACGTTACTGTTAATAGTTTTGATCTTATTCTTCTTACATAAGTCCCTTTAACATTTCATATCATAAAGCCTTGGTGATGATGAACTCCTTTAACTTTACCTGCTCTGGTAAGCACTTCATTTGCCCTTCCATTCTAAATAATAGCTTTGCTGGATAGAGTAATCTTGGATGTAAGTCCTTGCTTTTCATAACTTGAATACTTCTTTCCAGCCCCTTCTTTCTTGCAAAGTTTCTTTTGAGAAATCAGCTGATAGTCTTATAGGAACTCCCCTGTAGGTAACACTCTGCTTTTCTCTTGAGGCTTTTAAGATTCTTGCTTTATCTTTAATGTTTGGAATTTTAATTATGATGCTCTTCAGTGTGTACTTCTTTGGTACCGACTTGTTTGGGACTCTCTCAGTTTCTTGGACTTGTATGTCTATTTCCTTGGCCAAATTAGGGAAGTTTACCTTCATCATTTGTTCAAATAAGTTTTTAGTTTCTTGCGCTTTCTCTTTCCCTTCTTCCACCCTTATGATTTGGATGTTGATATGTTTAAAGGTGTCCTAGAGGTTTCTAAGCCAGTCCTCATTTTTAAAAATTCTTTTTTCTTCATTCTGTTCCAGGTGAATACTTATTTTTTCCCCTTTTTCCAAATTGTTGATTTGAATCTCAGCTTCCTTCCCTTCACTGTTGGTTCCCTTTATATTTTTCTTCATTTCACTTTGTATAGCCTTCACTTCTTCCTTTATTTTGTGGCTGTACTCAAAAATTTCTCTGAGCATCCTGATCAAGTGTTTTGAACTCTGAATCTGATAAGCTACCTATCTCCTCATGATTTAGTTCTTTTTCTGGAGTTTTGATCTGTTCTTTCATTTGGGCCACATTTCTTTTCTTTTTTAAAAGATTTTATTTTTAGAGAGAGGGGAAAGGAAGGAGAAAGAGAGGGAGAGAAACATCAATGTGTGGTTGCCTCTTGGGTGTCCCCTACTAGGGACCAGGCCTGCAACCCAGGCATGTGCCCTGACTAGGAATCAAATTGGTGACCCCTTGGTTCAAAGGCCAGCACTCAGTCCACTGGGCCTCACTAGCTAGGACTGGTGCCGCTTGTCTTTCTTTTATTCCTCTATTTGGCAGCCTCCCTTGTTTCTGTGTACTAGGTAGTGCTGCTTTGACTCTATCTTTGCACAACTGTTATGTTGTAAAGGGCAAATAGGTATTTGCCAGGGTGGGGCAACCTAATTCACTTCTTTGTGGCACCGTGTGGGGGAGGGGTCAGAGAGGGAACAATGCTGCTTGATTAGCTCTCACCCCATTTACAGTCATTCCCCCCCCCCTTCCCATAAGTAACTGGTATCCTTCTTGCTGCTGCCCTGGTTCTGATTTCCTGAGTGGAGGGGAGGTGGTTGTGTATGTCTACGATCCTGTGGGCCTTTTAAACAGACTCTCCTGAGGGACCAGAAGTTTCTTTGGGCAGCTGCTACCCCAGCCCCCACAGGTTTTTACAGCCTGAGGTTATGAGGCTTTATTTACCTGTCTGGAACCTTGGGCTGTGTGGTCTGGCCTGGGTCTGGGATTGCTCATTCCTCAATTGTTCCTCCCAGTTTTTATCCACTGTACATGAACGTGGGACCGCCCATTCTGCCACCTTACCAGCACCATTGTCTCATTGCTGTCTCACCATGCCACACTGTCCTCTCTGTCCCTGCTTCCTGTCTCTGCCCCTTCTACCCATGCTGATGAATATGTCTTCTTTAACTGTTTGTTCTCTGGACTTCCATATGCTTTTATTTTCTGGCATTTCTGATTGTTTTTTGTTTTCACATTGGTTATTATCTTTCTTATGGTAGTGTGAGGAGGTGAAGCATGTATACCTCTGCTTCCATTTTAGCAGGAAATACAATAGTTCTATTTAAAAAATTTTTAAGAACTTCCAGGATGTTTTCTATAGTGGCTGCACCAATGTACATTCCCACCAACAGTGCAGCAGGGTTTCTTTTTATCCACGTTTTTGCCAAATTTTGTTTATTGATTTATTCATGATAGCTATTCTGACAGACATGAGGTGATATCTTATTATAGTTTTAATATGGATTTATATGATGATTAGTGATCTTGAACAGCTTTCATATGTCTATTGGATATCTGTATGTCTTCTTTGGAGAAATATCTATTCAGGTCCTCTGCCAATTTTTATTTGGATTCTTTGTTTTTTTGGTGTTGATTTGTATGACTTGTTTATAACTTTTGGTTATTAACCCTGATAAATGCATTATTACAGAATATTGTCTTACATTCAGAAGGCTGCCTTTTTGTTGTTACTATCTTAAAATTAGTTAGATGTAGTCTTATTTATTCATTTTTCCTTTTGTTTACCTTACACAATGAGATATATCAGCAAAAAATATATAGCTAAGTTAAAAGTCAGAGATTTTACTACCTACTTTATTCTGAAAGTTTTATGGTTTTGAATATTACAGTTAAGTCTTTCATTCATTTTTAATTTATTTTTGCATGTAGTGTAAAAGGGCGGTATAGATTAAATTTTTTCATTTATCTGTCCAATTTTCTCAACACCATTTTTTGAATAGAGAATCTTTTCCCAATTGTTCTGGCCTCTATTGTCAAACATTAATTGACCATTAATAGGTGTGGGTTCATTTCTGGGTTCTGTATTCCATTTTGTTGATTTATGTGTCTGTTTTTATGCCAGTACCATGCTGTTTTGATTACTATAACTTTGTAGTACAGTTTAATATCAGAAAGTTTAATAACTACAACTTTGTCCCTTTTTTCAAGATTGCTGTGGTTGTTCAGGATCATTTGTGGTTTCGTATAAATTTGGAATTATTCATTCTAGTTCTCTGAAAAACTTCATTGGTATCTTCATAGGAATTGTATTAAATCTATAGATTGCTTTGAGTAGTGTGAAAATTTTAATAATGTTAATTCTTCCACTCTTTAAGCAAAATATATGCTTCATTTATTTGTTTGCTCTTAGTTGAATGAGTTATTTTTATATTTTGTATATAAACCCTTTGTCAGAACTATTCTTTTAAAACATCTCCAATTTGGTTGGTTGCCTTTTTGTTTTGTTGATGGTTTTATTTACTGTGCAGAAGCTTTTTAGTTGGATAGAGTCCCATTCATTTACTATTGCCTTTGCTTTCTTTGCTTTTGAGGTCAAATTCATAAAATCTTTTCAAAGACCAAAGCCTATAAATTTAATATTTATGCTTTTTTATGTAATTTATTGTTTCAGTTCTTATATATAGGTGTTTGATCCATTTTGAAATTTTTTTTTGTATATGAGGACAAACAGTAGTCTAGTTCATTCTTTTTCTATGGCTTCCCAATGTTCCCAGCACCATTTATTGAAGAGGCTTTTTTTTTTCTCTATTGTATATTTTTAGATTCTTTGTTGAAAATTATTTGCCTGTATTCATGCGGGTTTATTTCTGTCCTCTCACTTGTGTTCCATTGATCTGTGTGTCTATTTTCCTGTCCATACCAGGTTGTTTTGATTACTGTTGCTTTGTAGTATATTTTGAAGTCAGAGAGTGTAATGCCTCTGTCTTTGATATTTTTTCACATGATTGCTTTGGCCATTTAAGGTGTTTTGTAGTTCCATACAAATCGTATGACTTGTTGCTATATTCTTCAAAAATGCTGTTGAGATTTTAATGGGGATTGAATTAAATCTATATATTGTTTTGGATAATATGGCCATTTTAACTATTTTTGTTCTTTCATTCCATGACCACAGAATATCTTTCAATTTCTTTGTGCTCTTTTCAATCTCTTCTAATAATGCTTTGTAGTTTTCAGTATCTAGTTCCTTTATGCTTTGTTAAGTTTATTTTTAGGTATTTTTTCTTTTCATTGAAATTGCAAATAGAAGAGTTTTTTTCCACTCTCTGAAATTTCATTTTTAGCATATAGGAATGCAATGGCATTTGTACTGTGATTATTATTATTCTGCAACTTTACTGTAATTGTCTCTAATAGACTTTTGTTGGAATCTGTAGGGCTTATTATATAAAGAATCATTCCATCTGTGAAAAGTGAAAATTTACTTCTTTATTCCCAATTTGGATGCCTTTTATTTTTTTCTCTTGTCTGATTGCTCTACACTATATTGAATAAGAGTGGTGAGAATAGATATACTTTTCTAGTTACAGATTGACAGCAAAAGCTTTCAGTTTTACACATTAATTATGATGTTAGCTGAGGGTTTGTCATATATTATTTAATTTTTATATTTGTTTATTTTTATTGTTTATGCTATTTCAGTTGCTCCCACTTTTTCTCCCTTTCCCTACCACCATCCAGTCCCATCCTCTTCCCTCCTTAAGTTATTCCCCATTTTGTTTTTCATATCTACAGGTTGTGCATAAATATTTTTTGGTTAATCCCTTCACCACCTCTCATCCCATTTCTACCTCCATTCTGGCAGCTGTCAGTTTCATGCATCTATGCTTCTGTTACTATTTGTTCATCAGATTCCAAGTATATGTGAGATCAGGTGGTATCAGTCTGTCACTGACTGGCTTAATTCACTTAACATAATATTCTCCAGGTCCATCCATGCTGTTGCAAAGTGTAAGAGTTTCTTCTTTTTTACTGCTGCATAGTATTCCATTGTGCAAATGTCAGGGATTATTTTATCCACTCATCTAATGATGGGCACTTAGGTTGTTTTCACATCATGGCTATTGTAAATAGCACTGCCATGAATATTGTGGGGCATATATATATTTTTTGTATTGATGTTTTGAGGTCCTCAGGATATATTCCCAGAAGTGGAATTGCCAGGTCAAAAGAGAGCTCCATTTTTAATTTTTTCTGAATACTCCACATTGTTTTTCACAGCAGCTGCATCAGACTGCATCCTCACAAATAGTGCCCTAGGGTTCTCTTTTCTCCATATCCTTGCCAATAGTTGTTGTTTGTTGACTTATTGATGGCAGCTGTTCTGGCAAGTAATATCTCATTGAGGTTTAATTTGCCTTTCTCTGATGATTAGTGATGTTGAGTATTTTTCCATATGTCTATGGGTCCTCTGTGTTTCTTCTTTGGAGAAGTGTCTATTTAGGTCTTTTACCTATTTCTTCTCCTTTTTTTCCATTTTTTAATTGTTCTTCAATTACACTTGCTCCCAGTTTTACCCATTCCTCTCCCCTATACTATCCACCCCCACCTCCCAGATCCCATCCTCCCCCACTGTCTTTTTCCATGGGTCCTTTATGCATGTTCCTTGATGACCCTTCCCTTTCTTTGCTCCATTATACCCCTCCTCCCTCACCTTTGGTTACTGTCAGTTTGTTCTTTATCTCTATGTCTCTGGTTATATTTGGCTTGCTTGTTTGTTTTGTTGTTTAAGGTTGTTTCTCTTCTTGGTGTTGAATTGGATTAGTTATTTGCATATATTGGAGATTAAACCCTTATGAGATATCTCATGGTGAAAGTAGATATATGGCCTTTATTATGTTGAGATACATTCTTTCTATAGCCATTTTACTGACTGTTTTGATTGTAAAAGGATGTCGTTTTTCTACCCTCACCCAAAGACAATTTTTTTGTCATTGCTTTTTAAAAAGAAGGAGGAAGAGAGCATTGGTGTGAGAAAGAAGCATGAGTTAGTTGTCTCCCATACATGTCTGGTTAAAGGATCAGACATGCTGGAACTGGGATTGTACACTCTTGAACAGGAGACTGAGCCCTGAATCTAGTCCTGACGGGGAATCAAACCAGCAACATTTCTGTTATGAGATGACTCTCCAACCAACTGATCTACACTGGCCAAGGCATAAAGGGATATTTTAACTTATCAAATGTTTTTCCTGCACCTATTGATATAATTACATCATTTATCACTTATTTTGTGAATGTGGTATATTACATAGATTCATTTGTGCATGTTGAACAATTCTTGTGTCCCTGGAATAAATCCCACTTTGTTGTGATGTATGATTTTTATGTCTAACATTGTATTTGATTTACTAAGATTTTCTTTAAGGTTTTTGAATCTTTATTCATTTTGATTTTTTGTGTTATCCTTGCCAGGTTTTGGTATCAGGGTTATGTAGCCATCATAAAATGTGTAAAGAAACATTGCCTCTTGTTCTATATTTTTGGAAGAGATTAAAAAGAATACAGATATCAAAACTTCTTTGGATGTTTGGTAGAATTTACTACTGAAGCCATTAGGTCCTGGACTTTTACTTTGGTGAGGGGATGTTGATGGTTGTTTCAATTTCCTCACTATTGATCAATCTATTTAGAATTCCTAGTTCTTTGTGATTCACCCAGGAGGGTTATATATTTCTAAGCACCTTTCCATTTCTTCTAGGTTATTGAATTATGTGCCATATAGTCATTCATAATATTCTTTTATGATCCTTTGTATTTCTGTGGTGTCTATAGTAACTTCTCTTTCATTTCTGAATTTGGTTATTTGAATCAATCTCTCTCTCTCTCTCTCTCTCTCTCTCTCTCTTCCTAGAGAGCTTTTTAAAGAATTAGCTATATCCTTAGCCAGGTGGCTCAGGTGGTTGGAGTGTGATCCTGTGCACCAAAAGGTTGCAGGTTAATCTCCAGTCAAGTCACATACTTAGATTGTATGTTTTATCCCCATTGGGAGTGTATATGAAAGGCAACCAATCACTGTCTCTCTCTTAACTTAAAAAATAAAAGAGATTAAAGATAGTAGCAAGATAGGTGGGAGTAGACTCCAGTTCCCCCTGCACACGTGTGAAACACCTAGTCGATCTACTAAGGAACAGAGTGAACAGCCAACAGTACCCCAGCATATATGAAGATTGGAGACCAAAAACTGTAAAGGACATTGAAAAATCAGATGGTAAGGAGAGTGCTTCAGGACAATAAGGACCCTGGGACCAGGGCAGGGACCAGGGCAGCTGCAGCCCCATGTCTGGCTTCCACTGGGTCTGCCACAAGGTTCTTGGGAGAGAGCCAGGAAATGGCTCCCTCCCCTGCCAAAAAAGGTTTGAGCAAAACCAGGAGAGAACCGGTTGCTTGAAGTTGCAGAGAGGGGAATGAGGATGAAGTGGCAAACACACAGGGGCTATGAGCACCCACAGAGTCTATGGACACCAGCTGGGGAGAGTTGAGAGTTGGGCCAGGATGGGCCCTGACCTGGATAGTCCCTGGTCTGGTTGGAGAATTGGGCAGTGTGAGAGGCCAGACCTCTGTATGGAGTGGCAGGCTTGAATAGGAGAAATTTCTCAAAAAGAAAAACTGAAAAAAGAGACACTTGGCAGCTGTTTGGGAAATTTTCCTGCAGCAGCCACTCTGGCCACATCCCCACCAAGCCGCGGAGGACTCCCTAGATGGCATGGAAGGCCCCATGCTCACAATGGAAGCCCCAGGGAGAGTGCACCAGAGGGGCCGGAGGCTGCTGGGGAACTGGGTTAGAGGCTGGCCGATCAGGAAGGGAGAAAAGCAAAACCAATCCCCTCCCAGGCTGCTGAAGCCAAGAAGACCATCAGAACTGGCTTGGCCAGTTGGAAGCCAGCAGGAGGTTATTTACTTTTTAAAGTAATTCATTATTCATCTATTTATCTATTTTAATTCCAACAAGTGAGACAATAAAACATGGAGCTGTGAAAAGACCAGAGTTGGACCCAAAGAGGAGGCTCCCAACAGCTGAGACAGTGAGACACATTTCACTTTACTACTCCAGAGAAATTACAAGTTATTGTACATATGTATTATTATGTTTTTCATTATTCTTACATCTTTTACTGTATCACTATTTTTGTGTTTCTCTTCCTTCTATTTAGTCTTCTTCACTTGGCTGGGTAAATTGCATTGTTTGACTGGTTTCTCTTGTTCTGTCTTTCATACTGTATTGTTAATTTATTGTTTTTCACTTCACTCCTGTTCCATTAACACACTACTGCAGATCCTATACTTCCTATTCTTGTTATCCAGATCACATAGATTCTGTCATAGGATTGTTGCTACATTATTATTGTAAATAATAGCTGTTCCATACAATTTTAAATAATCCACGGCACCCTTCCCAGATCTTAGCCTACTTTTACAGTTTCCTGAATGTTATTATTATTGTGGTTAATATTATTATTCTCTCATACACTACACTTTTTTTCTAGCCTTTACTCCCACTTTACCTCATAATCTGACCTCCCACAGGCTCACTCCTTTCTAGATCCAACTCACAATCATTCCCCTGTGAACAAGAGTCGTTTCTTTCCTCCCTTACTAAAAAGTGACTAATTGGGTGAAATATCATGGTTAACACTATACATATCCAAGAGATCTCCTGTCTCTTCTCTAGAAGAGAAGAATGGTACCTTAAATATCATAGAATACACTCTTGCTGTCTTAAAACATTTTGCCTTCCTCCTCTAACTGATCACAGAAATGAGTAGGTGGAAGCTGTGAACACCAGGATACCCACTGGAAGAGGAAACCCAACAACAAAGGAACTACCAAAAGATAACAAGCAAAGAAGGTGAGGGAGGGAGTGGAGGCCACACTAACCTCAATCCAGGACCTACCTAGAAATATAACTAAATAGTGGAGAAATTACTCAGAACAAACAACTGAACAAGAGCAAGAGAGAATCCTCAAAACCTCATACACATGGAAGAACCAGCTTCAATGCAACCTACCCACACATGCACAACAGAATACAAGAGGTGGTAGACAGAGTGACCCTCAGTTACTAGCTGGTGGGAAGAACCCACCAAAGAAAGACCCAACAACAATCAAAACCCAAAGACAAACACAGAGCCAACATAAATGACAGCCCAAGACCAGCGAGCTCAGGAGATCAAGGAGACTGTACTACTGAATCTCATAGCTCTTCTGCCATAGAAGTTCACACCATAAACATAGGGAGCCAGAACAGATCAATTTAAGAAGCAGAGGCTAACAAGAAGAGTCTCACAAACAATGAGAAGACAAATTTCAGCAAAACCTGACTGCACCTACACAACAGCATACAAAACGTAGTGGGCAGAGCAATACTCAGTCAACCAGCTTGAAGGAAGGACCTAAAAAATAATGACACAATAACAATCAAAACCCAATTACATTGAAACAGCCAATATAAATGCCATAAAGGGCATCCCAAGAGCAGTAAGTTCAGGAGATCAAGGAGGCTGCACCACTGACTCTCACAGCTCCAATCACAAGACACATAGAAATTCACAAAATAAACTCAGGGAGTCAAAACTCATAAATTTAAGAAGCAGAAGCTTCTGAGAATAAGAATAGTCTCGCAAATAATGGGGAGACAAAGAAACAACCATCAATCAATAGAAATGAGGAATCCTCATAGAGTGCTAAATGAAATAGAGGTAAGATATTGAGTTCAAAACAATGAGCATAAGGAAGCTCAATGACCTCAGCAAGAACTACCAAAAACTACCGGGAAGCTACAAGGACTTTACTGCACCTACATCAGCAAGAAAAAGGACATAGAAACAATCAACAAGGGCCAAGAGGAAGTGAAAAATACAACATATGAATTGAAGAACACAGGAGAAGGAATCAAAAGGAGGCTAGTTGAAGCAAAGGACCTAATTGGTGAGCTTGAGGACAAGGTAGAAAAAATTACCAGAAAGACCAAGAAAAGGAAAAAGACTAAAAAGGATAAAGAGGGGTTAAGGGAACTAAGGGACAACATTAAAAATAACAATGTCCATATGCTAAGGATACAAGAGAAAAAAGAGGAAGAGCAAGGGATACAAAACATGTTTGAAAAAGTAATGATGGAGAACTTCCTTAATTTGATGAGAAAAAAAGTCACACAAATCAAGGAAGCACAGAAGGTCCCAATCAAGAGGCACCCAAAGAGGTCTACAACAAGACACATCATAACAAAAAGGGCAAATTTTAAAGACTAACAGAAAATCTTAAAAACAGAACCAGAAGGGAATGGCAAGAAATAATCCAAGCAATGAAAATGAAAGGACTACAACTGAGATTGCTCTATCCAACAAAGCTCTCAATTAAAATGGAAGTAGAAATAAGGAGCTTCCTGGACAAAGAAGGCTAAAGGAATACACCTACACCAAACCAGCAATGCAAGATATGCTAAAAAGACAGCTTTAAGAAGAGGGAAAAAAAGAGTGAGAGAGAGGAACACGGTTACAAAGGGAGTAAAAGAATAAGGGTCTATCAATTATACCCTAAAATTTAAATAGATTAAATGCTCCAATCAAAAGACATAGGGTAGCTGAATGGATAAGAAAACATGACCCACACATATGCTGCCTACAAGAGACCCTCATGACAAAACACTTACAAAGACTGAAAGCGAAGGGTTCGAAAAAATATTCCAAGCAAACAGATAGAAAAATAAAAAGCCAGGGTAGCATTACTTGTGTCTGACAAAATAAACTTCAAAACAAAGTCCAGGACTTCTGGCCAAGATGGAGGCATAGGTGGACACACTATGCCTCCTCGCACAACCAAAATTAAGGACAACAAAGATTTAGAAACAAGAAAACAAACAGAACTGATAGAAAATTGAACTGTACAGAAGTCTGACAACCATTCATCCAGACTGGTAAGAGGGGTAGAGTCTCAGCAGGAAAAAGTGGAAGTTGGCAGGGCCGGGTGTACAGGCAGCGGCTGGCAAACCCCAGGCGTGCAGGCAGCAGCTAGCAGACCCCAGGCACAGGGTGGCAACAGCAGACCCAGTGAGGCCATGCAAGGTGGCTGGCTGACCAGGCAGTCCCACATTCATGCACAGATAATCCAGGTGAAAACAGGGAGCAAGACAGACCTCGCAACCTAGGGCCCCAGTGCCAGGAAATAAAACCTAAAAACACCAATTGAAAACACTTGTGGGGGGTTGAAGTGCAAGGAGAGACTCCCAGCCTCACAGGAGAGTTTGTTGGAGAGACCCACAGGGTCCTAGAACAACCACAAGCCCACCCATATGGAAATCAGCACCAGAAGGGCCCAATTTGCTTGGGAAAAGCTGCAGAAGGGACTGGAATCCAAGAGAGAGTGGAGCAAGTGCCATTGTTCCATCTCAGACCCTGCCCTCACATACAGCATCACAACCCAGCAACTGGGCTGCCCCACCCCGGTGAACACCTAAGGCTCTGCCTCTTACTACGTAATAGGCACAACCAGACAAAAAAAAAAAAAAATGGCTCAAATGGGAGAACAGGTCAAGCCCCAGAGCCAATTCATGTAAGTGACCAAGAGATAGCCAACCTATCAGATGCACAGTTCAAACCACTGGCTATCAGGATGCTCACAGAATTGATTTTGGTCACAAATTAGATGAACAAATGGAGGCTACAATAAGTGAAATGAAGGAAAATGCACAGGGAACCAATAGTGATGGGAAGAAAACTGGGAATCAATGGAATGGACCAGAAGGAACAAACAAACAAACAAACAAACAGAAAAGAAAAGAAGGAAGAAACAAGAATTCAGAAAAATGAGGAGAGGCTTAGGAACTTTTAGGACATCTTTAAATGTCCCAACATCTGAATTATAGGGGTACCAGAAGAGGAAGAGGAAGAGCAACAAGTGGAAAACTTATTTGAACAAATAATAAAGGAGAACTTCCCCAATCTGGCAAAGGAAATACACTTCCAGGAAGTCCAGGAAGCTCAGAGAGTCCCAAAGAAGTTGGACCCAAGGAGGAACACACCAAGGCACATCATAATTACATTAGCCAAGATTAAAATGAAGGAGAGAATTCTAGAAGCAGCTAGAGATAAGGGGACAGTCACCTACAAAGGAGTTCCCATCAGACTGTCAGCTGATTTCTCAAAAGAGACCTTACTGGCAAGAAGGGGCTGGAAAGAAGTATTCCAAGTCATGAAAGTCAAGGACCTACATCCAAGATTGCTCTATCCAGCGAAGCTGTCATTTAGAATGGAAAGGAAGATGATAAAGTGCTTCTCAGATAAGGTCAAGTTAAAGGAGTTCATCATCACCAAGCCCTTATTATATGAAATGTTAAAGGGACTTATCTAAGAAAAAGAAAATAAAAAATATGACAGTAAAAGACAGCAAACTCACAGATATTGACAACCATACCTAAAACAAAAGCAAACTAAGCAAACAAGTAGAACAGGAACAGAAACAGAAATGGAGAGCACATGGAGGGTTAGTAACAGGGGAGTGGGAGGAGGAGAAAGGGGGAAAAGGTACAGAGAATAAGTAGCATAGATGGTGAGTAGAAAATACACAGGGAAGGGCAAGAATAGCGTGAGAAAAGTAGAAACTAAAGAACTTATGACACATGGACATGAACTAAAGGGGGGAATGTGGGTGGGAGGGGGTGTGCAGGGTGTAAGGAAATGATGAAGGAGAAATGGGACAACTGTAATAGCATAATCAATAAAATATATTTTAAAACAGTCCATAAAAAGAGACCCAGAAGGATACTTCCTAATACTCAAGGGCAGAACCCATCAAGAATACATAAACATTATAAACATATATACATTCAACATAGGAATGCCCTAATATATAAGGAAAATCTTGGAGATTTTCAAGAAAGATATATACACCAACACACTTCTTCTAGGGGATTTAACACCTGACTGTCAAAAACAGACAGATGTTCCAAACAAAATATCAACAAAGATATTGTGGCATTGAAGTGTCCTAGATTAAATTGACTTAACTCATATATACAGAACTTTTCATCCCAAAGAAGCAAAATACTCATTCTTTTCAAATACACATGGAATATTTTCAAAGATAGACCACATGATAGGAAACAAAATAAGCCTCCACAAATTCAGAAAAACTGAAATCATGTCAAGCATCTTCTCAGACCACAAGTGCTTGAAACTAGAAACCAACCTCAAGGAAAAAACTAAAAAAACACTCAAATTTATGGTGGTTGAATAGCGTGGTATTAAAACATGAATTGGGTAAGAATGATATCCAGGAAGAAATCAAAAAGTTTCTGAAAAAAGTGGAAATGAACTCACAACAGTCCAAAACTTACAGGACATAGCAAAGGCAGTGTTGAGAGGAAACTTCATAATGATAGAGGCCTAATTAAAAAAAGATAGAAACATTTCAAATAAACAACCTAATTCTACAACTACAAGAACTAGAGGAACAACAAAGCCCAGAGCAAGCAGAAGGGAGGAAATAACCAAGATCAAAGCAGAATTACATGGCATAGAGACTCAAAGAACAGTTCTAATGATCAATAAATCCAGGAGGCTGTTCATTAAAAAGACAAACAAAATTCACAAGCCTTTAAGTAGACACATCAATAAAAAAAAGAGAGGACTCAAATGAACACAATCAGAAGTGAAAGAGGAAAGATTACAACTGATACCACAGAATACAAAGGATTGTAAGAAATTATTACAAACAACTATGTGTCAAGAAATTTGAAAACCTAGGTTTAATGGACACATTTCTAGAAAAAATATAATCTTTCAAAACTGATGAAGGAGAAGCAAAAAGCCTGAACAGACTGAAAGCAGTTAATGAAATTGAAGCAACAATCAAAAACTTGCATCACACAAAAACCATAGACTGGATGGTTTCACAGGAGAATTTTACAAAACATTTAAGGAAAAGCTAACACTTATACTTCTCAGACTACTCCAAAAAATCCAAGAAGATAGAAGACTCCCAGACTCTTTTTATGAGGCCAGCATCATCCTAATCCCCAAACCAGACAAAGACAAAACAATGAAAGAAAACTATAGGCCAATATTGCTAATGAACATAGACACTAAAATCTTCAACAAAATACTGGCAAACCGCATCCAGCAATACATCAAAAAGATCACATAACATGATCAAGTGGCATTCATTCCATGGATGCAAAATGTTACAATATTCACAAATCAATAAATGTAATACATCACATACACAAAAAAAAGACAAAAATCACATGATGATATCAAAAGATGTGAAAAAGCATTTGATAAGGTACAACCCCATTATAATAAAAACACTCAGCAAAAAGGGAGTAGAGGAAACATACATCAACATGGAAAGGCCATATATGAAAAATCTACAGCCAACATCATACTCAATGGACAAAAACTGAAAGCTTTTCTGTTAGGATGAGGAACAGGAAAAAGATGTCTGCTTTCACCACTTCTATTCCACATAGTATTGGAAGTTTTAGTCATGGAAATAAGATAAGAAGGAGAAATAAAAGACATACAAAATGGAAAGGAGGAAGTAAAACTGTCATTGTTTACAGATGACATAATAGTGTGCATAGAAAACTTTATAAACTCCATAAAAAAAAAAAAACTACTCAACCTACTAAGTACATTTGGAAAAATAGCTGCATACAAAGTCAATATTCAGGAATTAAAGGCATTTTTGTACACCAACAATGAAATATAAGAAACATAAATCAGAAGAAAAAGCCCATTTGCAATACCAACAAGAAAAAATATACCTAAGAATAAACCTAACCAAGGAGGTAAAAGATCTGTATTCAGAAAACTACATAACACTAAAGAAAAAAATTAAGGAAGACACTAACGAATGGAAGCATGTACCATGTTCATAGATTGGAAGAATTAACATAAGCAAAATGTCCACATCACCCAAAGAAATCTATAGATTCAATGAAATCCCTATTAAAATGCCAATGACATTTCACAGTTATAGAAAAATACATCTTATAAATGTGTATGGAACCATATGAGCCCAAACAGCTGAAGCAATTTTGAGAAAGAAGAACAAAGTAGGAGAGATCACCATACCCATCATTAAATTATATTACAAAGCCACAGTAATCAAAACAGTTTGGTACTGCCATAAGAACAGACACATAGATCAGTGGAACAGAATAGAGAGCCCAGAAATGAACCCAAGTCTTTATGGTCAGGTAATATTCTACAAAGGGGGCAGAAGCAGAAAATGGAGTAAAAATAGCTTCTTCAACAAATGGTGTTGTCAAATCTGGACAACTACATGCAAAAAAATGAAACTCAAAACAATAACTCACACTGTACACTAAAATAAACTGCAGATGGATAAAATAATTAAATATAGGGAAAAATTGACAGTGACTGCTAATGGGTATGTGGTTTCTCTTAGGGTGATGAAATGTCTAACATTAGTTTGTTAATGATTATACAACTCTATGAATATATCAAAATCAATTTAGTTGTAAAAAAAGACTTAAATATAGAAAGGAATGGAGGCAGTGACTCAGGCGGGCCAGTCTGGAGGCAAGTTTCTTGCTGGGGCTGTGCATCAACCACAGGGAACGGGTTTTCACTGACAAGCTAAATTGACATTCAAGAGCAAGGCCCCTGGCTTCAAGTTCAAGATGGCAGAGTAGCAAGACCCTGAGCTCACTTCCTCTCATTGATACCAAAACTGAAACTACATATAGAACGACTATCTCTTAGACCACCTGAATTGAAGACTAGCAGAAAGATTTTCTACAACTGCAGATATAAAGTAAAAGCCACATTGAAAAGGGAAGGAGGGGTAGAGACTAAGCCTAGTCAGCACCTACCTTATTCCCTACTTCTTATGCAGTGACTCACAAGTGGGAGGGTTATCACATCAGAGGTCATCCCTGAAGTATGAAGGATCTGAGCCCTAAACTAGTTGACCTGAACCAGGAAGTGGAGTCCACATAAAATCTATCTTTGAAAACCAGCAAGGCTTACATCTGGAAGAGCCAAAGGGCTATAGAAAACCCAGGTTGCACTCTTTCTGAGTTCTGACACAGAGATAGCAGTTTAAAAAGCAGCTACGTCATATGTGAAGATGATTCATTGACTAATTTTTGGGTGTATGCTGAGGAACAGGGATCTGTTGGAACTTGCTCATGCCACAGATGTTGGCAGGTACCATTTTTCCCCTTCCTTTAACCTGTCTGGTCTGACACTGTCCATTAACCTTGCTAACATTGTTTGCCTCACCCTGGTATTTCCCTGAGGGTGTACCCAAGGTAGCACTCCTCCAAAGCACATACTGCCCTGCCACACAAAGTGGGCAGCATCACTCAGCACCAGCACACAGCAGTGTGTCTGTAACAGCGGGGGTGGGTTTTGCAGCCCACCACATCAGAGCCTTGCCCTGCATTCCAGGGAGCCTGAAACAGTTGTGGCCAGGTCTCACAGCCAGCAGGCCAGATAGAAGCCTTGCCTACTAGTGCATCCATAGAAGGTGTGGCCCAGCCACAACAGGACACTATACTAGTCCCCTCTCTAGACCACCTGGCTCTGGTAACAAGGGGGACATTGAAATTAAGGCCCCATGGGAAAATAAGGACACTTTTCAAGACCAAGAGATTTAGCTTAACTACCTAATACAATACATAAAAACAAACAGCCAAAATGAACATAGAAAAGAATATGTTCCAAACAAATAAACAAACAACAACAACAACAAAAACAGGATAAAACCCCAGAAAAAGAACTACATGAAACTGAGGTCAGCTGTCTACTAGATGAAGAGTTCAAAGTAATAATCATGAAGATGCTCTTTCAACTGTGCAGACAAACAAAGAAACTCAGTCAGAACTTCAGCAACTTGAACAAAGACCTAAAAATTCTAAGAAAGGACATAACAGAACTGAAGTATGTAACAATTGAAGTGAAAAAAATCACTGTAGGGAATCAACAACAATCTGATGGCACAGAAGAATGGATCAGTAATCAGGAAAACAGGATAGTGGAAGTCACCCAACTGGAATATCAAAGAGAAAAAAGAATTAAAAAGAATGGAGATAGCATAAGAGACCTATGGGGCAACATCAAGCATACTAACGTTCAAATCGTAGGGGTCCCAGAAGGAGAAGGGAGAGAAAGGGACAGAAAACCTATTTGAGGAAATAATGGCTGAAAAATTTCCTAACTTGGCAAAGGAAACAGACATCCAAATACAGGAAGCACAGAGTCCCAAACAAGATGAACCCAAAGAGACCCACACCAACACACATTATAATTAAGTTGTTGAAAGTTAAAGAGGGAATCTTAAAAGCAGCAAGAGAAAAACAACTACTTATATACAAGGGTATTCCCATAAGACTGTCAGCTGACTTTTCAACAGAAACTTTGCAGGCCCGATGGGAGTGACATGATATATTCAATATCATGAAAAAAAAAAAAAAAAACACCTTATAACCATGAATACTCTACCCAGAAAGATTATCATTCAGAATAGGAGAGATCGAGATTTTCTCAGACAAACAACAGTTAAAGGAGTTCATGATGGCTAAACTAGCATTACAAGAAATGTTAAAGGGAATTTTTTGAGTGGAAAAGGCCAAAACTAGAAATAAGATTATAAAATATGTACTGGCAAAGGCAAACATATAGTAAAGATAGTAGACCAACCACTTATAAATGTAGTATGAAAGCAATTAAAATGGCAATAAGCACATACCTATCAATAATTATGTCAGTTGAAGTTGACTAAGTGCTCCATTGCAAAAACAGGATGACTAAATGTTTTTTTTTTAAGGCCCCTACATATACTGCCTATATGAGACTCCAGATTGAAAGACAAACAGAGATTGGAAATAAATAAATGGAAAAATATTTCATGTAAACAGAAATGAAAAAAAAAACAGAGAAGCTGGGATAGCAATACTTATATCAAAAAGACTTTAAAACAAAGGCTATATAACAAGACACAAAGAGGGACCCAGCAATTGTTTTCTTCAGATAAGCCCCCAGAAGTGGAACAATTCAAAAAATACATGCACCTCTGTTTACTGCAGCATTATTTACAGTAGCCAAGTTATTGAAGCAACCCAGGCATTTGTCACTAGATGAATGGATAAAGAAGGGGATGTATGTGTGCACATGCACACAATACACTGGAATCTTACACAGCCATAAAAGAAATGGATGCTGTCATTTGCAACAACATGGATTAACCTACAGGGTATTATGCTAAGTGAAATTAAGTCAGAGAAAGACAAATACTGTATCACTTCACTTAGGGGTGGAATCTAAAATCTAAAATGAAAAAACAGGACAAACTGATCCATTGATATAGAAAAACTGATAATTGCCAGAGGGTTGGGTGGTGGGCAAAAAGGCTAAGAGGGTTAGGAGGTACAAACTTGTAAATAAGTCATAGGGATGTAAAGTAAAGCATAAGGAATATTAATATCAATATCACAATAACTTTCTGTGGTGACAGATGGATAATGGACTTCTTGAGGTGATCACTTTGTAAGGTATATAAATGTTAAATCTCACCATGTTATACACCTGAAACTAATACAATATTGTATGTAAACTGTACTTTAATTGAGAAAAGCTTTATGTTTCAGAATAAAAATTAGACATAAAAAACACTTTAATTGAGAAAAGCTTTATGTTTCAGAATAAAAATTAGACATAAAAAACACTTAAATATAAATTGTGATACCATTAAAATTCCTAGAGAAGAACATAGGGTAGAAAGTCTCAGATATCATATAAAGCAATATTTTCACCAATACATCCCCTTGAACAAGGGACATAAAGGAAAGAATAAACAAATGAGACTTTATTAAAATAAAAAGCTTCTGCATTGCTGAAGAAAACAACAGCAAAATGCAAAGGGAGCCAACTATATGGAAAATAGTTTGCCAATGTTATTGTGGATAAGGGTTTGATATTCAAAATATATACAGAACTCACACAGTTCCACTCCAGGAAGACAAACAATCCAATACAAAATATGCAATGGAACTAAACAGACACTTCTTCATGGAGGACATACAAAGGGCCCAGAGATACATGAAAGGATGCCCAGCATCACTAGCCATCAAAAAGATGCAGATTAAAACCACAAGGAGATACCACTTCACACCAATCAGAATGGCCATCATAAACAAATCAATGAACAACATGTGCTGGAGAGGTTGTGGAGAAATGGGGACCCTAATGTACTGTTGGAGGGAATGCAGACTGGTATAGCCACTGTGGAAAACAGTGGTATAGGATTTCCTAAAAAAAACTAAAAATGGAACTGTCTTTTGACGTGGCAATTCCACTGCTGGGATTATACCTTAAGAATCCCTAAACACCAATTCAAAAGAACCTATGCACCCCAATGTTTATATAGCATGACATACAACAGCCAAGTGCTGGAAGCAACCTAAGTGCCAATCACTGAATGAGTGATGGGGTGGATCAAAAACCATGGTACATTTACACGGTGGAATACTACACAGCAAAAACACTGAAGGAGATCTTACCCTTCTTGACAGCATGAATGGAACAGAGAGCACTATGTAAATGAAATAAGTCAGGCAGTGAAAGAAAAATATCGTATGATCTCACCTTTAAGTGGAACCTAATCAACAAAACAAACAAGCACACAAAATATAACCAGAGATACTGAAATAAAGAACAAAATGACAGTGATGCAAGGGATAGGGTTAGGAGGATAACAGGGGAAAGAAGTGGAAGGGTCATGAGGAACATGTATAAAGGACGCATGGACAAAGCCAAAGAAGGGAAAGATTAAGGATGTGAGTTGGTGGTGGGTGGGTCAGGGAAAAGTGGTAGAGGGAAAATGGAGACAACTGTACCTGAACAATAATTTAAAAATAATAAAATTTAAAAAAGAATGTTTCCAATATACAGTAGACGTTTTTCTTCTAAATGCATCTTATCTTCAATGCCATTGAAAATTCATGCCTTTATATTCTTCCCTTTACATTTTTATTGTCACAAATCATCTCTATGCTGAGTTCATTTCCAAATTTCAGTAGCAGTTGCATTCTTCCTCTCTCTTTTTTTAATGTTTTAACCTCTTTCAACCCTTATGTGATAATTATGTGTATAGTATCCTCTTCTAAAAAAGGGTTGTAATATCTTGCTTCTGCCTGTTTATCAGAGATCTTACAGTTTGTGTCCTTTTTTTCTTTGTTTCAGGTAGAATAACATCCTTGAGTGTTTCCTGAAATGGAGGTCTCCTGTTTTTGAATACCCTAAGCTTCTGTGTGTCTGGAAAAGTCTTTATTTCTCCTCTATAGCTAAAGGATAACATTGCTGAATATATTATTCTTGGCTGGTAATTTCTATCTTTCAGTAGTTTGATATTTGATTCCACTCTATCCTAAGCTCCAGGGTTTCTGCTTAGAAAGATAATGATAATCTAATAGGATTTTCTTTATATGTTAAGGTCTTCTTTTCCTTGGCTGCTTCTTTTTTCATCATTAATTTTCTGCTGTTTTAATACAATGTGCCTTGTAGAAGGTCTTTTTCAATTGAGATAATTAGGTGGTCTCTTTGTTCTTTGATTTGAGGATCTAGCTCTTTCCATAGATTTGGGAAGTTTTCATCTATTATTTGCTTGGATAGACTTTCTGTTCCCTTCCTTTTTGCTACTTTTTCTGGTGTCTATTATTCTTACTTTACTCTTTCTGATGGAGTCAGTTCTCATAGAGTTCTTTTATTGGTTCTTAGGCCAATGATTCTTTATTCTTTATTCTTCCATCTGCAGCATTTCTGGATGTCTACCTTCAATATCATGAATTCTTCCCTCCATCTGCTCAGCTCTACTTCTTAAGCTCCTTAGTCCATTCTTTATCTCTATTATTGGATTCTTTATCTCAAAAATTTCTATTTTTTCAGTTTCAATCTTTTAGGAAAAATACTAGCTTCATTCATTGATTTTATATTTGACTTTATTAAACCATTTATCTGTGTTTTCTTGCATCTTGTTAAATTTTTTCAGAACTATGACGTTGAATAATTTGCTTTCATTTAAGTCACATATTTCCATGTATTTCAGTTTATTTCCTGGCAATTTTTTATTTTCTTTCTGAGCTCCTTCATTACCTTGTTCAGTCTTGGAGTTGATGGATTTCTTCTCTCTCTAGGCATCTTTGTATGAGTAGCACTTTTCTAGTAGATTTATAAGAAGTCTTTCTACTGTTTTCTAGGAGGTAGGGCTGAAGCACAAGTAGTTTTTGTTTCTCTTACACTCCTCTGGTTTTTCATATTTCTGTGGGGTGGTGGAAGATATTCTTTGTTCCCTGGGAGAGTGCACATCTTCTCTATGATCAAGTCTCCTTTGTCTCAGGGCACCAATCCAGCAGGGGAATATGGTAGGTGATTGGATTCCCTGCTGCTATTCACTGCTGGCAGTGCTGCTGCGATGAGTGGAAATGCGGTGAGCTGCAGGAGGTTGGCCAGTGCCTTTGTGGCTTTTTTCTCCCAGTAATGGTGACTGGCAGACCTTAGCAACCCCTACTCTATATCTCCATCTTTCTGTGGGATTAGTCACAAAATGCAATTTTTCCTTAGGGGGGAAATATTTCTCTAGTTCCAGTCAAGTTAGCAGATAATGTGTAACCTGACACTCACTGGTACAGATTTTTCTGGAGTCAGATGGTAGTTCTGGGAGGGTGAAGGGAGGTAGTTGGGCTCTGTGGCTTTGCTTTTCTCTTTGGTAATGGCAATTGCCAGATAACTATGGCCACAGCTCCGTACTTTATTCCTGTCCAGGTCCCTGGGGTTAGCTACACTGCTTACCGACCACTCCCTTGGGAATTCTAATTATATCACTATGCTCTTCTTGGATAAAGGGATTGTCAACAGCAACCTGATTCCTCTCCTCACTTGGCTGAGACCCACAGTGAGCTCTGAGCTGCAATATCTAGACTAAGTCCTTAGCACCATCTCAGCCTTCTCCCTTCCTACCTACCTGGTGTACTCCCGCTTGCCCATCTCTGGAAGTTTCAACGCACAAATATCTCAGGCATGTTTGTGTGTCAAGGAAAGAATCCTTGGTTAAATTATAGTTGTTCAAATTGTTGAAATTTCCAGGAGGAAGACTGAGGACACTTCTCATGTCTTAATTTCTCTGACATCAATCCTTGAAGTGGTTTTCTTCTAGAAGTATACATATGGATATTGTTTTTTTTCCCTTATTTTTCTTGTATTGTTGTTCAAGTACAGTTGTCTGCATTTTCCCCCCACCACTCCTGCCACCAGCCATCCCCATCTCCCTCCCGTGATTCTACCACCCTCGGTTGCCCCTGTGTCCTTTATAGATATAACTGAAAAGCCTTCCCCCCTTTCCTCACATTATACCCTCCTACCTCCCCTCTGGTTACTGTCAGGCTGTTTTCAATTTCAATGCCTCTGGTTATATTTTGCTTGCTTGTTGGTTTTGTTGATGAGGTTCCACTTAAAGGTGAGATAATATGGTATTTGTCTTTCACTGCCTGGCTTATTTCACTTAGCATAATGCTCTCCACTTCCATCCATGCTTTTGCAAAATGTAGGAGCTCCTCCTTTCTTTCTGCTGAATTGTTGATCTATATGTTTTGATTCAAGTATTTAATCTATTTGCATTGGGATTGATGATTGATAGATATGTATTGTCATTTTATCATTCATATTTATATTACTTTTCTCTTTCTCCTGCTCCTTCTACTCCTTCTTTTATTTTCTTCTAGAATTTCCTTTAACATTTCTTGTAATACTGGATCAGTGGTGATAAACTCCTTTAGCTTTTTCTTCCTGGGAAGCTCTTTATTTCTTTTTTAAATTTTAAACAATAGCTTTGCTGGGTAAAGTGGTCTGGGTTGTAAGTTCTTGTTTTTCACCACTTTGTATATTTTCTGCCTATTCCTTTTGGCCTGAAAAGTTTCTGTTGAGAAATCAGCTGACAGTCTTATGAGAGCTTCTTTGTAGGTAACTACCTTTTTCTTGTTGCTTTTAAGATTCTCTGTATGTTTTTAACATTTGCCATTTTAATTATGAAGTGTCTTGATATGGGCCACTTTGAGTTCATCTTGGAAATTCTCTATGCTTCCTGGATTTGTATATATTTTTTTCTTTCACCAGACTAAAAAACTTTTCAGTAATTATTTTTTTCAAACATGTTCTCAATCCCTTGCTCTATCTCTCTTATTCTGGTATGGCTATGATGTGGATATTGTTATGCTTGATTTTTTTAAGTCCTTTAAACAATCCTCATTTCTTTGCATCCTTTTATTTTTTTTTCTTTTTGCCCTTCTGATTAGGTGATTTTTGTTATCTTGTCTCCCAAATTGTTGATTCACTTCTGTTTCATCTAGTCTTTTGTGTATTCCTTCTAGAGTATTCTCCATTTCAGTTATTGTACTCTTTATTTCTGACTGTTTCTTTCTTATGGTTACATTTTGTATATCCTCTTTTATGTTTACTATCTCTTTGTTGAAGTTCTCATTAAATTGATCTATTTTTCCCCTAAGTTCCTTGAAAACTCTTGTAACCAATGTTTTGAACTCCATATCTGGTAGATTGTTTGCTTCCATTTTATTTAGTTCCTTTTCTGGAGATATTTTCTATTTTTTTCATTTGGGACATATTTCTTCATTTCCCCATATTAGCACCTCTCTGTGTTTGTTTCTACATATTGGGTAGACATGTTATATCTCTCAGTCTTGTCTGGGTGACCTTATGCATTTGGTGTTCTTTATGGCCTAATGATGCAGTCTCCCTGATCACCTGAACCAGGTGCTCCAGGAGTGTTCTTTGTGTGGGTTTTGCATACTCTTTTGTTGTAGTTTACCTTTAATTGCTGACAGCATGCCATTGGTTTGGAATGGCCCTCAGACTTCCTCGCTTTTAGAAATGGTCATGACCATTTTCTAAAGACCTCCTTTTGGTGTACCACTTGTGGAGCTAATTGGGTGGTGCTCTGTTGTGATCTTAAGCTGCCTCCTGAATGTGTTAGTTCTGTGTCTTCTTTGGAGGGACTTCAACACAGATCAATGTTAGATGCTGCCTGTGTAGTACCTGTTAGGAACTACAAAGTGATCTATGGTTGGAAGTTGCCTGCACTGGGCCTGAATGCATGTGGGAGGGGGCACACTGCAAACTGTAGATGGCTGTTACCAGTATCAAGCCTGAGGCAGGTCAGCAAAGGTCCAAGGTCTTGGGTCCAAAGGCCCAAGACCAGCTGTCACCAGCCAGATGCTCATATATCTGTAGCAGTAAATTTTTACTCATATTCATATAATTATGGATCCTCCAAATCTCTAAAGCTAAAGATGGATTAACTAATTGAGATTAAGAAAATGATCTAAAATAAATGACACTACTTTATAAGCAATAAGATTATTTTACGCCATTAACTTTTACTAATGAAAACTATATATATATATATATATATATATATATATATATATATAACTGAAGATTGATAGAGAAGACTTAGAATTTGATTATTTTTGTTGTTGCAATGATGATGGCACATTTGCCTGTATGTGAGTTTAAACCAGTACCATCCTATGAAACTGGAGAGCATTATGCTAAATGAAATAAGTCAGGTGGTAAGGAACAAATACCATATGATCTCACCTTTAACTGGAACATAATCAATAAAAGAGAAAAGCAAACAAAATATAACCAGAGATATTGAAATTAAGAACAATCTAACAATAGCCAGAGGGGAGTGGGGAGGGGACTGTGGGGAGAAGGGTTTTCATGAACTACTATAAAGGACACATAGACAAAACCAAGGGGGAGGGTGGAAGCAAGGGAGGGAGGTGGGTTTAGATGGGGGTGGAGTGGTGGGGAGAAAATGCAGACAACTGTAATTGAACAACAGTGAAATAACTTATAAAAAGATAAATAAGTACCATCCTAGGAGAGTGACAATAACAAACAATATATTGAACTAATCATTTTTTCTTGCATTTTCTGGGCTGTGCTGGATATTATACAATATCTTAAGGCTCTCTCTCTCTCTCTCTCTCTCTCTCTATATATATATATATATATATATGCATTAATTGAGAAACAAAGTTGAAGATATGCTTATAAAGGAAAATAATAAATATTAGTTATTCTTAGAGCAAACTACAGATATTACTAGAGAGGAAAAACCTTAAAATAGTACATTTCAAACTTTTAAGTAATAATACTACATCAAACATGGATCAGATAGTTTCTGTTTATACAGAATGAAAAACAATCATTTACTTTGCCAAAAAATAAATGTTGTGAAATCTTGAAAACAAATTCTAAATATTCTTTTCTTCATCTAATTATAATATTTTTATTACAAACCAGGTCATGGGGTTAAAATTTTATAAATCAGCCCATCTCTTCACCTTACATTCATTGTACAAATTCAGTTCTGATTATGTTTTCTCTCTCTTTTTTTATTGCTGTTCAAGTATAGTTGTCTCCATTTCCCCTCACCACTTCCCTCCACCCCAGCCACCAACTTACACTATATACAAAACTAAACTCAAGATGAAGAAAATATTTAAATATAAGTCACAACATCATTAGAGTCCTAGAGAACTAGGCAGGAAAATCTCAGATATTCCACAGAGCAATATTTTCATCAATATGTCCCCTAGTGTAAGGGACATAAAGAAAAGAATAAACAAATGGGACTTCATCAAAATAAAAAGCTTCTGCATAGCTAAAGACAACATCAGCAAAATAAAAAGGGAACCAACCATATGGGAAATATATTTGCAAATGACACTTCAGACAAGGGTTTCTTCTCCAAAATATATAAAGAAATCACATGACTGTGCTCCAGAAACACAAACAACCCAATTAAAAATGGGCAAAGGACTTGAAAAGACACTTCTCCCAGGAGGACATACAGAAGACCCAAAGACATATGAAAGGATGCTCAGCATCACTTGCAATCAGAGAGATGCACATTAAAACCACAATGTGATACTACCTCACACTTGTCTTAATGGCCAACATAACCAAATCAACAAACAGTTGCAGGCAAAGGTGTGGAGAAAATGGAACTCTAATACACTCTTGGTGGGAATGCACACTGGTACAGCCACTGTGGAGAAGAGTATGGAATTTCCTTGGAAAACAAAAACCAGAACTGCCTTTTTAAAACATTTTTCCATTGTTGTTCAAGTACAGTTGTCTCAATTTTCCCCCCCACCATTCCCCTAAACCCAGCCATCCCCACTTCCCACCCTTGACCATACCCCCTTTTGGTTTTGCCCATGGGTTCTTCATAGATTGAAACTGCCTTTTGACCCAGCAAGTCTACTGCTGGGATTATACCCTAAGAATACTGAAATACCAATTCAAAAGAACCTGTGCACTCCAGGGTTCATAGCAGTACAATTTACAATAGCCAAGCACTGGAAGCAACCTAACTACCTGTCACTAAATGAATGGATCAGAAAACTGTGGTACATTTACATAATGGAATACTGCACTGCAGAAAGAAAGGAGATTCTACCCTTTGCAACAGCATGGATGGAAGTGGAAAGCATTATGCTAAGTGAAATAAGCCTGGCAGTGAAAGACAAATACCATATGATCTCACTTTTAACTAGAACCTAATCAACAAAATGAACAAGTGAGCAAAATATAACCAAAGACATTGAAATTGAGAACAGGCTGACAGTGACCAGAGAGGAGATGGGGGTGGGGGATAATAGAGTTAAAAGGGGGAAGGGTTGTCAAGGAAAATGTTAAAGGACATATGGACAAAGCCAAGTAGGGGTAGGATGAAAATATTCTTTGTGGAATAAAAAAACATATTGGTAGAAATTAGTATGTTATTTTTCTGAATGTTTCTCTTAAGAATATTTCTTAGAAACTAATCAACAAAACAAACAAGGAAATATAACCAGAGAAATTGAAATAAAGAACACACTCCAAGTAAGCAGAGGGGAGGTAGGAGGGGTTAACAGGGGAAAAGGGGAGAAAGGTCATCAGAGAACATATATAAAGGACACATGGGAGCTTCCGGCCAAGATGGAGGCATAGGCAGATGCACTGTGCCTCTTCTCACAACCAAATTAAGGACAACAAAGATTTAGAAACAAGAAAATAACCAGATCTCAGAAAATCAAACTGTTTGGAAGTCCAACAACGATTCATCCAGACTGGTAAGAGGGGCGGAGTCGCGGCAGGAAAAAGCAGAGGTGCGGACGGGCACGCAGGCAGCAGCGGCTGGCAGCCCCCAGGTGCACAGGCGGTGGCTAGCAGACCCCGGACACGGGGGCAGCAACTGTGCAGAACCAGTGAGGCCGCACAAGGCAGCTGGCTGACCGGGTGGTCCCACATTCACGTGTGGATAATCCAGGCAAAGGGGAAGCAGTGAAAGGAACTGGAATCTGAGAGAGAGTAAAGCAACCGCCATTATCTCCTCTCAGACCCCGCCCCCACATACAGCGTCACTTCCCAGCGACCGGGCTGT
>PVKU01002257.1:0-238193 GCA_004027475.1 Anoura caudifer | reverse complement strand
CAGTTCCATCCATGCTGTTGTGAAGGGTAGGAGCTCCTTCTTTCTTTCTGCTGCATAGAATTCCATTGTGTAAATGTACCATAGTTTCTTGATCCATTCATTTACTGATGGGCACCTAGGTTGCTTCCAACACTTGGCTATTGTAAATTGTGCTGCTATGAACATTGGGGTGCATAGATTCTTTTGGATTGGTGTTTCAAGGTTCTTAGGATATAATCCTAGCAGTGGGATTGCTGGGTCAAAAGGTAGATCCATTTTTAGTTTTCTTAGAAAATTCCATACTGTTTTCCATAGTGGTTATACCAGTCTGCAATCCCACCAACAGTGCACTAGGGTCCCCCTTTCTCCACAACCTCTCCAACACTTGTTGGTTGTTGCTTTGCTTATGATGGCCATTCTGACTGGTGTGAAGTGGTATCTCATTGTGGTTTTAATTTGCATCTCTCTGATAGCTAGTGATATTGAACATCTTTTCATGGTCTTGCAATTATTCTTGATGATGCTACAGATGTGGTGATTTTCTGCAGCATTAAATTTTCCCTAAATATTACTGGACATCTAAATTAAATGTAATGTTTGCTTTTTTAATAAATTCATAGTTTTCTTTTGCTTTATTTGTACTTTGGACAATACAATTGAGTACACATATTACCATTATTGAATTGAAAGAATGTTAACATATCAGAGTTATCAAGACTAGTATATGAAATGAAAGTACAACACTTTTACCCTCCTGATGGGCTAGATGCAGAAGTCATGCTATTTTTCTAATTATGTAGATTGTGTTCTGTGAAAAGAGAAGCTGAATAGGACCAGCAGCAATAAAATGGCATTAGCTATCAATGTTTAATATGCAGCGGAGGCTAATTTAGCAAATAAAAGCCACCAGAGAAACATAAATTCTCAATAATGAAGACTTTCTTGGGCATCTAGGTCAATTCCCAACCTGGAATGCTATTAGAGTAAAAACACACAACCTGGTGCGTGTCACTTACAATGGTTCTTTTTCATCCGAAGAAATTTTTCCCTCTGCCCAACACGCCCCTCTGCAAATAGCCTAAACAATTAAGCCAAAGTCAACAATCTTTGTAAACAGAGTAAATAGCTTTGTACAATGTATCGTAATTCAAATATCTTAGAAATTGAAGAATATACAATGTATTTTTAAAGTATACATTAGTCATCAAAAAATATTTCAGGAATATTTAAGTTGCTCAGTAGTGTGACTTCCATATTGTTCTACACAATTGCCCAGTTTTTTAACACAGTGAGCACACCTCTCTCTTTGTCTCTCTCTCTGTCTCTCTATGTCTTTCATTCCGCCTCTGTCTCTCACACACACATATGTGCACGTACAGTTCTGTCAATGTTTTGGAGCAAAAGGGGAATGTGAGGGTTATTTTGACTGCTGTAAAAGTTACAGGCAAACTTTACCATATAATTTTTTTCTTAAGTAACATACAAGTTCAGCTTTAAAAAAATCTTTGTAAAGAAAGGAAATATAAATAATTTCAATTGACAAGGTATATTCCATAGCATTCAACTGAAGAGGAAAAATCAGAGTTTAGATGGATAGGCAATAATTAAATCATATGAAATGCTTACTTAAAGGTCATAGATAAGCAAAAAGAAAAAATATAAAATTTTCTAAATATAAAGGTGACAGAAGTCAGATACTGTGTTTTAAAAATAACAATGCTATCACATAATATTCCTAAAATGTAAAAACCAATTACAATACTTATAACAAGTGATAATAAAAAGTAAGATAGAAAACATTCAGGGTTGTCTGTAATATGGATATCATTATTCCATTATATGAAGAGAATGTTCTAAGAGTAGTGAACAATTAGGTAATAACCACTAAAAAAATGAAGAGCTTTAAAAAATGGCATATAATATTTGGAAAGTTAACATTCATGCAAAGTAACCCCCCCTCCCCACCACATCCTCCCAGCTGAGGAGCATGCCCCTAGTACACCTGGCCACCAGAGAGAGCTTATCCTTAGGAGCACTTGCCACAGTCACAGTTTTATTTTTTGCAATTGGAAAATGTCAGGTGCCTCATGTAAGCCTTGTGTTCACTGCTGCATTGTACACCTTGTAAGATGTGTAGGGGCAGCGTCTGTGTTTTTCAGGAAACTATCACCAGATCAATGCACGGTGTGTGGATGCATGACAAATTTTCAAAACCTACATACATCATTGTTATAGGCCTGTGTGTTACTAATCTTTTTTAATATTCCCTAGCTCTTAAAGCATGGAACTGATGATGCCCACAATTTAAATAAGGTCCCAAAAAGGCAAATGTGGAATTAGAATCCACCTGTGATGCTGACAGGAGAGGTCACTGAGCTGGCTCGAACTAATCAGCCAAATGTTTTGTTTCTGTTTTCATTCATTTCCCCCTAAAGACAATATTTTAAGCATTTGTAGGTTAATAAAATGTCCTTTTGATGGAGATCTCACATATTTGTTTTCAATAGTCAATGACATCTAGTTTTACATTGGTAAAATGGGATGGAGATTATAGACTTTGAAATAAACATTCTTTTTTCCTTTATTTTTATTGTTGACAGTATTATAGCTGTCCCCATTTTCCCCACCTTTGTCCATCTTCACCCAGTTCCCTCTGGCCATCACCATTCTGGCCTCTGTGTCCATTGAGGGATGCATATATGTTATCTGGCTGACCCCTTTACCTTCTTTCACCCAGTGTCCTTTCTCTGCTGCTTTCTGACAGCTGTTAGTCTGTTCCATGTGTCCATCCTCTGTTTTTATCTTGCCTGTCAGTTTATTTTGTTCACTGAATTCCACATATAAGTGAGGTCATATAATATTTGCATTTCTCTGACTGACTTATTTCACTTAGCATAATGATCTCTAGATCCATTCATGTTGTTGCAAAAGATAAGTTTTCCTTCCTTGTTAAGGCCACATAGTACTCCATGGTGTAAATGAACCACAGTTTTTTTTATCCACTCATCTACTGATGGGCATTTGGGCTGCTTCCAAATCTTGGTTATTGTAAATAATGTTGCTATAAATGTTGGGGTGCATGTATTCTTTAGAACTGGTACTTTGGTATTCTTCATACAGATTCCCAAAAGTGGAATCACTGGATCAAAAGGCAGTTCCATTGGAATGGACTTTTTTTAAAATTGTTCTTAATTAAAATGTAATATGCAATTAGTTGGCAAACAAACATCTTACTTAAAGAAAAAGCATAACAACACTTAAGTTTGGTTCCTAAAATGTCTATAGTGTTTTGTGGTTTAAAAACACTATCACCTTATATTTAGTCATAACAAACTATGAGTCAGACGTTACCATCGCAGTTCTACAGGGGAGGAAGGAGAAGCTAGGAGAAGCAGAAACCTTGTTCAGGTAAGAAGTGAAAACTTGAGACTCTGAGTCTGATCTTTTGATGTTACGATCAATGCTCTTTTAATTATCCCAAAATGTCATCCTTAACATAAGGCCTGATTCCATTGGCAGCTGCTGCAAATTACACAATCTCTATCTGCCCTCAGTTGTTACCATCCAATCAAAGAGCTCATCCCTTGCTACATTTCACAACTCATTCAAAGCCCTTTGTAGTTTAGAGCTCTGGTGCTCGCCCCTCACCCATCTCCATCCCTGCTGCTGCGCTCTAGCTCAGGCAATAGATTATCTGCACTTAAATTTTAGTTCCTTAATTAATTACTGCTGCTTCAGAATGGCTAGTCAATGGCAGAATCAATCAAAATTCCTTGACCTTTGTTTATTTCCCCAGGTGAAACTCTAGAGGGAAAGAAGTATCTACAGTTATCTCCTTTTCCCTGATGATTCATGAATGTTTTACAGGCAACCCACATCATAGCACCAGCTGTTATCTCCAGAAGGCACTCTGGCCTTCCATATTCCAAAGGAAACTTGATACTGCTTCTCTCTCACCATTTTAATAGTTAGCACTATTCCAGCTCTAGTTGCTTCTAAAAATTCAGCAGGTATTTATTCCATATCTGCTATGAGCCTGGTGACTCTTCTCAGGACTGTGGCTATGTTAATGAGTCAGAAAAATGAATTCAATGTCTACAGGAATTTACATCTAGTGGAGAAACTGTTTCAAGGGCTTGTCTGTGTTATGATGAAGATGTAATAGGATGATGTGGTAGAGAATCTATGAATCTCTTACAGCTAGGAATGTCCTTTTTGAAAAGACAATATCTGAGTGTAGATCTCAAGATGAAAAGTAGTTTTGTGACAACCTGGGGAGAGAGGGTGCCCGAGAGTGGAACCGTCACTTCTGTCATCGAATTTCGTTTACCGTAAACAGGAGAGAGGAGGGCCTGTGATATCTGAGAGTTGGACAGGAATGAGGACTTGGAGGGTCACGGGCCATAGGGATGACCATATTTTTCCATGGGAAATGGAAGTAGAGAAGTTATGATATTTTACATTTTGAGGTAGAAAATAAAATCTTTGAAGCTGTGTAAAAGATGGACCATATAGGGAGTAATGAGAGGGTACTGGCAGTCAAGAAGCTGTGGAGGTTAGACTACCATTTTAGTGACAGAAATGTTGAGATTCGTTTGGATGTGGAGTACATTTTGGACAGAAAGATCATAGTACTTACTGAGAGACTGAATATGCGTTACAAAGGAAGGAGAACAAAGGCTCCTACGTATTGGCCTGCGACTGGGTGAATAGAAGTGCCACTTAGTGGGATGTTGCTGTGGACTGAACCGTGTCCTTCCCCACCCCAAATTCATTATGTCGAAGTCCTTACCCGCAATGTGATGGGACTTGGACATGAGGCCAATCACCCATATGAGCTTGAAGCCCCAATGGGGGCTTCAATGGGGCCTTCACAAGGTAATTAGGTTTAGATGAAATCATGAAGTTGGGGTCCTCATGATGTAATTAATACCCAAATAAGAATAGGAAGAGAGAGAAATTAGTCTCTGCACTCACTCAGGAAAAACCATGTGAGCACATGGCAGGAAGAAGGCAGTCTGTGAGCCAGGAAGAGAGGTCTCACCAGAAGTCAACCACTCCGGCATGCTGATCTCAGACTTCTGGCCTCCAGAAGTGGGAGAAGATAAAGTTCTGTTGTTCAAACCCCCAGTCCACAGTATTTTGTTACGGTAGCTCAAGCTGACTAAGATAGATGTGTAAGGGTTACGGCTGGTGACTGCATCATGAAAGGATCTTAATAACTCTATGGTATCCTTAGAAATTTGAGATGCTTTCTAGATATCAAAGTAGAGCTATCAAGTATCTGGTTTCTTTTATAAATATGTAGTTCAAGGGACAGTGTTATTTAAAGGTATGATTTTAAGAGTTGTCCATGTATAGAATGCATGTGAAATTGTGAAACAAGACAAATTGGTAGGGAAAGAATTTAAAGAAAGGTGAAAAGAAGGGACATAGGAGGAGAGAGGAGAAGAGGGAAAAGCAGAGAAGGGAAGGGAAGGGAATGGAGGGGGAGGGGAGGTGGGAGGGGAGAGAAGGTAGGGGAGGAGAAAGGAGGGGAAGGGAGAGCAAGGGAGGGGAGGGGAGAGGTGAGGAGAGGAGAGGTGGGGGAAGGAGGAGAAAAAACAGCTGAGGACAAACCCTTAGTCACTATAAAATTTAGTAAATTTTAGTAAAAGATTCAGTAAAAGATGGATCAGAAGAGAACGGAGAAACAGTAACCAGTTGGATAGTTATGAAACAAGCTGAGTGTGGTATCATCAAGTCCAGGAGAAAAAGAGCTGTTTAAGGATGAGAGGGTGGTGGGAGTCTTCATCTTGCCACAATGGTAATTCAAATTCCCTGAGCAAACCATCTGTGGCAACAATCAAAATGGCTTAATTAAAAGGGAAAAGAAGGAGCAAATGAGCTAACAATCAGATGAGAAACTGAATATATAAATGGATAATGACCAGGCTATATCTAAAAATAGAACTGTGCCCCCAGACCTACAGCCACCTGCCCAGGAATCCCTTTTCCACCAGATCCAGCTCAGGAAGCCAACCAGCCTTCCAAGACAGATGTGCAGAGACTGTGGTCTCTAGTGGCAATCCAGGAAGCCAAACTAGAGCTTCTGTAACAATCAGCCCCAAATGCCCAGGACTTGATTAGTAGGAAGCAGCTTCCCTAATGTTTGTCCCTGCTTCCAATTTAGGACCAACCAGAGAAAGCTAAACACAGTAAGCCCTCATTATCATTGAAAGGCTCTGTGACTTTAAGCGTAACAGCATATAAAGAGACCAATTCTACCACAGGCTAATTGATACAAACTAGAGTTAAATTCCTGCAGCATACCATCAATGCTATAATGAAACAAATTGAATGAAATTATTTTATTTGAAGACCTGCTTGTGGACCTCTAGCCATAGGATGGATGCCCAGCTTCTAGTTGGTTGGCCTGTCTCCAGCTTTCTCATGCCAACAATGCCCAATCAGGGCACACCTCAAGCCTTCCTTTTCTGCATTATAAAACCCTCTCGCTTCTCTGCCTGCCTTTGAGTCTTTTCCAAAATGCAAGCAATGGTGGCTTACCCCCTTGCAAGCTCTGAATAAACAGCTTTTGCTTCACATTTGGCAGGTCTACATTTGTTTTCATACAAACACTATCTTAAATGCCTCGATAGGATGACCAGAAATAAGTGGAAAGAACAAACTAAGGTATTGAACCAAGGGAGGTAAGTAGAACACCACGTGGGCTATTTACCTACAGGAAATTGCCAGAATTAATGACCTTGAGATTTGGTTTTCATTTTTTTGACATCATGGGGTAGAGGAGAAAGGACGCAAGCTAAGTTTCAGGTGGCATAAACATCCTAATAGGATGTTTTAATAAAGATTGTATTCTTTATCATTAATGTATAATTGAACTATAATTACACTTATATTCTAGCACAAAGCAAAGAAAAATGCCTGTCTTTGATGAGCCCCAATTGAAAGGTATGAGAACTAAAGCAATCCTGCAAAGACTCGTGTTGAAGATGACAGAGGTGACCATCCTCCACTCCTGACCCATCCCTGACCCCCACATTATCCTTCACGTTACCATGTCCACCTGTGTGTCATTATCTCTGAGCTCCTACACTTTGGAGGCTCCTTTCTGCAGCCTTCACCCTCACTACACAGTCTTTACTTCATTACAACAGACCTGACTCGTTTCTGATGCAATTATTTTAAAAAGGATATCACATGAACAAAACAATCTGTGATTAAGTAAATTTCCATAATTCTGGCATCAACAAAATAGAGTGTCTTCTACACGGATCTTATATACTTGGATATACAATGAATTAACAATATTTTATAGTCTCTAAGACAGAGCACATATCAACCTTATTTTCCCATCAAATATTTTGAAGGAACATTATCAGAGGACTGGTGTTTAGTGTAATAAACTTCTTTTTAATTTAAATTATTTTATTGTTGTTCTATTACTGTTGTCCACATTTTCTCCCAACTCCTCCCCCAACCCCTAGTGTAATAAACTTTTTAAAGCACATTTTGTATTGTATTCTTTGAAGACAATAAATTAATAGTGATCTTATTTACTATTGAAGCATATTCCACTGTTTAGTTCTGCTCTTTATTGAATTCTATTTCATTCTTTTTCATCTTGTTTTTAACCTCTTCCTCAATTTCCCAACAAGTATCTCACCCATTCCCAAATCTAAGATGTCAGTAAGCCACTATGAATAATAGTACAATCTGAAAACAAAGTTGCTCTATCATCTCTTCTTTCCAGCCACACAGCTTTCTGTTTTCATAATACACTACTCCTAGAATAGCGAGAGTGTGCACCTGCGATTTCCCATCCAGGAACACTCCTCTGTGGATGACCCCAAGTCCTGCACCTTTAAGTCTTTGTTCCCATGCCACCTCATCTAAGAGACTGGAGAAGCAACCCGCTGAGAATATAATTCTCTTCTCACCCAGCTATTATCTCCTTACCCAGCTGATTTTCCTTCACAAGGCTTACAATTGTAATGAACATATGTGTACCTCGACATTTCCTTATTGTCTTCTTCCCCACAAATAAGAATGCATGCTCAAGGAGGCAGGTGTGTTTTCTGGTCTGTTTATGACATATTCAAGTACCCAGAACTGGGCCTGGACTGAGCAGTTATTCAACTACTGGTCGTGGAATGACTAAATCAGCCAAGCCAAATATTGAATTCACTATATGGGATTTTGTGGACAAGGTGTCCTACATATAGCATCATTTATAGCTTACTTGTTCCTGCTGAAGGTACACATTTGTTGGCAGATACGATATATGAGGAAATTTAAGAGCAATATATATGTATACACTGTGTGTATTTGTGATTAATTTGTTAATTCTGAAGAATCTCTTTTATGCTGAATAGTGGCTGAATAATTTTAGCACCACTATTAACCATGATTTGAAGAACTACTCTTGAATGCTGATGGGATGTAGCTGACATTAATCATCTCTACTAACCCAGCTTATAAACTACAAGGAAAAATCTGCATATTCAGGATATAAGTCCAACTATATAGTTCTAATATTGGGGGAGATTTCTCCTTATATTTGAGTATCTTTTCAGTCTCCAGCTGGAAAGTGAAATTTCTGCATCTCTTTAGGAGGCCCATTAGCCCATCTGTGTATGCTGGCATAAATAAAAATCTGTGGATGGCAACCAAACCAAACCTGACATTTGTGCATGAAGAGGCTAGGGAGCCCTTGTCTCTGGTTTGTTCTGCCAAGTGGGATGAATGAACAAAGTCAGAACAAGAATGCAGATGCCAAAATGCTTATGCAGCTCACTAGAAGGTGCTCCTTATAAAATATCCATGATAGAGAGTAAGTTAGAAAAACTTAAATGAGGCCCACATAGTCCACAGTAAAGCAATGTTATTCATTCTTTCACAAAAGGGTCTTTGCTAACTCCTGTGATACATGCTGAACAAGTCTGACAAGCTACTGCTCCAATGGAGACAATATTGTAAAGGAAAGGGAAAGTATAAAGCATAATAGACAACAAAGAATAAAACAGAGGGATGGGATAAAGAATGGCTGGTAGAGAAGAATTATTGGGAATTAGGTGGGGAAAGTCTTTTCCCAGAAGTTAAAGGACTTCATAGGACTAAACACACATACACACACACACACACACACACACACACACACACACACACACACACCACTCTAATCTAGAGAGAGAGAGACCTAGTTCAGAATCCAACGTGCAGGGGTAAGTTCATTATGTTCTATCTAATGGAAAAGACTATGTAACTGCTTAGTATGTTCTCTAAGGAGGTGATTAGAACATAGAACTTGAGAGGGAGGTTTGGAGATAAGAGAGAGCAGGCAGGAGGCAGATCATGAAGCAAAATATGGTGTTTAAACTTCATTCTGAGAGTGATAGGATAAACTTGGAGTATACAAAGCACCATGCTTAGCCACTATCATTAGTTAAGAAACTATTAGGGAAAACTGAGCAATAGAGGTAGCTTGAGCCAGGATGGTGGTGCTATAGAGAGCAGCCAGTAGTCACATTCTGAATGTTTCTGAGATGGTATTCAGGTGAGCTTCCAAGTTTCATATTTAGGTATAAGGTACATGAAAGATGAAAATTGAAAATAATTCCTATATTTTAAGTCTGAACAACTTCAGTAAGGACAAGAGCGGGAATGAGCACACATCAGGACGTCTGCTTTACATGATCATTTATAAACCTCAGATTTCCAAATGCAGAGGTCAAGTAGATTGGCTAGACTTAGGGAGAGTTTTGCTGAGAAATCTGAGCTACAAATGCAAATTTGAGAGTCGTTCTGTATTTGAGAAACATAGCTCGGAAGGAGTGTACAGAGAGAAGAAACAGAAAAAAAAAGTGAAGGGAAGAGAAGAGTAATGGAGAGAAGTGGACTGTGAGGAGAGCCTTGGGCACTCCCACATTTTGAAGCCTGACAAATAAGGATGGAGCAGCAAAAGAGACTAAAAGACAGTATTTGTGTATGTTAACATTAATTACTCGTTTTATTCTACCCTTTACAGGAGAGGGTACTAGAGAAGGGAGTGGCCTCAGATCTAGGCTCTGGAAGATGAAGTGGAAAGAAAGGGGATAATGACAAGGCCAAATCCTTAAGAACCATGTCACAAGGGAGAGATTAACCATTGATAAATTCTGAGACACTGCATCCTTTGTAACAAGAAGGAAGGCAGGGGTATAAATAAGCACGTATACATCTACATGGACAGATTTCCTAGGGAGAAGGCCAAGGGGTTTTCATTCCATCTCTTCTCTTTTGTGTGGAAAGTATGAGGCAGGTCAGGAGTTGAGAATGGAAGTAAAGGTTGGGGCTAAGGAAACACTGTGCATTTGTGAGAGCGTGGATGGAAGAAAGCTAAAGCGGTGAAATGGGAATTTGGAAAGAAACCACCAAGTTTTGTAAAGTAGGATCATCAGGCAGAGTAGGAAGGGCCCAAATGTCATGTTCTGTCAAAATGATCAGTGTGGTCTTTAGGGACAATGGGATGACACCAACTATAGAAGATTCCAGAGAACAGAGGCCCTGCTACTCTATAAAGAGGGAATATAGGGGATCAGTTCATTTATCACTCAAATTCAGCACAGCTCTTTACCAATCCTTGAGCTGAGCTAAAGCTCCTCTATAGTCAGATAAATTCACAGAAACATAATCTTCAAACACAAAATCAGGAAAAAACAGAATATCTCAACAAACAGATTACTAGAAACAAACTTATATCAGTAATCAAAAACTTCCAATACACGAAAGTCTCGGATGAGACATCTTCACAGGCAAATTCTACCAAACATTAAAAGAAGAATTAATGCCTGCCCTTCTCAAACTCTTCCAAAAACCTGAAGAGAGGGGGAAGCCTCCAAACTCATTTTATGAGGCCAACATTACCCTGATACTAAAGAGACAAAGACATTACAAAGAACAAGAAAATTACAGGTCAGTATCCTTGATGAGGATAGATTTAATATATTAAGTGGGATATTTATCTTTAATATATTAAGTGGGATATTTATCTTAAAAAACAGGAATTTTCCCCATGGTCAAGGTCAAAAGGTCACCTATGGATGCTGATGGAACCACCTGGAGGTGAGGTACATACTGTTTGGTGTTGTCCTGGCTTGCTGAATTAACCACTGTGGCAAGAAGTTATTAATTTAAATCTCATTTTGTTTCCAACCATGCCCCAAAGTTGGAGAGGGAGGTGGTACTAATCCCACTCAGGTTACACAGCAGTGAGCAAATAGCTCCATATCCACATGCCATAATTTCCCACTTGAGTTTAAATTGTTACAGTTTTATTTTATCTACCCCTCACTCACCTCTTACCCATTCTAGGTCATAAAATCACTCTCGAAATTTAAAAACATTTTCAAAAGCATTACTAACCACACGCATCCATACACCAGCAGTATAAAATAAGGAAATTTGCTCTCACTATCAAATTTGTTCCCACTGCCAATGACCTAGAATGTACTTTAGAAAACCAATTTGTTTCAAAGTTCGAAAGTTGTCTGACCTCGAGTTTGCATAATCAGTCATTAACTATAAGGGTTCAGGTCAAAGTTCATTTGGATATGAAGGTTAAAGGCATCAGAAGCCACATAATCATAATTGTGACTTGTTTGTCACTGTTTTTAAGCAAGTAAGGGAAGAAAAAAATATGATTGAGGCCAATGAAATTAGCAAAAAATGTTCTTGAATGATTTGGCTGCAGTATCTACAAAATCTGATACAGCTAATATTTGTATCAAGAGTTAGTGTTTAGCATTTGAGTTACCAAGGGTCCTCTAACAGATTTGAATCAAGAGTATGTTTCAAAGAGGAATGAGTTCATTTAGAGAGAACAGATCCTGAAACAATGGAGAAAATGAAATAACACTACAGAAAAAGACTTTGGAGAGTGAGTCACCCATTCAACATAAATGTGCAATGTCATACTTCAGGCAAAGGACATATTTGGGTGTATAATAGAGGTATTATATAAAAAAGGAGACTATTTTTCAGAAAAGCATTATTGTGTGTGATTCTCAGCCACATATTTAAAAAATATTTTGTTACATGGGAGGAAGTGTACACAAGGAAAATAAAAAAAGATACAAAGTTTAGAAAAGCCAAAGTACAAGTAAAGCTAAGCAACCTGCCCTTGAGCCTCCCAGGAGTAACACTGGGCGGCCCTAGGAAGGTCTGTAGTTCTCTGAGGAGGGCTTCACATGGGGGGAGGGCCTGCGGTGAGGGACTGCTTTGAGTCAGTGAACAATTGTGTGGAATGACAGGGCAGGGGGAGTGTCTTGTTAATGGGAATACGGGGTTTGCAAATTGCTTTATTCAGAGTCATAATGTTTAGGTAAACCCCCCCAAAAAGCAAAATAGAAAATGTGGTTATAAGAAAAAATGAAAATAACTCTGTTATAGGGGAAACATCTGTGATATTTCCTAAACGTTTCAGATATAGACATCTTTAACTTTGAAAGAAAAGAGAAGTCACCCCTAACTTGGCTAATGGTAGTTTCCTTTAATTTCATAAGTGTGATGAAACATACCATATTGAAACGGTAAATAAAAGATCACGCCGACACCCTGTGATCCCTGGGACTTTTGGAAAGCGAACTGAAGAGCGTGAAGGAAGTGCTGCTTCTGTCCTCACCCCCACAGATACTCAGCTACATTGCCCTTCCCCTGTGGAGCACCCCAGGGGGCAAAGGTGCTAAGATGCATAAAAGGACTTCACAGCAGCGTGAAGCAAAATGAAATTTTGGCTGCTGAAGAACTTCTTAAACATATTCTGGTGCCAACAACCATTAGGCAGGAGTTTGGTATTACACAGCTCCTAGTAATCGAAAGCACTTTACAAGGCACCCTGCCAGGATTCATACAGACAGGGGGAGAAATAACTTTTATTCAACTTATTAAATTTCACATTGCTTCTCCCCAGTAGCAAAGGAAGCAGAAAGGAGATAGAGTGATGAATTATGATCTCAGGCAGGGAGGGGTTACCTGTGGTCTTTGTGATAGAGGGAGTTGGCAGGGGAGGCAGAAGCCCAGAACAGGCTTCTATTTTTTCCACTCTCTGTACACATCTCTGCTGCCTCGTGGAGTGCAGGGCAAAAGGCCAAGTGATTTCACTCGTATGAAAAATGTGGCTATCTCCTAGAAATGCATTTTCAAAATGTGTGGCATGCTTTGTTAAAATGTATTTTGGAATGCTGACTTTGGATGTGGCCATAATAGGTTATTTGTTGCTTTGAAAATTTATTGATAGCATTTAATTCATAGCCAAGCATTTCTCATGATATTTTTTACTTTGCAGAGATAGGACTTTCTACCAAGGGAGAAAATGAATGTGTTTGGGGGGCATGGTGGGTGCAGGCAAAGCAGTAAGAAACAGTAGTCATGTAAAAACATAAATGTGACCGTAATTTAACCTATTTTGTAACAAAAGAATCTTGGTTAGTGAGTCAGAATTTTTTTAATGGTTTCGAGGACAGGCTTTCTAGAGAGACAGACATGAATTTGAGCCATGTTTTAGATTTTTATAGGTATATAACATTAAGCAAATTGTGAAATTTCTCACACAGTTGTTTCCTGTAAAATGGTGATACAAATACCGATTTCAAACGTTGAGAATGAGTAGGAAACAGTAAAAGGCACTTAGAGTGAAATGCTTGGCACATGGCAAATCCTCAGAAATGTTAACTGTAATCTCTGTTATTATTATTATTAATATTTACAATTAAGACTCTTCAAGGTGTATGTCTCTGGAATCAGGAAATTTGTTAGTTCCAGTGCTTTTAATGGTCTGAAATTAATCATGTTATTTTCTAAAGAAATCTAACTTAAAACCATACAGTAGATTTGTTAGAGAAGTTAACTTTAAGTAAGAGAAAAAACACAAAGCTTATACATAGGAAGTAGAATATTAAATTCCAGTATATTAAAAATTGAATAACTAACAAAAATTGAGTTTTGGACTTTCTGTGAAATTTCCAATTCCTTTTATCAAGATTCTGGGCTGCCAAGCAAGACTTTCCAGATCACATGATCAAAAAGGGTCATTTGGCTTTATTTGACAGATGAAGGATGTTGACTTGAAGGACAGAACTGAACAGCACCAGCTGGGCCTGAGGGGCTGCTCAGCAGGTCCTGCTTAACGCAACACTCGAGACTGAGGAACTTCTCCGTGAAGCCCAAGCTCCTCTCATGAGCCAACTGTCTTGTCTGCCCCAGAAAAGGATGACTTTGTTTTTAAATAGAATTTTTTAATTATTATTTACTTATATTGAAAGATGGGCAAGGACAGAGAAGCAAAGACACAAAGAGAGAGCGAGAGAGCACGCAGGAGAAGGCCTGATAACTTTTTAAAAATATTTTATTTGTTTATTTTTAGACAGAGGGGAAAGGAGGGAGAAAGAGAGGGAGAGAAACACCATTCATTGTGTGGGAGGCTCTCATGCACCCCAGGCATGTGCCCTGACCGGGGACCTGGCCCACAACTCAGGCATGTACACTGCCTGGGAATCGAACAAGCAACCCTTTAGTTCACAGGCCGGTTGGTGCTCAATACACTGAGCCACATCAGTCAGAAAGGGTTGCTAACTTTTTAAAGTACTAAAAATAGCCCTCCAAAAAATAAACTTTTTCTAGTAGCACAGATTTGTGAAATTACTGGTATCAAATAGTTCTCAGTGACTCATGGGTCTCCAACATACTTGTATGCATGTGCATTTCTCTCAGGGCTAAGTTGAAACTTTCTTCCCCCTCAACAGCCACATTTGTACCAAAATGCTTCGAATGGAGGCTATGCATAGCAATTTGCATTTGTCCTTTTCCTTAGAGCCCAAGTGATGTGGTATTAATTTTATTTACATAATAGAATAAGTTATGCAAAATTAACCCAAAGACCTTGAAAATTTTTGCAAAATAAGTCTATTCCCTTGTATATATCAGCAACCGATCCAAAAGCTCTGCAGAAAAATATTGTCTCTACAAAATCAAATGAAATGGGATCCATAGTGTGTGAATTCCTGATGTCTGTCTGCCTGATGGGGTAGGGAGGGCATTTGGAGGACCTCATACATGTGTAAAACTACCCCAGCTCTGTGTCTATATGACTTTCTCCAAAAGACAATGAGACATACACATTCCGATTCTAAAATACTGTATAACTTTTGCTTTTTTATAAATTTCTTTTGTCTTCCTAGAAAATATAACTTTCAATTCTTTATGCAGGCTCAATAAATCAGGGACTAAACACATGAGAACTTTTTCAGGAAATCCGGGACCTCTCTCTGAGGCATGTACCAGGAAGTGTGTCCGCTCCCAGAAGCCAGCTGGAAGAGGGGGACTTTGACCAGTACTGAAACCACTCCCTCTTGTTCTAGGAATCAGGGGAAACGGCCAGATTCTCGCGACAGAGAAATCAGTGAATGAGCAGGAGCAAGCCTACTCCTTTCTCCAAAGGATGCCTTCTCCCAGGACAGCTGACCTCCTTGGGAGGCAACCCAGTTGTCTACAGACAGCTTTTCACAAGCTCCCAGGTTCTGATCCTCTCTCAGGTGCAAACCAAGAAGCACTAGCACCTGCACCCTGTCTCTGAAGTGCCCCATGTGGTAGACATCTGTCCACATTCCAATAGAAGATTGGAGTTATTTCGGTGTGAGGGACACAAAAACTGCATTAGAAGAGAGAACGGTGCAAAATAAATGCTCAAAATATCATCTTCGAAATGTTTCCTTTTCCAGTCTTAGAAAATACGTTTAAAGCATGCAGGAGGGATAAAGTGGCCCTAAGAAACCTGAGAAGAGGGAGGGGTGTAAGACTGATATTTGATCGTTAAACCATAAAAAGCAACTATTTGATCGGAGAAAAACTAAGTGTCTTTAAATAAACGAGATGAAAATGAGGCAGTGGTGATTATAAAAGGAGTAAAGCTACTGCTACCGGAAATTATACAAAACAACTTGAGAGAATAAACTAGAAAAAAGGGGCTCGAGTAAATAAAATTGAATAAGACATATGTACATACACAAGTGCATTCATATATCCACACACACATACACAAAACACACTCATGTGCAAGAAAAATATAACCAAGGTAACTGCAAAACTTTACTAAAATAAATGAAAGTAAAATAGAATTAAAGGAGACAAGTATTCTGTTGTTGGATGAGAAGCGTGTCTAAATATGTTAAATGTGAGAGTTAGAAAGAAATCTTTACTGCACTCTAGAAGTCAACCTTTACTTTGTTGAAATTTTATTTTCTTTAGTTTTTAAACTATTCTTAGATTATTATTTGTCTTTTAAACATACCTATGCACTTTATTTTTGAAACTCATACTTTACGGCTATGTTAATTTTTATTTGGCCCATGGACACATTTTATTTATTGTAGTAAGTTTTAGAGAATTTCAAAGGTGACTGTAAAGGTCTTGCCTCTGTTGCCAGGATACGTATCTCCATGGAAAATGGCCCAAGCTCATGCCTGAGGATATGAACACACACACACAGTCCATTAGTTCTACTCTGATTGAATTATAATGGACCCTTTCGTTAGTAGCTATAGAATTTTCCCTCAATAGTTGAGATTATTTTGATACTAATATTGTACTTGAATTGTAATGGGGTAAGTGTGAAGGCACTTCAGAATCCTTTGTTTTTCTACCAAGAACACATGTTCCTGTCTTTTCCAGCAGTCCACTCAGAAAAAAATTATTTCCAAGAAGCTGTGAGCTATTCATGCCAACACCACAGGCATTAAAGGAAGCAGCTTTCAAGAGAATGGCTATCTCTAGCCTCATCTTAATGATTTTCCTTTTGAATCAACGTTCCTGGGTTTTGGATGTCTGTGTGTCGAGTACTGGTTAAGCAGACTAATGACTGGAGAAAGCACCTGCTTGGTCTGTTGATCGCCTGTATTAATGTGCAAAAATGCACCATCTCTGATTTCAAAAAGATTTTCAAAAGCTTTCAACATAAAATATGACTTAGAAGTTGCCTGATTCACATCACTAAGATTTGGTCTTTAGATTCTCATTCTAGGTATAAATTTATTTAGGTTGCTCATGAAATGGTAATTAAATTTGAGTTGATGTATTTTAAAAATTCATCTTAGTTTTACTTATTATTTTTTATTTTATTTGTTTCATTTACATGTCACTGCACTGGGAATCATAAGTCTTGAATATTATTTAGTAAATTCAGTGAAGCTTCTTTCATTGTGCTTTCTGGTTCCCATTTCCCTTTTCCTAATATTCAAACAGCAACATCAGCCTGATATAAACATTGTTTTAAGGGGAAAAGGTAGGTATAGCTAGACTTAAAGAAAAAGAAGCAAATGAAATTGAGTGTGTAAGTGCATGCCTGTGTGAGAATGCTTGTGTATTAGCAGAGACAATTAGGTGAGTAAACTTTGAGAAGAAAACATTTTCTGAATACCAAAAGTTTGACTTTACATATTAAGAGTTAAAATCCTGCAGGAAGCTAGGTTGAATACCTTCTAAGTATCAGGAGATAGAAAAGCTAACCTTGCCTGCTCTCCGTGGAGGTGATCACAAAGTGATGGTAGTGGGAGTGTGCCACTTTGACTCTTCAAAGTCCTCATCAAGCATGCATGAGATGAACTACCCTATTTTGTCTCAGTCATCACTGCTGCCATGCACTTTTTGTGGGGTATCTGGTGAACCAGTTCACACGCTGCATATTCCTTTGCCCTGACACTTGACTCCTCAGGTTGGCCAGCGTGAGCCCTATCTATCTATCTACCTACCTACCTACCTATTATCTATCTATCTATCTATCTATCTATCTATCTATCTATCTATCTCCACTTCTTTCCCCTCTGATTGAGGTGGACAGCACATCTAAAGTTTAAGGTTACTAATGAGGATGTTGAGGTGTGCATTAGTCTTTAAGGATGTGCCCAAGCCCATCTGTAAAAGAGTTCCCAGTGTCCCTGAGCTCCTCTCAGAAAGAGGCACGTATCTTGTATCATCTCTGCTTCGGAGATCTAAACACTCTAAAATTTTGAATGCTCACCTTCCAGAACTGGGACCTGCAATTATTGCTTGGGGCCTGCTAAAGTAGTGCCTCTCAAAGTATATATAGTAATTTAGTTTTTCATGTTTTTTGTTTGTTTTTAATGTCTGAGCAATCGCAGATGGATACATATGTAAAATAAAAATGAGTTATGAGTATTATAAAATTAATGGACAATTTGCATCTCGTGAGTATCTACAGAAGTCAGGATAAGCATCGTAACCTATCTGCAACAGTGATAAGCAGGAGGTTGGACGTGCGTGCCCATAGCTCCTGAAGTCTTAGCAGTATTTGAGTGGGTGACTTCCTTCTGCATCCTCTCTGCCTGAGGCCTTTCCCACCTCTGATAGTCCCTCTCTCAGAAAGCCAACATTCCCTTCACCTTTGCCCGGTGGTCTTAACCAAAAGTAGATGATGGTTCATGCATCATAAATACTCCCTCCCTTATGTTTCAGGAAGAAACAACAGATGTGCATTGTTACAAATTCCCAGAAGTCCCAAGTGGGAATAAATTCACTGCATGTATTGTGACATGCTTGATAACCATACTGGGTTGGCCACCTTTCCCTCTCTGCTGTACCTCCTCACTGCCCTCCCACTATGCCTTGTCTTCCTTTTCCGAATACACATTTGTGCTTGAATGTTCACCCAAAGGACTGATTCTGAGGAAGCAAAACCTAAGCTGTCAATACTAATGGTAAACCTTCCATCCAGAAGTATGAGACAAAGTAAGAGTGGACTAAAAATTTACTCAACGGAGCAAGCATTTTTAATTGGAAATACCTGTGCTATCTTAACTCAAAAGGTTATATTTTCCACTATTGAAAGAAAACATGATCTTGAGAGTTTAAGTAAAATAACATTGAATCTTTCCACTCATTAATTATGAAGCTGGTACATACTTCTCTGTGATTGTGTCGATTGTAACTGATAAAGTGAACGTTACATTTAATCATTTAAGTAAGAATATCCAAGGGAGGCAAATAAAAAGAAAACATAAAGGCACTGACAATTGCTATTTTGTGTAAGGTAAAAGAAAAATCTAATAACATGTGAGCAGGAGTTTAATGAATATAAGAAATTGGCAAAATGTCTCTTTTGCCTCTATTCTCATTAATCTCCGTCCAGTCGAGTATATGCAGGTAAAGAAACCAACCACAACAAGCTAACTGAAGTTAAATTCTTATTAATTCCTTGTTCATAAAAATAAAATCATGTTTTATGAAGTCTCAGCCTTTTAAAAACCAAATTAGGCCTACGTAGAAATAAATTATGATTATATATGAAATAACCTAAAAGTGATCCACCATTTGCATAAAGGTAGAAAAAATGTGTTCTCCAAAATAATCACTGCAAAACCCACTACTTTGTTGTCCACAAGGAATAATTCCATTTCTCCTAAGATGCAAATTATGCTACTGCTAGATCTGCTACAATATCGGTGGAAACAACTCTATCAGTCTTCCTATTATAAACTATAATTCTAGGCTTTATAGCTTGACTCTTTCAAAGTAAAGTATGCTGGGCAGAGACTAAGCATACAAATTGCCAGCCAAAATACATGAAATCTGGTTGAGCTGCCCTTTTATGGAGAATGAAAATTGGAGCATTCTGCTCTGCCTGCAGTCAATGCTTGGCATGGGCCTACAAGAATGCCTTCTGGTATTGTGACCAAAAAAGAGTTTAAGTGGCAAATTTTGAAACAGATTGGTTATCATTTCAAAATATACAAATTTTGAGTAGTTATGGTTAGGGAGGATTTCAGTTCATAAAAAACATTTTAACACCATGTAACATAATACACATAATTGTCCAGTCCAAGCTTACAGACTGATGTCCACCTGATGGTGTCCTTGTCAGGAAAGCACTGGATGCAGTCACTGACTCTGGTTGGGCCTGGGACCGCTGTCTTCTGTGGTGAGGGAAAAGGCTTAGATTTGCAGACATTTCTTATGTAAAAGGTTTGCTTGTGATTTTTGCTTCAGAGATACAGGAATAGAATAAGCATCTCAACGTGAAAGAGTTATGGACGTATCAGCCTGTTTAAGTCTTGCCTTTGGTTATCCTCTATCTACAAATCCCTTTAAAAGAGTTTATGGAGGTGGACCGGTTCCTTACATGCTATAGCATAGTAATGGGATACTATTGTAACAGGTATTAGTCTGAGGTGGGGGTCAGTTGACCTGAGAGTACTGGTCAGCTGATGATGCTCAGTCTTTCCAAAATTACACTAGAACTTGTCAGTCCTTCATTCATTCAAGAATATTTATTGACTTATTTTGTATGCCAGACACTGTGGAAACAGACAAAGATGAACAAGATTCCTATCTTTGTGGAGCTGATCTAAATTTTTAGTTTCATTAGCAATACTTCTGTTGGGTTGTCAGATAGCTTAACAGACCTGAAGAACAACTTTAGAAAACACAAATTGGTAAAAAATAAGTGGAAAAATGTTGCCACTTATTTTTTGAATGAATGTTTTATTCACTATTGCCTCACTTTAAAATTTTATTTTAATACTCTATTTGTAGTATAAATTTAAAAATGAATATTTCACCCTATTTCACAAAATCTATATCTTTTAGTAACTGTGGGTGGAAAACTTTTTTAAGTTGATTGTGAGTTCTTTGTTCTTTGATATTTGTTGATGAGTGTAATTATTTCCTCAGATATGAAATTACCCTAACTTTGTCTATCCTTTAATATCAGATTTGGGAACTTCATGATATATTTTTTTCTCCACCAGCTAATAATAATGTTGGCTGCTAAAAATCAATAAACATGAAAAGTAATGACCTCTAACAATTTATTTTTATTAGCTCTGCAGAGAGTTTTATCTTTTTCGCTGCAACTCAGTTTCCAACCTCATTTTATTTTATTTTTTTAAATCACTAACCTGTTTTTTTTTTTTTATTTTCAGGTGGAAAAGGAAGAGGAAAGTGAGGCAAAATTCAAGTAATGCATCACTTTGACACATCTGTTGAACCATTGTTTGGTCAGTGGTGTGCAGTCTGCCATTTCTGATATAATAAATGTTTACAGTGCTTCTAGTTTAACGAATGCCGTAGGCTCCAGGACTTGTCTCTGTACTTCCTTGGCATATATCTGTAGTGAGAAAGAGATGGTGCTGTCTTTTTAAACTAATAGAAAGAAAGGCTGAATGGAAAAATTAGATTCTAGAGCAGCTGCCTCAATGCCATGTCCCAGAGAATCGATAGGAACTGCAGGGAGCTGTCAGGGCCGGCGTGGCAGCTTCGGAGTCAGTCCATTAGAGCCCAGGAAGTGAGCAGAAGGGTTTGAGGGAAAGCAGGTTTCACTTGCGTTAGTGAGGGTCATTTTTCTGATAACCAAGAACTTCCCCTTTAATTTGCAAGAACTACATAGAAATTTTCTCAAAGTATAACAGCGTAGCACCTCATTCTCCGCCTACTGAAGGGGACATGTCTCAGAAAAATGACAAGATTAATAAAGGCATGTGTGGCAAAATAAATGTATAATATAATACAAAATAGAGGGTTCAAGGTAAAACAATGAACGTGACATACTTTTAAAAAAATAAATTAAAAAAGGACTGAAAAATCTAGAAGGTGTGTGTGTCTACAACAGATCCACTGTTGTAAATGAAAGGTCAGCTTTCTCCCTGAAACCCTGTCTTCACTTGTTCTAGAGACGCTGTGGGAGGGTGTGAGCTGCTGAGGCAGGTTCCATGCAAAGTGTCCCTCTTTTAAACATTGCTAACGTCTGTAAGTAAAATGAGGTTTCAAAGTAAGTGTTTTCCGTCACCACACTAAGTAAACGTGGAAATGGGATCTGAGCGCAAACTTCAGTGACTTCTGGGCCTTCAAAGGTAAATGCAGGCCGTGCCAGCAGCATCTCACAAAATCCAACACTCACTCCTCTGAAAAAGCCTTAAAGATCCGTACGTGTACATGTATCCGTATGTGTGAAAGAACACGTTCTCAAGTTTACAAGTATATCTTAAACCAAAATCAAATCTCCTGATGAAAATGGAAAGTCATTCTTATATCACAGAATAAGACTGCCTCATTATTACTAGTATTACAAGTTGTTCAGAAAGAGTTCAGTGAAATTCACACACTGACCAGCTACCACCTTGTTGAAACATTCTAGCTCAAGTTCCTAGGATTCCTACCAGCTGGTCATTTAAATTTCCTACTCCGCTTCTCAATAATTTATTATTATTATTATTATGAATCCTGCTAAGGCTCAATCTTACTTGTGCTTTTGTCTCTTTTCTACATACACACTCTTACAGAAAGATCTTATTCAGCCTCAAGCTTTTAGTATATATCTATGCTAACAGCTCTCAAACTAATAACTCCAGTCTTCACTTCCCCTCAAGTTCCATGCTTTTTTCAAATGTAAATTATTATCTTTACTTAGTTGTCTACAGGGAAATCAAAATTGATATATATTAACATATGAAATTTTTCTCAATCTCATCACCTTACCAAACAAAGCAAAAGGAGCAAAACACAAACACAGAGGAACCCATCCCCAAGCAAAGCAACTATAATTTGCTCATTTTTTCAACTGAGGAAAAACACACCTTTTTCTGCCCAAAATAGAGGACTATTTTTACTCTGTTCTAGCTAATTATCACTCTCCCACCTCTAACATCTAATTCATCAACAATTACGCCTCCAAAATCTATCTTAACTCTATCTATTTTCAAATTCCATTGATATAACTCAAATGAAAACTACTTGCATCTCTCATTTGGATTATAAAATAGCCATTTGAATGGTCTCCCTGTTTATATTCTTGCTTCTTACAATCCATTTTCCTCCCAGTGGACAGAATTGTTATTATATTTATGTTACATAATGTACATAAGATCTGCTCACCCTTTTTTTTTTCTCTGATTTGCTTATTGTATTAGAATAAAGTCTAAACTCCTCCACTAAATTCTATAAAAGCTACACATGAGCAGGGAAGCCTTGTCTGCTGGGCCAGGCCAAAAATTACTCAGTTCTTGTTCTTCTGGCCTTCATTCTATTTCCAAAATATTCCAAGCCTTTTTAGGATTTCTGTATGAGGCTGAATCTTTCTTTAGATCTGAACTTAAATATTTTTTAAAAGAGAATATTAAGTAAATCAAGGTATATGCAAGTAATGAAAGAAATATAATGTGGCTATAAGCACTTTAAATACGTTCAATGCTAATGAAATTTATAATCAATTAAATAATAAAATAAAAGAGATCATTTGTATAATCATCGTTATAATAATATTAGGCAGGAGTCAGAAATTAGGAGGAGGAGGGATGAGGGGGCGTCCATTGTTCTTAACAGAAAAAAAAAGCCCAAAATAATTTTGACTAACTGCTTCTGGTCACATAGCTGTTTCACAATGGATGACCAGATGCTGCCTGGAGAGAGAGATAAGGAGCCTGGAAACAGACCCCTACCCATATCTACGCTTAGCTGGTCATGTCTTCTGTGGGAGAGCATGAGTGGTCAGCAACAACATTACCTGCCGATCCATGTGAATCTCCCATCTCCTAACATCATACCAATCTTCACCCAACCCCACAAATCATGTGTAAGTCCTCAGGACAGGGGACCTGATGTCTGTGCCTTTCTTGCCACCCCAGCAAGGATCATTCTCTTCCTTGATAAATTCTGCTTGCATACTAATCAGTTTGCTCATTTGTAAATCTTTACTTCATTGGCAAGAAGAACTAAGTTTCTGACAACATTAGTACTATAAATATACTGGATTTTATTAATAAATATGTATAAAATATCCAGGAGAATATGCCAAAACTTTCAGTGTTTAGTGTTTTTAAGTTGCAGGGGAGATAATAAGGAATGTTAATTTTCTTTACATGTTTTATATTTCAAAGTCCCTTCCATTTTTATGCATATTCAAAATGATGTTTTGCTTAAAGTTTATTTCTAAAATTGTATCATATTTAAAATTTAATGTGAATTTCCCAAGAACTCACATTTTACCTATTAATTGCCTATAAATACGGAGGCATTTGTCTGTTGAGAAAAATGTCAAATATCAATGCGCTTACCTAAATGTACTTAAGTTTTATATCTTATACAATATCTGTTTTTATGTACATACTGAGGTATGAGGTGTTTGGAAAACACTTAACACTATGTTATAACAGAAAATTATTTTTAATCATGTGCTTTGAAATGACCTCAATAATGCCAGAAACTGACTCATAATTTTGATAGTGTTTCCAAATTAAATTAGGAAAAACCCAAAAGACTTTAATCATGGGGAGAGTATATATTGGTTTTTAATCTATAAATTCTCAAACACGCAACTATCAGGTAAACTTTTCCACCTGAAACATGAATAGAGGTTTTAGATGACTGATTGCATCGGAATGAAATGCAAACCCATTTGTTCCACCCTACAGAGTATTTGCATGACTTTGGGAACACCATGTGGCTGCTTTCTCCTAGTAGTAGATTGTGAAGGTCTGTGAACTACAGAAGCTGAGACTCAAAATGAAAGGTCTTTCATATTCTGCTCGAAGCTTCTAACTTTGGACATATCCTCTTCAAATATTCTCGTTGACTGAATGTATTAGATTAGTGTGCAGAGCTTTTCCTCAGTGTAATTGATAGCTTGTTGCCCATTGAATGTTAAAAAACTCAGCAGTAAGATGACTTTGCCTTGGGCAAAGAGCAAACTCCATGTGGAGAGTAACACCATTCTAAGTGAACCAGTGCCTCTGGTCTTGTGATTGACAGTGTTCTAATTCATGGGGATGAGTAAACCAAATCAGAAGTGCTCTCATCTCATGCAATCACCAACATTATGTGAAATGATGAAATGGCTTTGATTAGCAATCAGAAATATAAAACAATCAGATATTGGGCTTATTCCCTTTTGCTCCTCAGAACTTTTATGAATAGCATTTTGTATTGTTTAACTTCTTTATAAATGATTTTACAAAAAATAAATATTAATGTTGAATCAGTATGTAATAGCACTCAGTCAATTAAGAAAAATAGTAGGTATTGAATTAACACTGATTCTTACAGAATAATAACATACAGTTGCAAGTCATCAATAGACATACAACTTACTAAAAGAGAGTAACAGTTTAGTTATTCTGATGTATTTAATAATAACGCACATGGTGAGGAGGTACTGCAGGTTAAAAAAGCGTGGTGGGCGTTACAGTTGGGATTCTGGCTCTTTCAGTTTCTTGCCCTGGAATCTGGCCAAGCAAGTCACTCAGTCCCTCTGGGTCTCAGAGTTGTCGGTTGTATATTAAACATACCGTTGCTCATATGAAAGAGGTAAGTGTTTATTTTTAAGTATGTGAAAGAAAGAGCAAGGTTATAAGATGGTTAAAAATATTTATTTAGAAAAATAAAAGATGAGAATACCTGAGCAAATTTTTTCCCAGAGAAATGTCTTTGATATCAAAATAAAATTATTTTCCAGGTATTTAAATTATTCATTACTTATGTTATGTAAAATATGTCTTTTATGTGCAAGATTATGTAAATGTAATGATTCTTAACACCCTATGCTTCACTCTCCACTCATTCCCACTTCCAATGTATCTTTTCTATAGAAAAGGAAACATCCCAGAGATCTTGAGAGAACTTGTCTGTGTATTTCCACTACTTTGGTTTTCCTAACAGCTAACTTGCTACTCCATAGAGATGTGTGATCCAAAGCACTAATATTTTTGCTGGCTATCTTAATCAAATTTATAGTTTGCAAATATTTTTATCATTTAAAACCCAAGCTAGGATTTCTTTTGTAGCCCTGAAGTTGTCTTTCTCACAGCAACAAGAACCTAAATTAACTTGATCTCAATTAAATTACTTAGGAAAAAATATGTTAAAATTAGAGACAACCTAATCCTTTTGTATAGAACAAGTTGTCTTAAGCTTCATCCTCCTATGGGGAATGCAAATTACATGTTTATTTACCTTAATAAGAGCAGATCTTTCCCTCCCCACTCTCTATCTTGTGCACCTTTGAGAGTCTCCAGGGGTTATTCTCCCTTCCCTTATTTCTCTCTCTTAATATTTTCTCAGCTGCACTGCTGTGTCCTGCCTGTTATAGGCTCTTGCCTCTCCTGTACACACACCCACATGATGGTCACTGCTGGAGAAGCTACCTGGAGAAAGGAGCCGCCTCACTGCAGCAGTTGCTAATGCACCCAAGGTTCAGGAAAAATACACCAATGTGGAACAGTTTTCCACCTTCACCATCCGTCTCCTGGACACCAAAGGGCGTGCTATTTGTCCCATTTCTAAAACTCCCTCATGAAAAAGCTTCCCAGCTTCTGTCATCGTCTTTCTCTTCCAAGGCCATATAAACGAACATTAGGAGATTTTAAAATGCGAAATAGGTAATATTGCATCCTCCCTACTGAAAATGTATTAGAGTTAGGTATGAATACTCTATATTTCTGGGGAACTGAATTCTGGTAGGCCTGCCAGACAGTTCATATATATGTACAACTAATTTTAAATCTTCTTTAGAACCACAGTAGATTTGCTGTCATCTAGCCATAAAAAGCAATTTTCTTTCAAAAGTATAGATCTCTAAAGCTAGAAAGTAATTTACCCTCTTAATTAAAAAACAATAATGATTATAAATGCTACATATTTTTTGCTTCTGTCTTACAAATTGAGTCAAATATAATTAACCCTATGGTAAGCCTATATAAGAACTACTTTTGGAAAAGAGTACTTATTAGCAGTTAAAATTAATATTGATGTTTTCTACATTAAATTATGAAAAATTTTGTTTCTAAATCAAACAAATGTACAGGTTTATATATTTTTATTTTATTTATTTATTTGTTTTTAGAGAGAGAGGAAAGGAGGGAGAAAGAGAGAGAAAGAAACATCACTGTGTAGTTACCTCTCATAGGCCCCAGACTGGGGACCTGGCCTGCAACCCAGGCATGTGCCTAGATTGGGAATCGAACCAGCAAACCTTTGGTTCAAAGGCCAGTGCTCAAACCACTGAGCCATATCAGCCAGGGCTGTATTTTCTAATTCAATATTGTTGCAAAATACTAAACTACAAGATGATTATCACCTTAGTGGTTTATTGTCTAAGTTAAATGAGAAAAAGATTGAATACCTATAAAAATCAACTCTCTACTTATTTTACACATAATCTTACAGAAAAATTATTACTCTAAATAATTATATGCTTGCAGTTTATTTGTACAAAATGAAGTTTAGCAATAATTTTTGTGAAAGTATTTATAAAGCTAGAAAATAATAAAGGTAAAGATAACACAAGGTAATGTATTTTTATCCATAGGTGTGCCTTTAATTATAAGCAGTAATCATCATAGATTTAACAGAATAATAAAAACATTTAACTTCATGTCTTAAATCAAAATCATATAATATTTTATTAGAAGTGTGTATTAGCATTGTGTCTATATGATAAAGTCTTGTTTCCCTAAATTGGATTGGTAATGTACTTATGAGATTTACTTATTCAACAAATATTTATTAAGAATCTTCTATGTGCCAGATAATTGTGTCCAGCTGAGTATTAGAAATAAAATATGCTATGAGATTTCTTATAAGGGGTACTTTAATAAGACTTGGGATATTTGAGAAATCCTTCTACAAAAACATTAGCTATAAAAGAAGATCTATAAGATAATTAGCAAATAAGTCAAGCAAAGAAAGGAGTTTTGGGTAGAGAAAATAATGTATAACTGTGTTCGGGGACAAGAAGAGAATGAGGTAACTGAGTGAGAGTGAATCACACAGTATGAGAATGAGAATTGTTAGACATGAATGAAGCCTGACATTCAAAAATAAAAAGAGCAAGAGAGGTTTCTGGTTTTGGTAATGACACGTGGGCTACCATTGACAAAAAAAGCCTCATAAAATCTGTGTAAAATGCACCAACACAAAAACAAAAATCCAAACAACAACAAAAACTATTAAGTACTGGAGAGTGACCAAAGGGAACAGCACCGAGTTTTCTTTCATTAAAACTTCTAGCTTAGGGGCGGATTCTAGTCTCCACCAGGTAGGGAGCTATGGCATTGATAGAGAGCCTCAGTCATTCTGGCTGGAAGAACCAGAAAGCAGAGGAACAATCGCAGTCACTGGAAGTTGAGGGGGCATCATCAGAAGAAGGAAGTTAGAGAGCAGAAATTCCAAATTCTGTGTACAAACTCTGCCATTAAAGAGTCTGAAGTTTAAGCACAACCAGGTTATTTGTTGCTAGGAAAGAAGGAAGAAAAAAATCAACACTGGAGAATACAGCAGCATTTACAAAGACACATTGACAATATCCAGGATAAAGTTTAAAAAATTAGTTGACATAGGAAGAGCAATAGAAATATGACCCATATTCAGTAGAAAGGGGAACTAGTGACCCCTGACCATGAGATGTACCAGATGTTTAAATGGAAAGAAAATAATTATGAAGTGACCTTTATAACCAAGCTCAGTGACATTAGGGATATATTCTTGTAGTACACGAAAAGAGAAGTCATCTCAGCAGAGAAATATCTAGAGCCATTCACACGCAGCAGTGCGATAGTCCCTGGTCAGCTCTTTTTTTCTGTAACTCCATTTTATGTTCCATTTAAATTTCATGTCAGCATTTAGCACTTTCTGTTTCCCTGCTACTCTTTTATCTTCCTCAACCAATTCTCTTTTGATTATCTGTTTTTATTCTTTTTTAAAATATCACCTGGATTTTTCACTGGGAGACAAGAAAGCAACATAACTGCAGCCTTTGGTGACTGCTTGTGGACTGGATGATGAATGCGCAGTGAGCAACCACCAGCAAACTCTGAAAGAGGTGATGCAATTTCTCACCAGTCAGGATGCATATCTGTTATTTACATAGTGACTTGTGGACTGATGAGCTACAGGAAGTTTGTACTTCCTGTAATTGCTCACAGTTAGTGTGTAGGGGTAACTGAAATTTTAATGGTGTTGTCTGCGGTTTGGTATTAACTAAACTATGATAACCGAAATCCATGTATGTAAGAACCATGTAAAGAAAGGACTGCTTGAATATATTGACTGGATGATAACAGATAGAAACTCACTTTAGAAAATTTTACCTTAGCTTGGAGAAAAGATGCACTATTCAACTGCAAAGAAAAAAGTACTTAAAATAAAACCTTGATGAATACCAATATTAATAATTACATTAAAAGGTAAATCTAAAGTAGACTAAAAATAGAAGATGAAAAGAATATATGTGCATTCCAAAAAAATAAAAACAAGGCAGAGTTTCATGGGTGATGCAGTTAGAATTTGCAAATAAAGCTAAAAGGATGGGAAAAGAAGGATGTGACTACATAGAGAATTAATAAAAAACAGTGACATCATTGGTGCCTTTTATAATTATGTTCAGAAAGTAAATTATTTTTGAGAATGGAATGGGAGGGAATAGTATGGATTAAGCAATGCATCTCATGATTTCTAGATGATGATAAGTTGGTTTATTTCAGCATGGTCTACCCCACTCTTAGTGATACGGGATCTGAATATCTAGAAGAGAAAAAGATAACTACAAGTGTTACGATGTTGAGGAGGTGTAATGCAGTAGCACTCAGAGCACAGGCAGAGTTATTAAGTTCTTACAGTGTAAGAGTGGGTGAGAGGAAAGGAGAGAAATGTGGACAATGCTTCACGTTTTTATGTGAGCATGGTGAAGGAGCTATAGGCTCTTTGTTTCTAGCTTTCCTATGAAGTAATAGGCATGGGCATCTCTTGAAAGTGATGGGAAGAATGAGGATTATCTATTATTTTTAAAAAAGAATGTCCAAATAGATGCTATGGAGAACAAGAGGAAGGACTAAGACCCAGTAGAATTTGTTAGTTATAGTCTGACTATAGGTTATTTTTTAGCCATCCATAATGATTCATATTAAACACAGATAAGATAAACTATTAAACTGGTCCATGTTAAGTCAAGTACATAGAGTCAAAGAAAAGTCAGGTACTCTGGAGTCCATTTTCTCAGCAAACTCTTAACCATTAACCATTTAGGCTTTGCCATTTTTTTACATATATATTTAGTAGTCAAATACTGGCTATTAGGAAATTCACAATTCTGTAAATGTATAATTTAATTTCAAACCATCGTTCCACCTGCTGCCTTTATTGCTTCTATTGCCTTTTTGAGTGCATATAGCTTAGAGAAGGAGAAAAGAATAAATAAAAAACAAAAGGAGAGAAAATTGAGAATTCATATTATCCTAAGGAAAACTTTCAATGCTGAAAGAATAAAATCACAAAAAGAGATATTATTTCAAGACTAAATTCAATGCAGTAGAGGTACCAGTTAGCAAGAATGACCCTTGCATGAAGAAAGAACAGAAACAACTCTCAGATGAGAATGTGATGGGACTTCTCATTATAGTTTAAATTCTGACAGTTCAGGGTTTTGTGGGAGCCCCAGCTACGGGGCAAAGACTGCCTGTCTCCTTATCACTGCTCTGCCACTTACTAGAAGTAATATACATTGCAGGTTACTTGATCTGTTCCATCTACAAAAAGGTTAACAATAGTACCTAAATTAATTAAGCTAATATAAATATTATATTTCATACATAATATTGTGTTATATACACATATACACAAACTGTGCCTGATATGTAATGAGTATTCAATAATTGTTAAAAATTATTATCAACCCAATGGTGATTATTCTATCGGGTCTCCCAACTCATAAGAGTTATGGAGACTATAATGAGATAACATAGATAATAAATTCTTGAAAAGTTTTTGTTTGTTTATAATTTATGCAACATATTATTACCTGACATTATTGAAACTTTTATAGATTTTTTATGAGAGCAATGAACTCCATCATGAGTAAATTTTAATTGTAATTTTATTTTGATTGTGTGAAATGCTAATAAGAGGCACAAGAGCTAGAATCTGCATTCTGGGGGCTAAAGATCAATGTATAATTTTTTCCTTAAAATGAGCTACTTAATGTGTTTTTGAATCACACACAAAAACATAAATTTTCCACACAGATGTGTGATTTATACTGTGATGACTTGTGCTCGAGAGAACTTTGAGTATACTTACTGGGTTATGTCCTTTCCAAATAGATCAATTATTATATGGCAGGAGTTAACAAAATTTTCCGGAATGCTAAGTATACATCCAAATGAGATTTGAAAATGACTTACTGATACATAAAGGTTTTATGTCTATATAATTTTCATAAAAGAGATCTATGCAAAGAGCACCTTTAAAGTAGAATGCATGTGTGAATGACTCCATGATTTTATGTGTGCACCGAAAATCATAAGTCAGATTCTTTCCTGGTGAAGCCATTTCTCTAGTTGACAACTGTCAAAGCCATCTCAAAAATCCATGAATATTAAAGTGCTGTTCACTGGCACATTTGGCATTTTGAAGTCAGGCGAATAGAACTCATGAAATATGAAAGGAGTGCTCCATGTCGCTTTGTAGAAAATGCTGCCATTAAGATGATGTATGAGGAAATTCATACCATCATCTCCTGGGCGTGTTCAACTGTATTTTCAATCAACTGCATTACTTTGCTTTGATAGTGTTACAATTGGATAATATTTTTTTCTGGTTTTAGGAGCTCCTGAAGCTAAGATTAAGTGGGAAATTTTAAATTATTTGCATGCATAATATGCATTGTAAGCACAAGTGCATTGTTTTGTTAGTTGCATTCACACACTTAGTATATTCTAAAGTCTTTCTGTTTTAGCTACTAGTGTAAGGTCAGAAATGTTCCTGGGCACAATAGCCACTGCCAGTTTTTATTTTTATATTACAGTTTTGTGGGATTCAAGTTTAATAGAAAGTTGCGATATGTTCCTTGCACATTCTAACCTCAGAAATCTTGCCCTGTGATTTTTACATGCTCAGTGATATTATAGACTTGCCTATTAACTCTAAAACTGTAACTTTTTCTTGCCATAAGGATTTTTATTTTATAATTATTTAAAACAAAATAATAATTTTCTTTTACCTAGTCTACACTATTTTGAAGCCTAAAGATAGAAAATATTCACTTCCATTCTAAAGCAAAGAACAGCTATAAATTTACCAGATAAAAGGTCTTAAAATTAATTTTTGTTGAAGTGGAAAATCAATATATTTTAATATACACAATATATTGTATATTAATATATATCACTATAATATATATAACCAATTAGTACAGAAGTTTAGGAATTGTACATATTGCAACGATATGTAAAAATACTTTGCATCAAATTTTCTGTAGAGATTAACTCTGCAACTCTTTATGTTTAGCAACATAAAGCCTTAAAATTACTTTTCCTAGAGCATGTCTATGACTCTTGTGTAACAAAAGCTGCCCAAGGTGTTGTACACATCAGAGTTACAGAGAAGCTAACCTGCAAGATTCAGGTGGCTACTTTATAGAAGGTCCAGGAGTTAACATCCAGTGAGTAGTAGGTAGTCATGTGAGGTTGTTCACAAGTTTGACATACTATAATTTTAAAGCTTTTTTCTAAGTCTTTGGTTTCTACAATCAAATTCTTTTTTAATTAGAGGAAAATTGAAGCTCTGAGTAACATGTTGGCAATTAAATGGTGATTAAACCCACTGTAAAATATAAAAAAAAAAAAAAAAAACCCACAAAACAAACCCTTGCTGCCAGAAGCGGACATTTGTTTTGTCCTCAACTGATACCATGCATATCATAATTTAATTTATTTCTGTATTTCAAATACGATATGCCCAAAAGTTGTGATTCAAGGGCAAAGTAGTAATGCTAAGTCAACACTGTAACACATCATAAACATTAAAAGGTAGTTTGCTGTTTATACCACAGAGCACCTAGGGCAGGTGTTAGGAGTGTAAGTTCGGAGAATTTCATTTGCTAGACAGGGTTATGTAGGGAAATTTTTTGTGCAACAACAGAGATAAGAATTAAATATTCACTTAGTACTCACCCTTCACCCCAGTTATATTACAATTAATGATAACATTTTCATTAGAGCTTGCATATTAATTTCAATTTCAAGACTGGTACAGTATTATGCAATGAAATATAATGGCTCCTCTTTATCTTTCTTGCAATTAAAAAAACTGACAAAATTTTAATGATTCCTAATTTATTTTGACTAACTCTCACTCATAGATATTCTGATGCATTGATAATCATCACACTTACTTTGTCTCTTTAACATTATAAATAAGAAGTTTGTACTTAATTTTTATACAAATCTTAGTCACCAAGTTGAGTTTTCTTCAGACTATTTCCTTTCAGGGTAATAAAATATATAAAACTGTATGAACCAAAATACTTTATTCTGTACTTATTTTAATTAATTCATTTGTTAAAATAAGGCATTTTATGTTCACTCAATCTTGTCTGTTGGTTAAATATTTTGTTTACTTACTTGCTTATATTACACACAGTAAAATCATCTTTGCGGGTGATTCCATTTGAAGAGGGAACAATGTTGACTTGGATACTCCTTTGGGAAAAGATGGGGGCACTTCTACAGAACTGAAAGATGGGACATATGGTAACCTTAAATGATTCATCTCTGTGTTTTGATATCAAAAAGCTCTAATTCCATTTTCTGATGTCTTCAAGTTATTACATCCAATATAAACATCTATCTGTGGTACTTCATATATAAATTATTTCTCTAAAAAGAACTGAAATCAAGATTTCACCTTGCTTGAACAGAATCTCATTTCCTGGAAATACGGTAGGAACAGTATTTCAAGGAAATAAGATTGATTTTCACACTGAGGCAGAGGACTTGAATAACAGATAAATTGCTGCCCACCGAATGGTAGAGATAGCTTGATATATACCAAATATTAAAGGAAGGCAGACTTTCTAATGAAAATGATGTTTTTAATACTTCCCTATCACTCAATAAGGATAACCTTGACTGACTCCATGTGTTGATTTTATCTTTCTAGCCACAAAACAATGACAAAGACCTTCAGAAAGCAGGTACTGCTTACAATTTTACACGGATGGTATACTTTTCATTGACACTATCAACAATAAACTTTTTTTAGAATACACCTCTCAGGTTTAAACTAAAACTGCTCCAGTGGTATTCCATTTGGTGTTTGTTTTTAATTCCTCCCTGTAAGCATTTCCAAAGGTGCTGGAAATTTGATCAGAGACCATATTGGTCTTTAGAGTAAAGGAGGCATAAACATATTTCATGCCACTTTTGTTTGTCATTTCTCAGGTATTTCAGGCACAGAGAATTACATGTGGATCCCCTCCCATCAGATGAGAGTCCTCGATTTGTCATGTTGATACATGGCTGGAGCCATAAGATGAACGAGAGTCACAGAGATAAATCAGGCATTTCCCTGATGATCTTGGACATGATTACAGCTCTCGCCTTCATCAGACTTGGCAACAGAATGGCAACATAAATCTGGGACACCTCAAACAGGTCCTCCCACCAACAGTTTTAGCAAAGTGATCCTCTCCTTGCTGTCAACAGGGAACTTTCAGACTGCCAGTGTTTACGTAAACTTTATTTCTAGGTTGTATAATAGTAAAACACATTAAAGTGTATGTCTATGTATTTTAATGTGTTTTATCACACACACACAATCATGCGTGCACCTTTTTCTTCTCTGTGTTTTTAAGTTCCTTACAATATTCCTTTAATCCCAGTCCAGAAAGCTACTAGATACCCTCATGCCACTCCTTTTTGCTTGACACACATCAAGATTCTTTGCCAAGGGTAACACTTTAAGAAAATGGACAACAATGTGTTGATTGCAGGGGGAGGGGTGGATGGAGGTGGAAAAGGCTATGAGAGGCATAAATGGTAATGGAGAAAAATACAATAAATTAAAAATGATTCTATTCCATAAGTAAGCAATTGACCTGACTCATGTACGCTTCACTAAAAATCATGTACTGGAAAAAGCATTCTGTAATTTCTTATACTTTTTAATATTTGCTTTTATTGAAGATTAAGAAATTGAATCCCCTATTCTGTCTTAAATAATTTGTAAATTTAAACCCCACAATGTTCTGACCACTAATGTTTGGCCTTGAAACTTTTGCTCCTGGCCTGGATGATAGTGCCAAGTCAGTATTCTGTTCCAGAAGATAGGATTTAATTAAGAAGAGGCTAATATTTGTTTGTTTGTCTCACTGATTTTCTCCTGAGAATTTTAAATGTCTTCCTGAAACTTTTGTAAATAGTTCACCCACATGTGAAAAAGCTTGTTCATTTATTTAGGATAATTCTGTTGTGATTCTGCATAAATCAAAGTTTCATAGCCCGATAAAAAGGTAATGTACTGAACTAATATTTAGCAGTTAGGTTATAAAATTCTTATTGCTCAACTAAATACTGATTTCAAGCTGACAGGAAATGAAACACAAATTTTAAATTTCATGTTGAAAATACGTTTTAACTAAATCCTCATGTGCTGGTTGGGTCTCAATCACTTGCTTGCTTTTATATGATAAAATTTTCTTTAATAAATATTTTCACATTCCTCTATCCTTTAAGATTTCCCATTGAAAGGCCAACAATTTCTCCATGTAGTCATTTACCATGATTAATGACAGTAGCAGTGACCTTTGTGTTATAATGTTGTACTGTTACTAGAAGTTTCCAAGGTCACTATTTCCTTCTGAAAAGTTCAAAGTAAGTTAAATATTCATAAAACATGACCTGATTTTATAAAAGGTGCCATATTGGTTGTTTTATGGTGGCCAATTTTAATGAAAATAAATGCAAAGTAATTTTCCCTCTAAGTATTTGACTATTCAACTGGGAATGTTATTGAAAAACTTTTTATGACTGAGGAAAATAAAAACATATTCTTTATGAGCTCCTTATTACAGAAACATTATTTCCTTTACTAACATAAAGTGCAAAAGTCAGAGGTCTCTTAACCTATTTAAATGATGGACTATTGGTATCAGAGCTAATAAAAATCAAGCTGTGAAGCACTGAGGGTCACTTTAATTGAATGCTTTAGTTGCCATTTCAAATTAATGAATCACATTTATTGGAAAGATTTGTCTTGAATGGAGAATATTTTGTTCTTAGACTATAGTTACTTAGTGGAAATCTGATGGATACCAAGGGATGGGGTGGGGTGGGAGGAACTCTACCAAAGCTAAAATTTGTTAATTTAGACAGGGAGAAAGGAAGGAAGAATCGGAGGGAGGGAAGGTGGGAGGGAGGGAAGGTGAGAGGAAGGGAGGGAGAGAACACAGCTAGCATCTCTCTGTGCTTTTTATCATATCTATATGGATGTGTTCCTTCTATTTATTTGGTGTTATAGCTTCTTACTTCTGAAGTACTTCCAAATATTTCTAACTTTATAATTATCATTTCAAATAACAAAGACTTACTGCACAATTTTTTTATAAAATGCCATTCCAAATGATATAATAAAAAAGCAATTGGCACTAATCACCCAAGTTTAGATTAAAACTCATTTAATACAAATGATATTTTATTTAAAAGTTATGTAAGCCAAGTAGTTTTCTTTTGTCATATACTGAAATTTGAAACATGTTTTATCTCCATATATAATTCTTCTTTAATTGACTATATCTCTTAGGCAAAACCTGCCAATTTCTTAATTATGTAATCTTCCTTTACCTTGAAAAACTGTTACTATTCCACGAAGAATCATGTAAATTGAAAAACTTACTAATTAAATTAGACTAGAGCCAAAACCTTTAAAATAGTAATAATTCTTTCAATTCGATATAAATATATGTGTGTACTGAACTATATCAGCATAAGAAAGATGAATAAAGTATGGCCTTTGCTTTCAAGGAAAGTATGCTAATATGTTGTGATATATATATGTATATATTATATACACACACACAGAGACATACATACACACAATGATAAGATAAGAAACTATCTTCTCATATAAAAATAAATTAGAACAAAGTTTAATGGAAGCATAGAGGAAAAATATCTAATAAAATAAAGAATTCATTCATAAATTGGCATTTACTATTACAAAAAAATCTAAGCAGAATGAAATAGGGTAGTTAGAATACAAAAATAATAATAATGGGCCTATTATGGGCTGACTTTAGCCCTGTAGTTTAATTATAATTTTTATGAATATTTGTCCTAGTAAAGGGTGAAATGATTTTCTTAGAAAACAAACGTCTTGAAATTTTCACCAATTTCCTAAGGGATTTGATCTTTAAAATTTTATCTAACTGGGAATCACCAAGGGCTGTGAGCATATTTGCATTAAACAAGAAAATTCCACGTGTTTATGTCAAAGGAGATAGGGCAGGATATAGAACTTACCGAAATGTAAAGAATGGCTAAAGCTATCTTTAAAATATTATCTGTCACACATGAAACTCAGCACAATTTATATCAAGCACATGTGCGAGTATGATTTTAAGTGCTAACAATATAATGACTGCTATGGATGAATTTTAAAAACTTATAAGTTAGGTTGTAGTAAAGAAAAACGTACTGAATGGGTGAATGAGACATCTAAAGAAAAAGACAAGAGTCGAAATAGGAAAGGTATTACTAATAATTTATTATATATTGACAAATTATAATAAGAGATTTAAACATTAAAAGTTAGAAAAGTTTTTTTAGTTCTTTCTGTTTGGCTTGCAAAAAATGATATTCAACATGTTAAAAATGCTTATTTTTTTCCTTTGATAATTGCACAGCAATTATGGAGAAATTAAATATGAGTATGGGTAAAAAGAGTTTTGATTTATCATAAAAGAATATCTTATGTTAGCCTAATAACATTCAATACTTATCAACCAAAATATATAAATATATATTCAATAAAATGAATTAGAACTATGAACAATGGTAAAGCCATTTTTTTCATATTTACTACCTCCGGTTTATGGCTGGATGAAAGGTAAGCTATTTATTCAGTGGTTGTTATGTGCCAGTTGCATTTCACATACATCATTTTGTTTAAACTGTAAAATGCTTGTAGCAAATCCATGAGATTTATTCAAAAAGCTATTTTTAATCACATTATTTGTATTATTTTTTGTGCTTTCATTTTATTAATTGCTTTTGGTAGAGCAATGAGAAACTAGCTGTGGTCCTTATTTCATGAACTTTACATTTTAGTAAGGAAAATAGACATTATATAAGTAATGTACTATAGTGCAAGTATGTTATGGAGCCGAGAGTCCTAATCTAGAGCATGGTCCATGAATCATGAAGGAAGAATACTATAGCTGAGACACAAGAGATGAGTGGGAACATGTTTGGCAAAGGGGCATAAAAAGGAAAGGAGGGAAGGAGAATTTGGCTAGAGATTCAAATAGACTGAAAAATAGCATGCCTCAAACCCTGCACAACAGAAAGAAACAAGTCCATGGTGCCTGGAGCATAGCCTTCCAGATAAAAGATGGCTGAGAATGAGGCTAAACAGGCTTCATGGGGAGAAGTCATGGGGATGTCACCTCTGCCATGTGAAAGGTTATGGACATTGACAAGATTTTAGGCATCCGTTTTAAAAGGCTGACTCTAGGTATAGTGCAGAAATCAAGTGGATAATAGGAGGAAAACTCAGAGTCTATAAAATAATCTGTAAAAAAAAAGAGATGAGACTGTCATAGGGCATTGGGAGTAGAATTAGAGTACATTGAGTGGATGTGCCTCTTAAGTAAATTTAATTATTTTTTATTAGATGTAGGTAATTAAAAAGGGGTAACACATGATATTCAAGTTTTGGGCTTAGAAAAAAAATGTTGCATATTGACACAGATGTTAAAGACTGAGACAGAACTCAATTTTGGGCTTTGGTGAGAGGATGGGAGATAATGAGTTTCTCTTGTACATATTGAGTTAGTTGTGACAGTGAACATTTATCACAGAGTTTGTACAAGCCAATTATGTACAAGAGAGAGAATGAGGCAAAAATGTTTATATCTGTCATAATATAGATGGTTATTGGAGCCAATAAGTTAGATGAACTCTTATAAAGAAAGTGTGTAGACAGAGTAGAGGACAGAGTTAACCATACAGCCCTCGTGTGGAGCACCTACATTTGAGATAAGGGTGGAAAAGAAAAAATGAACAGAAATGGTAAAATTGAACAATGAAATATGATTTTATAAAAATCAGTAGAAGAAAAAAATCCTTTAGAAGGGAGTTAATATTATTATCAAATGCTATCGGGAGATTAAGCAAATTACAAACCAAAATACCCACTGCAATTAGAAACCTGAAGGACAATGGAAAGAACAGCTTTGGTAGAACTTTGGAAGCAGGAAAAAAAGGAATAGTTTTAAGAGCCAGTGATAGGTAGAGAAGTGTGATGTACATTTGCCAGTAGGGAAAAAAAAGAGATATACCAAGTCTAGGAAAGTTTTTTGTTTGTTTTCTGCCTGACTGGTTAGCAAGCTTCTTATTTGGTTGGTTTTTAAGATGGAGAAGGTTGGAGAAGAATTGACCAAGTTTAATTTTTCTTTGAGACTTTATTGTTGTCAGCAATCCAGAGAAATTATCTTTAAATAAGATAAGGGACACCTCTTCAATTGCACCAGAAGAGAAGGGGCATAGAAACAAACAAAGATTTGAGTGTAGGTTGTTGCATTTTGTAGTAGGAGGTTGAATGACTTCTGTGTAAATATACTATATTCTCTGTAAGATAAAAAGTTATTTAAAATCAGTGAGTAAGCATAGAGGGAGTCAATAGTTTGACAAGTTTACAGTAGAGTTAGAGTAGAATTATGGAAAATGGGTGAATGAAGTAGTTTATTAGGTTGTTGCTGTGCTAAAAACCTAACTAATGTTTCCAGTCATAAATTTATCAGGGTATCCGGTTTTCTGATTTCTCCAGCAGCACTGCGTGACTAAGTACGGGGCAAGGGTGGGGGGCAGACTCCTGGATTCACCAAGGACTGAATTTTCATTTTTGTTTCTTGAATGGGGCTTCAGAAAGACTATTAGACAAAGCACTATAGGATACTGGCAAGATATCAGATAACATGATTAACTGTGAAATCTAAGCTGAATAGGGAAAACATAGATTGCGTGATTTTACAGCAGTCAAAGATCACAAAAAACTGAGGGAGTGGTGGTACTGAATCAGACACGTGGATGGATGGAGTCAGAAAGTGGACTGGCCACATTGGTATTTTCTAGTGACATACGTAGTTTTGGAAGAAGGCAGCATATGGTTCTCCAAGTGCTTGGCTGATGTGCTAGGGAGTAATATTCAGTGGGAATTGGGAAGTGGAAGATCCTGATGCAATGTAAGATGTTCAAAAGGCCAGTGTAGAGAAAATAATTAGGCCATTAGCTAAAAGTGTCAACTACTGTGAGGAACATATTTGAAATGCTATCAGAGATGGCAGTAGAGAAGGAAGATAAATGGCATCACATTCAAATGGTAAGAGTCTCCTTAATTAAAAAAAAAAAAAGGCAGCGGAGACTATAGGGCAGCAGAGAAGTGCGGATGGAGTCGCCGCGGTGGGGAGTGAGGAAAACAGTGTCCTGTACCCACCCGCACCAAAGGCTCCGTGTTGGAGGTTAAGCAGTGGCCACACAGGATGGGCAAACCTCAGGGGAGAACTAGTTTTCTGTGGCCTCTCAAGCGCATAGGGAAATTTCACTGAAAAATTTGAAAGCTGAAAAGTGTTCCTTTATCACAGAATAGGAATCCCTAAGGGTACAAGTGGATGGCATCACAACAGAGAAGATTAAGATGAAAGATTGCAAAAACAGTAGAGAAAACCTAAGAAGGAGGGTTTCATCCTAGAAAATAGTGGTATGGGGCATGGTACTGTAGACAGCAGCCCCTGGAATATGGGGTTCACTTAACCCACTCCTAATCAGCTACAGTGAAAAGGAGCTCTCAGGCGTGACAGGTGGTTGGGTGTTATTTTTCCCTTATGGTGATGTTGTGTGGGTGGCAGCAAATATGCTTTCATTCTATCTTGTAACTACAGCAGAAGACAATTGAGCAGATCCGCCTGGTGGCTGGGGCGGGCGTGAGAGAGCAGCAATCTTTATGGCTCTAAATGGGTGGCAGTTTCACAGTTTAGGGATCCTGAAATTACTGAGTTTATATAACTTGATGAAAGTAACATAGTGATCGATACATGATGCCTTTTCTAATCCTTGTTACCCAGCTTCCATGGTGTTTCAGTAAACACGTGCTGAAGATACAAAGCCTTTTCATTACTTTTTAAAATGTACTTAGTAAGGCCTCACTTCCCAATTAAATAAGCATGGATCATCCCTCTCTCCCGCTCCGCTGCACTGTGAAAAATGCATTAATACTTGAAAGTCCAATATAAATCCATCTATCTTCTTGATTTTCCCTTTGTTCCCAAAGTAAGATTTAATGTTTCTCATGTATTTTTAGAATGATTTTTTACTTTCCTATTGTAGAGTAGATTTTATTCCTTGTAATGACTTGAATAAAGACATCATATATTATAAGATATAACATTGTTTCTTTTGCCAATAGTGGTTTTCAGATAAAATATATAGGGAAATATTTCCCAGACTTCAAGAATAATATTATTTATATATATGAAAAGTTCCTTATCTTCTATGTTCATCCCAATATACTAAGCCTGATTTTACGCACAGGCACAAATTAATCCTCCGTTCAGTATAATGCCTATTCTCAAGGATTACTAAAATAAGAAGCAAGTTAGCCTTTCTAAATAATACTTGCCTATGAAGGAAATAGACAACTTTTAAATTAATTTTTATTAAAAAGTTACAGACTTTCAGGATACATCTACACTCACATACACATCCCCTGTCTTCCTGTTATATATTACTAAACCTTAATTCTTTCAAGTTAGCATAAAGACCTCCACAACCTGGTCTTAAACAACTAGCTTCCTCCACAAATTTCAGTTTCCAGGCAAATCCTTGGGTTTTCCTGCTGAGGCAGAACATCACTTTGGGTAACAGTTTGGAGACAGAAACTTGCGGTTCTCAAATACTAGGTATTTGCTGGTGGGCACTTGTCGAGTTCGTAGAGACTACCTCTGTCTCTACCTTTTTAATCTTTACACTGGAGATAATAAGAGTAAGTATCCTATATATTTACTGTGTTGATTAAAATAGCTTATTGTGATATTTATTCACCTCTTTGAGTCCTGAAAGAATTAGGCTCTGGATTGCAAATTCTCTATTAGTCAAGGCTTCCATAAATTTGTTCACAATATGGGGAATTTTTGTTCCCATCTTATAAGAACCATCTCAAGTGTTAGTTCTTCTCTGAAAAATGACCCTTGTAACCTGTCAGATTGTTTCTGAACTCTTGGAAGGGGTTGCCTGTGCCAAACGTTTCCCGGAATCATTCTTCGGACATCACTAAGCGTCAGCACGCACGCACGGCCTTCATCTCTCGCACACTGACTAGTAAAGGCACTGACGGTGGTTTCTCTTCCTTGCATACCGTGCTCTTACTACTGCCTTATTGAAAAGTACAGGAATGAATTGATTTTGAAGATCCCGAAAGAGTATACTTTTTTATATTTCAGAAATTTTATTGTAAGATAGTCTAGGTTTATGGACAAGAAATTCATATATAATCTTCCATTCAGTAAACGCATTTCTACCAGGCTCTTTTTTAAAATCTTATATATTAGTTGGAAATAGAACAGAATTTGGAAAAATGAAGTAGGAATGTATATAACTCAGGAAGGATATAAAGGCACTCTCCCCTTCCATTTTCCATTATAATTTTCCTCTATTCTACTCACTTTAGAGTTGAGGTATTCAGAGGTACTACTTAAATGTGGCTTTCCTAAGGAACCTGTCTGTAGCTATTTATAGTCCCAGCAGTGTTTAGGGTTAGGAAAAAACCTATGCGTTAATGAACACTTTTCCTCAAAAAATACAACAAATGTACTCATAGTACTCATTGCTTGTCTTTAGCTGTCTCAAAAGGCAGTTGGTGCTTTTATGACTGTATAAAATATCTGACTGCTCTTGTAATAAAGAAGCTAAAGATCCCACTGCTCTCTTCCTAGGCAAAGGGAGCAATAAAAGTGCCATTTAGTGAACTCTATCCTTTCTAGTTAATAAAATACACCATGTAGGAAGTGAAAGAATCAGAGTTGGTTTGATCCTCAGAGTCTCCTAAAAAACCCAGAAAAACTGTATTGTCTGCCTAATTGTTTGATAGGTCTGTATGTGTTCCAGAATAGAAAATGATTCATCCATAGCTCTCATCTTTAGCACTGCAAGGTACATGTGGTCCTTTTGCTATGAGTGAGAGTAATATCCACACTGGTTTGTGAAGTTGCTCAGGCAATTGTGAAATACCTGAGTTAATGGTGTGGTTATTTAACTCCCTGTTGGAATTCTGGGGAATTTATGTACCAAAGACTTACCAAGATGGGAAAATAAACCATACATTTATCTGCCCAGGGCCTACAAAAGTCATGATAAAAAAAAAAGAAATCAGTAGTAATCTTAATGAAAGCAGGAGTGTTAAACAATATAATATACCACAAAACCACATTTGTTCAGTCATCATATATTTGGAATTCATGATAACTTATATAGACTTAAAGTGAAGTTTCTTTGTTTTCCCTTTGAAAAAAAGTTTTCTTTTCTTTTTAAGATTTTATTTATTTTTAGAGAGAAGGGAAGGGAGGGAGAAGGAGAGGGAGAGAAACATCAATGTGTGGTTGCCTCTTGTGCATCCCCTCCTGAGGATCTGGCCTGCATCCCAGGCATGTGCCCTGACTGGGAATGTGACCTGCAGCCCTTTGGTTTGCAGGCCCACACTCACGCCACTGAACTACACCAGCCAGGGCAAGAAAAGGGTTTTTTAAGTAAGTAAGAAGCATAATCATGGATTCAAATTTGCTTAAAAGACATAAAGTGAGGCTTTGCATGTATCAAAGTGTCAATTTCCATAAAACAAATGCTAATTACCAGAGACACACACCATTTACAAATCTTCATTATCTAAGTTGCATGCAGGATTTTGAAACATCTGCCTATACCAGGCCAGGCTGAAAGTAATATTTCACAAGCCAATTGAGCTACAGCAAACTATTCATGAGAACATGCCCTCTGAAGTCAAACCACCTGGGTGCAAATCATAACTCTATCCTCACCAGCTAGGCAAAGATGAACAATTCTCTTATTATTCCATCTGTAAAATGGGAATAATAATGGATCCTATCTTACACATTTGAATGGTGATTAATGAAAATAAGGAATCAGTATATGTAACTCAGTTTTACAAATGCTTGGTATTTAAGATATATATATCTATATATACACATATATCATATACTATACATGTATATGATATTGAATTATTACTATATTTCAGACATTCCTTTAAAGGTTCTAATAGAAATACATATAGACACACACATGCATATGTGTGCACATTATTTAAATATGTATATAAATATATGTGTATATATATATTTTTCTACTAAGACTTTTAAATAAATGGCTGAAATGTAGTGAAAATTCAATATTTTTATATTTATATAATTCTATCTTTCCTTTAGTGAAAAATAGTAATGATATTTTACTATATTTGCCTATCTTTTAAAGCTTTTTCCCATATGTGATGTCCAGTATAACTTAGATTTGAAAGGAAACTAAGAAGTGGACCAGTAGATACAGCCTTGTGCTTCCTAACACAAATAACTGATGAAAATCAATGGAAAATAATAGGATTTACTAGATATATATAGAAAATGCCAAAAATTGTGGGGTCATAAATACTTTAAAGGATATATATAAAATTAAATCAGCGCATCAAAGGCATCTGAGCATTTGTGGTGTGTGGTATTTCTAATGACAACAGACATGCCAGAAATATGTTCAGTTCTCTCCTTCTCTCTTCCTTCCTTCTTTACCTTCTTTCCATCCTTTTTTCTTTTTTTAGTAGATAACTTAAGCATATTATTAATCTTCATGTAACTTTTTGTTTATCTTTTTAAATTCACTACCGTCCTACCTCTACTACCATTCAAAAACACAGCAACCATTGCCTTCTAAGGGATGGGTGTAAATTTGCAAGGTTAGAGGTTGGAGCTGGGACTAAGCTGAATTGCTCTGCATAAGATTATAGAAAACATCCCAAGATTGATGGAGGGATGGATGTAAAGTCTAGGTGCCTTGAGACTGAGAAATAAGACAGCAAGAGGAGATAGGGTAGGAAAAGGTCCTTGCCTGTGCCTTATGGGTAGAAAAGAAAGCACTTCTGAGCACATGGTTATTAGTTTGCTCTTGGTGGTTTAACATAAAATCTTCACCCACTAATGTAAAATCCCAATCTGCAGGGCTCATTGATATTCTTGGTGTGAGTGGCTAATTTTCTGAAAATGAAAAGGTGCTGAGTTAAGGTAAGATAAAAATAAGCCCTTAAATTAAAACATACAAAAAAAGTGGATCCGGAAACAAATGAAACCAATCATTAGAGATCTACTGTGAGAGAAGACCTGAGGACCATGTACTAGATTAGTTTTCCCTTTACAAATAGTGATACTTTACATCCCTTAAATGTAAAGATATGGCAGAAAGAGGTTGTCTAATCAGTCATTGGAGCTATTACACACTCATGTGCAAACACATACAGATAATTTGAAACAATGGAGATTCATATTTAGAAAATGTGATTATGTTTCAGTTTACATTTTAAATAGTTTGGATAATGTTAGAAAGTTTAAACCTTTTTGTTTGTAATTTGCATGTGTGTGTACATGTACTTGTGTAAAAGACATGAGAATGCATTCACCAACTTAAAATATAACTCAATTCTTTTTAGTACAAACAGCTGAAAATTGGTCACAAAACATAATTATTCTCTTTTATACAGCCTACTTTTATGACTACATGGAAAATAATAATTTATAAAGGTCTAGACACAGCAGGGAAAAAAATAGAAATCTCAGTCCAGGTGTAAGGAAATGGCAGGAGTCCAAAGCATTTTGAAAAAAAAAAAAAAAGCTAATATAAAGATCACAGAGTTATAATTTGACCTTATTTTACTAAAAAGCTGCTATCTTTTCTGATCCTCCTGGAAAGGGGGTTGGTATTTAATTTAAGTACAGACCAGAAGAGATATCTTAAAATGATAAAAGGAATGCCAATGCTTTTGCTAGATGGGCTGTGTGTCCATTAATAATATGTAATAATCTACATTTAAATGCCAAGAGTAAGGTTTTATGAGGTTAATGTTTCATTGAAATTTTAATTAAATAATTAGCCTAAATTCTAAACTAGGCACCGAAATGATGATCTTGTTCAAACAAAATAACTGAGGGCATTGGATAATTTTAATTAGATTGTTAATTGATTTTATTCTTTAATTTTTATGAATGATTGATTATAATACATTTAACTGCAATGGGTGTTAATTATTCCCGTTATGACTTGGTTCATACACTAAAGCTCATTTTCCTCCTACTCTATTGTCCTATTTACTTTCATCAATGTTGATAGGTTTTGTGATACTAATTACCCAGTTTTGTTGCTCTAGATTAACAGTTGCTTCATCTAAACTAAATATGTTTCTCCATGTGTCAGTTATACATTATGCTCTTTTTGAGCATAATGTAGCTTTCAATAGATATTTTAACAAATTTCACAAACATATGAAATATTTTTTATTATTCTTGTTATCAAAGAAAAATTTAGCCTTCATGAATATTATGGAACTGGTGTAATGCAAATCATAATAGCTGGTATCAATGAGTTAATTACATGTTCTCAGGCTTTCTCTATGGGGCGCTCTTATCTTCAGCCAAACAGACGCAAAATATGATTGTGCTTAAGGAATTGAAAATAACCACAGTGGCAATTTATTTATCTTTCATCGCTGGAAAATGAAAGGTTTTCCTTAATAAAGTTTTGCACATAGATGGTCTCTCCAGAAAACTGAATTTTATGCCTTTAAATACTAACTTTAAAGTTCATAACTAGTTTTGTGGATGTATGAATAATGTTTCATCTATTTTCTTGCCCTTTAACCAGGGGATACTGAACAAATATAAAATTTTCTTGATGACTGAAGGTCAAAAGCTGAATAAAAATTATTTTAACCTCCTGCAATTAAATGACCTCAGAGGCTGGAAAAATTTAGATTGTTTAGGCTGTGATGAACTTGGCTATATAGCTAAGGAACTTATGCAAGGCTATACCATACTTAACTGGATAGTCATATTTTCCCCCCATAGGCCTCAGTTTTTAAATTCAAGTGGTGCAGCAAATTTTTTAAATCATTTTTATTGTTATAGTTGTCCTAATTTTTCCCTCTTTGCCCTCCTCTGCCCATCCCATCCGCCACTCCCACAGTCAATTTCTATACTGTTGTCCATGTTCATGGGTTATTCGTACATGTTCTTTGCCTATTCCCTTCCCCTTCTTTCCACTATTATCTCCTTCTCCCCTCCCTTCTGGTCTTTTTCAGTCTGTTCCATGTTTCCATACCTGTGGTTCTGTTTTGTTCATTAGTCTATTTTGTTCATTAGATTCCTCTTATAGGTGAGATCATATGCTATTTGTCGTTCACCAACTGGCTTATTTCACTTAGCAATATCCTCCAGTTGTATCCAGTAAAAATAAGTGGATCAAAAAACCGTGGTACATTTACATGATAGAATACTACGCAGAAATTGTTGCAGCAAGTTTTGATAGGGAATTAAATCCTGAAGCACATTAGAAGAGTGGACATCTGCATGTAGGGAAATATTTGTTATCCTTCCTGAAGCAGTAGGGGCTTACTAAGTCCACGCTAAAGCATTGGTTGTAAGTAGCCCTCAGCGAAGTTTTCCATTCCAGCAGAGCATCATTTATAGAAGCTCTCAAACTTCATGGATAAAAGAAATAGGAAGATGCATAGCATGACTCATAGACAAACAGATGTTAAATTCAGATTGCCAAAGAAAGCTTCTGGGTCTTTAAGTAGTTGCAGCAAGAGGGGCTGAAGTCTCTCTGCAATTAAAATACAAGATCTGATAATTGAAAGTTAATAGGATTGGTGGAAGCAAATCAGTGTATTACGGAGACGTGGGCCCTGTGGCAGACAGAGCCTCGATAATGGAAGAAAGGTATACGCGACCATCGCTGGCCCTTTGGCAGCCATTTAAGTGAAGGCTCTCACTATTTCCCTAGTGAAGGCAAATTTGAATAAAACACTAGTGATATAATGTATGGTTTTCTGTTTCTTATTATTCACACTACTTCTTTTTTTATTTCACCGTGTTGTGGTATCTCAGGTCAGAACATGTTCCCTGTTTCAGAATTTTAAACATACCATCAGACATGTGTGTGCATGTGTGTATTTCATAGTATATATGCGGTGTAATGGGGTGTATTGTGAGTGGGGGTGTGTTTGTACTATGTTGTTAGTAATTGCTATCTTATTCATTCTGCAGTGTGGGCCTTGGCTGATCTTAACTTACTAATTTTCTCCTTTTAATATCTTTACTTAAAAGTGTCCCTTGAGGAATTTTTAAGAAAAACTATTTCTTAAAGTAATTCTTAGAGAAAGAACTCCATCTTATATAGCAAATTAAAAGTACAATTTGTATTTGACATAATTACTTTATAACATATAGATTAATTTTCAGTTAAAAGCTTCACATGTGAAGACATTTCTTCTGCACTTTCTTTATTTAACCATTTTTTAGATTTTTGTCTTTCCGAAATCAGCCTTCAGAAATCTCTCTGCTTCATCAAACCCCAATGTCTTTCTAAATCTCATTGTAAAGTCATCATTTCTCCTCTTCCTGGGAATCTGCATTTCTGTCTTCTTTTGTAATTTCTTGGCCAAAGGTCTGATATGATTTATTTCACCTTTAAAATACTCTTCTGACCACAATCTATACCAAAAGCAGATGTATTATGTAACTAGGCTCATTGTTCCATAAAAACAAAATTTAATCCTTACCCAAGGATATGTTTATTGGTTTTAGAGAGAGGGAGAGAAGGAGGGGAGGAGATGGAGGGGGAGAGAGAAGGAGAAGGAAGGGAAGGGAAGAGAGAGAGAAAGAATCAATGTGATCAATGTGAGAAAAGCATTGATTGGTTGTCTCCAGCATGCACCTCAAACAGAAATTGAACTGGCAAACTAGGTGTGTGCCCTGACTGGGAATTGAAACCACAACTTTTTGGCATACAGGGTAACACTCCAACCGACTGAACCACCTGTCCAGGGCTTTTTTTGTGAAAAATGTATGAGAACTTATACAAAAAATATATCTGATTTCAAATATAAATTAGCTATCTAGAAAAGAGTTAAATTCAGCATTCTATATGCTCTTTTGTTGTATTATTTTTATTTTGTCCAAGAAAATACTAAGTAAATTTGATAAAGAGGTTTAAGTTAAAAAATATTTGGAGAAGAGGGTGATTTCTGAAGAAGACAAAGTCTACTTTTTAACAATGTTTTAATAATCTCCTATTGGACATGAGAACTTCTTTTCATATCTCCAGAAATAATTGGTAATATTTTTTAACTACTAAGTTTTAATGGGATTTTTTACCCTAATCCCCCTTTAGGACATAAAATTAGAGCATGCTTTAGAGGTTAATCTGCATGCATCTGCTCCTCTGCTCCATGTACTTTTCCTACTCATGTTATTATTATGTGTGCTGAATGTAAAATAAAATTCCCTAAAAATATTTCTAGCATTTTCAGCTTTGATAAAATAAGAAATTAGTACAATTGAGCAGACCAAATAATTAAATAGAAAGTGCTTTCTCCAGTGGATCAAATGTGGGTAATATAGGTGGCAGAATTTGAGAGGATCCAGAAAGGAAGAAACAGAACAGTTTAAAACTTCCTTAAGAAATTGCAATGGCAACAAATAATAGATTTTTAGGATTCCCCTCATTTTAATGATATTTTGTAACATTTATCATTTTTATCTTATTAGCACTATTAAGAGTTCCACAAGATATAACAATTAATTAAAGCTTGATTCATATTTTTTGATTACTGATAGTAATTACATGCCAAGGCCAGAAATTGACTGAAGATAGTCTTATAAATTCATCGCTGAAATCATTACCTCTAGAAGTGCTACTTTACATTGATTTGGTTGTATTTTTCTTTCAATGCAAATACCTATGGCACTGCAATTACTGGGCTGCTTAGACCTTCTCTTGGTCAGAAATGTACAACCTCAACAATATAATGGAAATTGCACAAACCCCCTAAGCCCAGAAATGGGAAGAAAGCTGAAGGCTCCATGACTCAGGATATTAACTGAGGACATATGTAATCATTTTAGAATGGAATTAATCTTTCGTAGGGGGGATGAAATAAAAGCAATCAACTGTAAAGTCTTAAAGAATTATCTGACACGGAAAATTGAATTAAAGATTGAGTGAGTATTATTTTGGTGACACTGATAGCTTTTGAATATATGAAGGCTTAAGAAATAAAACTGCCCTTGACTAAAACTGAGAGGATATTAAAAATGTATGCCTACTACCAGGAGATAATATAATTAAGGGGGAGATGTGAGGGACGGCATTATGACTTTCAGCAAACATAAAGTGGAAAAAATTATACCTTAAAGTTTATGAAAGAATCAAAATTATCATTCTACTATAACTGTACTTTGAAGTTTATTTAAAATAATTGTGTGATGTTCTTTTTTCCTGTTTAAAAGATACTAGAAATCTAGCTTCAGAATGTCTTGAAGAAATAAAACCTTGATATACCTGTCTAAATGATTCAATTATACTAATAATTTCAAATATTAATCAGACAAGAGAGTTTTCAAACAGCTAAAAAGGTGCAAAATTACGTGTATTCTTTATTCAAACAATGACATAATAATCTAAATAACAAGGTAGAAGCTGCTGGAAGTCACCAGAGAACCGAAAGCTGTAGATGGAACAAGCAAGAAGGGAACCTTGGAAGATATAGGGGAGAAATAGGCCTGTTAGCCACCTTGCCTTCTTCTTGCCTTGTTTTGCTCCTTTCTGTTCATAGGCCAACACTCAGTCCACTGAGCTACAGTAGTCAGTGTTTTGTTCCTTTTATGGCCCACAAAAACAACAATTATGGACTAGCCAAAATAATACAGATTTCAAGACATCTTTAATTCTGTTACCTCTAGCCTAACAAGACCCTCAATTGCCTCCCTCATAGTTTATACTACAAGTTTGTGAGAAAGAATCTATTATTTTTGCCTCCAGATTTGCCATGGAAGAACCACTTACGTCATGTGCTCTGTAGGAGTGCTTTGTTTTGGCTTAGGTGGGAGGTCAATCCGAGCACAGCATTTCCTTGGGATTATTTTAGGGATGGTTACATGAGTCAATCAGTATCAGTGAGACTTCTGCTGAGACACTGGGGAAATAACTCTTTTTCTAGCTGGATTTGAACCGAAGAAACATACTTTTGACTGAGACTCTAGAGGAAAACAGATTAGTGAAATGTAGGGTGGGGCAAAAGCAAGCTTATAGTTATGAGTGTGCAAAACACAGTTTATTCTAATATTATTTATTAATTATGTATAATTTTATTTGTTATTTATTTCCATGTAAATAACCATAAACCTGCTTTTACCCCACCCTATATAATACCAAGTAGAACTCAGATATAATAAGCATTTCAAATCATTCACTAACTCCAATTCCCTATTCTGTTGATAATATAAGAAGGTTTATTTGAGAAATTTTGCAGAATGATTTATGATGAGGTTTTTCTTGTTTAGTTCTGTGAGCAGAACATTGTTCTGGAGAGAAAGTGAAAAGTGTCCACTAGAAAGAGTCAAAGTAAGAAGCTTATATGTCCAGAAAGCAGACATTGTTTTAAAACAGACTTAGTCAAGTGGGGACTGAAATTCATGTCCTCTCTCATATCTTTATTTAGAATGATCCTCCCATGATTCTATCATGGAAAATAAACTGTCTGATTATCTGAGAAGGAAGCCATCCAGTAAGAGAACCAAACATTAGGTGGTAACAACTATTCTTATTCCTGCATCAACTATCCTGATATCTAATCTACTCTGAATTTTCAGTACTTAGAGTAGTGGTTAACTTATTTTGAGATAAAATCAACAAACAGCAAGTATTGGTGAGGATGTGGAGAAAAGGGAACCCTCATGCATTGTTGGTGAGATGGCAAAATGGTGCAGCCACTGTGGAAAACAGTATGGAGGTGACTCAAAAAAATAAAAAATAGAACTCTCTTAGGACCCTCCAATTCCACACTGGGTATTCAGCTGAAGAAGTCCAAAACACTAATTCCAAAAATAGAGGCACTCCTGTGTTCACTGCAGCATTACTTACAATAAAGCAACCTAAATGCTAGTCAATAGACAATTGGATGAAGAAGTGGTATATGCATACAATGGAATATTATTCGGCCGTATAAAAGAATAAAAGATTACCATTTGAAACAATATGGATGGGCCTGAGGGTATTATACTAAGAGAAATAAGTCAGGCAGAGAAAAGCAAATGCCATAGAATGGCACTTACATGCAGAATCCAAAATCACAAAACAAACAAAAACAGGATCACACTCATAGATACAGAGAACAACTGATGGTTGCCAGATAAGAGGGAGTTTGAGGGGCTGGGTAAAAAAGGTGAAGGGACTGAGAAGTACAAATTGGTAGTTACAAAATTGTCACAAGGATGTAAAGTACAGCATAAGGTCTTACAGTCAATAGTGTATGCAAGGGTTTGAATAATACTTATGTACAGTGATAGTTGGGTACTAGACTTATCAGGAGGATCACTTTATAAATTATATAAATGTCTAACCACTATGCCTTACACCTGAAACTGAACCAACTGTAATTAAAATATAAAAAAAAATTTAAAAATTTATTTTGAGATAGGATTTATTCTACTTTACATTCAAAGAATCCTAATTGCATATTATTTGGGTGATAACTTTTTCTCCTTAATGTAAAACACTAATATTTATAAAGTTGACATCTTTTTGGAAAGATTCCGGATATCTCAATTTCATTTCTATGCAGATTTCCTGTAACGCCAAGTATTACAATGACTACAACTATGGCTACGTACTATTACAACTACAATTACTATTAGAAAGACTAATAGTGTTTCTAGTAATGATCAGAATGATGAAACATAAAAGGTATATCAATGCTTACTGGGTATACCATTCCCCCCCCCCCAGCCATCCTCAGCCTTCTGGAGGCAAAGCAGGGATATGTAGTTGCTTTGGGCTGTCCCTAGCTGTGGTGTGGTGTGTGCCACTTTCAGGCTGAGGTGGTAACAATGGGCTGCCCAACTTCCCAGCTTCTCTGCCAAGCTGTGCAATAGAAAAGACAATGAGATCTCGGAAATGAAACTCTAAGGTGTTGGCTCCTCCATTAGGCTGCATCTCTTACTGACTATGCAGAGCAGAGCTAACTTCTTTCCAACCTATTTTAGATACATTTAGAAATAAGCCACTAGATCTTGGTGATTTTTTTCTTACCATAACACATTACAGCTTACAATAACAGAATCTGTCAATGCTCTTTTTACATCCTCTCATTTTACCCTGGAGTTCATCTGCAGATGCTTCCCTTATATGTGAGGATCTTCCCACTTTTCTCTGCTTCTCCACATTCTGAGGCTGCAGGGATTTGGAGGTGGTGATTCTTGGCCCACGCCCTAAGTCAGAGGAATTGATGATATGCAGGCAACTCTTCCCTTACAAAGAACAAAAATTGATGGATAAATGTTCCAGATCCTTACTTTTTGATGAGACTATGTGAGATATGTTCTATAGTCCTCAGAGGGTCTCCCACAGGATTGACCTGAGTTACCTGTGGTGGTAGCTCACACACCAATACATGCTTTATTGGCTTCCTTTCTCTCCTGTCTTCATTCCCTACTCCTTCACAATGCTTTCTGGAAATAATATCCTAAATAAAGTACTTGCGACATATCATTACGTCACACTTTTCTCTCTTAGGAGAACCCAAACTAAAACCCATAAAAAACAGAGAGGGACAACTGCTAGAGACACAGCTGGCATTCCCCGAATCAGGCCTGTTTCACTCAATTCCTGATTAAGATTCCAGTCTTCATCAATATAACTTCTGGTTCATTTTTATGAATTTATTAATACAGTGCATCTATTAATATCATGACCCACTTTTCATAGTGAGAATTTAATGGATTAATTTTCATTGGTCGTTTAAATACACTTTACAGCCATATTGACATAATAGATGGGGATCTCTGTGGGGGGTTGTATGATCTGAAACTATGGGCCTAAAAAAATCCCAGATTTACTCAAAGGTATATGACTTGTTCACATAAACTGAAGAACAATAAGTACGCCAGAGAGTCAAAAAGAGTCTAATATTCTGTGGGCTAATAGCATTTAAACTTCATGGGAAGGTCAAAGGAGATATTGGTGCCAGAATCCTGAAGTCCTGATCAGGAGACAAGATAGGCAAACACATTTATTATTTATGAGATCACATAAAAAGCATCGCTTGTATATCTCTCAGGGTAGCAGGAAGAGGGGCGAGGGAAAATGAACATTTTATACTTAAAAGAAGGCCTTGGAGATTTACTTTCAGGGATTTGCCAAAATTGGTGAGAATAAAAATGTATGGGGGGATGTTTAGTGAAGAGGTTGAGAGTATAATTGAATTTGTTTTTGTAGCTGTATTTGGAACATGAGCTTCAGAAGAAGAAATAGAAAAATTAAGATGGGAGGAGAGAGGTGGGTGGTCTGGAACCCCAGGAGAATATGAAGATTGGAAAGGCCTGGATGTTAGGAGTTGTCCCAGACAACTCAAAGGCACAAGAGTTATAGTACTGATTTCCTTGAGAATGGTACAAACTTATGAATACAAACAAGAACGAAAACAAAAACTAAAATTAAAAGCATGCCACCTTTATAAATCTCCTTAAATTTCTTCTGGGTCAGTGGGGATAGGAGGAGATGGCAAAACAGCCAGAATTCTCTGCCGGGCAGCTGAGGGGACAGGACAAGGAGACTCTGAATGGCAGCCACAAGTCACAGTAACTGGGTTGGTAGAAGCATGGCACTTTTTTTTTTTTTTTTTTTTTTTGTCAGACCTAGTACAGGGCTGCTACTGAGTCTGTTGTTCCTTTGTATAGTCAACGGGCACTAAAGATTCTGACCAAGAACAACTCATTTTCCATACTGCCAGGCCTATTTAGTCATAATTTTAAAAAGAGGTCTCTTTTTTATGCATAATTAAGAGTACAACAAAATGACTTTCCCATTCTATGGCTCTGCAAGGAATATATTAAACTCTAAAAGTTTGGGTTAAGTCACTGAATACAGTAATTTCTTCCTGGTTGCTGTTTTCTGTTCTTTCCCCTCAAGGTCATAAACATGTATTGCTCTAAACATTCACACTCTATAGATCCTGATGCTTCCATAGTTGCAGGTCATCGTGATGTAAATAATTCCCCAAAAGAGAACTTTTTCTTACTTATCATATTCCATAAACAAATAAGCAGGTTATTTATAGTAAGATGGAAACACAAATCTATTACGTATTTAGAGTTTCAGTGTTAAGTATGTTACTAATTGGAGACCTTTGAGGATATATTCAAGCACAGAATTAAGAGCTATAACTTTTGCTTCAAACTACAGAAAACGTGCCAACATAATAAACAGTTCATGGCACAATTAAAGAAGACCTAAGTAGGGCTTACAAACAATTTTCAGTTTTCTGAGAATCTGTCATGTTTTTACCAGACATATAAGAACCTGTAAAGAAAAATAAAAAAACATATGTTGTCAGACATGGGAGTCAAAGCTTCCTGACTTATAATGGTAGCAGAGGGATGAATGTTTTCGATATTTTCTAGGCACTGGAAATACAACTAAACTCTCTTTGCTCTCAGTTAAAATGCAACACTATGCCTGAAAAACAAACAGTCCTTGTCTATGGAGCTGATATTTATCTAACATATTTTTTTGTGACTTAAGGACATTGTAGTCACTGGACCATAATTTAATATGCACAGCAGAGCAAACATTAGGCCTTCCATATCTGGCTTTTTAACTTCTCCAGAAAAAGCACACATCTGAGAGAACTGCTCTTCTCTCTGTGCAAAATAGTCTTTATTCAATTATTCTCATGCTCAAATGTAGACTGTGAGTTACATTTCCTTTTCACAGGCCATTACAGGGGTCACTGTGGTGTTATCCCCCAAATCTATTCCACCTCTCTGCCACTATGTTTTTTGCAAGTCTGGGGGATGGACCATGTTGTATTCAACAAATTGTGGAGCTTTGATTGCATGAGATGGTAAAGCAGGGAAGCATGGAACTAGGGAAGCTGCCTACTCTCAGGGCCTCCTGAAACAAGTCACCAAGTATGGTTCCCTCTGTGCAACTGTAGATTCTCTGAAAGTCACTTGCCCACATGATCAAATATGTTTTCCAAAGCACACACTTGTGCTTGCTTTGGCAGCACATATACAAAGCACACACTTAAATGAACAAGAAGAGGTCCATTCAGTCTCCCTATTTCTTGAGATAATCAAGAATAATCTGCAGAGAGATGGACCTCTGTTTCTGTTGCCCTTCGCCATCCTAGGCCTTGGAGTGTCACACAACTGGAGTTACTAATATTTAGAGCCAGCAACGAGTGAAGCAACGAGTGATGCTCGTTATGCTTCTGTCTAGCCAAGCACATGTTTCTAAATCAAGTTGTAGTCCTCTAAATCAGACTAGCAGTCATTCCAGAGAAATGAAACCGAGCAGTAGTTGAATGACGGCACTAACACAACTTAGGTCCCAAATATGTTAGGAATCTGGCTTGTAGAATCATGGCCCATGAAATATCACATTGATACAAAGCAAAGTAGATCAAGGGCAAACAAAATTGTTATTACTCAGGTTCAAAACTCTGAGAAGGGATCTACTGTTTTGAAATGCATATTAGATAATAATGGATGTATTTAGAAATTGCTTCCACTGTACAGAATTTTCCATATGCCAAATAGAGCATAACATTACATGATAAATACCTTTATAGTTCCTAATAAAGATGCATATTACTATTGCAGGGAAGCACCCACTTAATGTTGAAAGTACTGATTCAAGTATATGGGCTGTTAATCTTCTGTTTATGTAAGCAAGCTGGGAGGGTACATGCAGGAATGAGTTTGTGGGAGGCTATTTAAAGGACCCATCTGAAATGAATCTTAATAGAAAATGAAAATGTCGTGCACCAATTGCAGGTAATATGCCTTTATTGGTTGTGTTGTGTATTTTCTTCTTCCTGTAAGAAAAACTTATGGTCATAAGTGCTATATTCTTAATCTTTCAACATTATTAAAGACTCTTGAGAAAATAGAATGTGTAGTACATGATACATAACTTTTCTAAACTGGTATTTTACTACTTTAAATGAGTTCATCGGCTTCCACTTTTTATCTCCTTTCTTTTCTTCACTGTAACAGTGACAGAGTGTTATTTCATACTGAAGCATTTAAAATAAATAGTAACTTGAAACTCCTGTACGATTGCACCTGACAAAGGAAACTAGTCTAAAATCCATATGTTCCTGTATCTCTCCATTCATATAACAATAGGCTTTCTCCTGAAAATGAGAGAGACTGCACATACTCTTTTTCCACTGACTTTTGCCACATGTGTGCATAAATCATTTTTCTGTGTCAGCACATTTAAACATATATCACATGTCATCACAGTGGAGGGCCATAGCTATAGTTTATGTGACTAATTCTCTACAGAATAACCTATTTTAGGTTTTCTTCAATCTTGGGTAAAACAAACAATGCTGCATTGAACCTAATCAGACATGCTTTTAATTCCAGGATTGAAAATGACAGGTCAAATAAATAAGTATTTAAACCTTTACATTGCAAAATTTCCATCCAGAGGTAGCAAATATTGTAATCTGACCTCAAATCTAGGCAGCCCTTCTTCATTAATATTCTGATACATGTCCATAATTACACACATTTTGACCCCTAGAAACAAGATGTCCCATAATTTTTCCTGATTACATTCCTATCAGTGCATATATGAAGAATATTTGCCATTCATTTAATGAAAATGCATATTAGCATTCTGTAAAATTTTACTAATTTGGAAAACATTTTTTGTAGTTTTTAAAAAACTTTTTAATCTCTGGATTTTCTGGAGAATGAAATTATTTTCATGTCATTTTGGCCAGTTGCAATTTTTAATTAAATGATTGTTTAGATTGTCAGCTTTTTATGTGAAGTAAGTTGTTATTTTGAAAATATTTTCCCAAGTACATTTTCAGTTTCATTGCTGGTGTTATTTTTCTCCGTTGCAATTTTGCTCACTCTAATTCTGTCTAATTCTAACATTAATTTATTAGTTTCCACCTATATTTTTGCCTCTCCTTCCATTCCTGAATTCTTTGGCGGTGAATTAATAATTTTCATTACTGATTTAGATATTCTGTCTCCTTTTGCTCCTTTTTCTTTGAAACAGTAGCAAAATAAAAGAGTAGTAAGTCTCTTTAAAGATGCTTGTGAACTCCCCAGTATAGTAACATGCAGCCCTAATCTAGCCATGAATGGATAGGACACCCTCACTACTCAGAGATAAACAGCCACTTAAATATTTATCTGGCCAATGAATTTTTGAGTGGATTTGACATGATCTGTGTAATTTCCAGGCTGGCTCATTTACTTGCCAATTAAGATCATTTAGAGCTCTCTGTTCTGGTACCTAGCAATATTTGAGTGGCCACTCCATCAGTCTGGGTATAGTTTAAAACCCCTGTAGTGTTGTAGTTGTTTATAACACTAGGATGTCCTAGCCTATCTGATTAATACAAATGATTCCAGTCATCAGACATTTTCAAGTCCATTGCAAAAAATAAAGGGGGCACTTTTCATTTGCTGTTCATTCCATGGGACAGTCAATGAAATAGCAGTGTACAGGGACAAAGAAACTGTTTCTCTTTCTTCTTTACCTTGACACCTAACTAGCATCCCCCAACCTTAGTACCAAAATTTCATGAGGCTTAAGTTATACAGTTTTCACATCCATTCTAGCTATGTTTTCATTTATTTAATGCTATGGTTTTTAGAGCTCTTTTCCCCTATAGCTTTATATATAATTATAAATAACATTAGATAATATATAGAATTTATACTACATAAGTATATATAATATATAATTACATACAAATAAATATATATATTTCTCCAAGTTTTCTATCCTCTCATCACTTCCCTTTTTGCCTCCTTACATTTTTTATGAGTCCATTTTTCTCTATTTGTATCATCCCAATGTCGATAATATATATGCACTTCTAGAGCAAATAATCTTTCTTATTTTGCAGACCTCTACCTAAAATTCATTCTTCTATCAACCTTGAATGGATTCTCAATTAACCATCCAGCTAGATAAGACAAAAACTGCATGGCTAGAAATTAATCAGTTATTGTCAGTTTTCCTGTGTTTCTAAGGTACCCATCAATGATAGGTTACATTTCACAGTACTCAGTGATTCCTTAGCATTATGCAGTTCTGTGTATTTAATCTGTTTACTCTGTTGAAAGACAGTTCTGTTTGGAAGTTCTTCATACAGTTGAACTAAAATATGTGCTCTCAGCAATATATCATATATATATATATATATATATATATATATATATATATATATAATCTCCCCTATTGTGACTCTGATGATGTGTTTATCCATTCAAGGTGTGAGTCTTGCAGCATAAAGCTAACTATGCCTCCTCAAGTGACGAATATTCTGCAGGTTGTGGGGCTGTAGGCAAAACAACACTATTATTCTTTTCAGAGGAATTTAGAGGGGATGAAGAATATAAACAAACTATATATGGGTCAACACAATACAAAAGAGCAAAGGAATGACTGTAAATAATTTAGCACAGGCTTGAAAGGACAATGGCATGTCAGAAAGTAGCTGAAAATAAAAAGACATGAGTGTCTGAAGCCACTATATAGGACAGCTAGTCCCCATCGTTATTTCAAGACACTCCTGAAAACACAGATACTCACCAACATAATCTATTAGGAAGCTTCATAAATGCATCTCAAGTAGTTCTTTAGGAAACTATAGGCTACTTGATATACTTTTTAAGTTTTTTTTTTTCTTTAAAGGTGGATTTTCCCCCAAAATATGATGTAAACTCCCTTAGGAAACTGTTACTTTCAGCAAGGTTTTATTTGAAAAAGAAATAGCCGTCCTTTCAAAAATCATTATAGTAGCTTACAAGAAGCACAAAATCTGCATTACAAACGAAAATCCTACTTGTCCCCTTATCAAATGTCAATATGCCAGCCCTCAGACAGAATAAGAGGTTCTTCTAAAAGGGGCAATGCAATTACAAGCATATGCATTCAAATATACTTACTATTATCTATTCTGCACTGATCCCCTAAGAAGTTTATTGAGTCAGGACTTTAAAGAAGAGCAACGTTCGCTTATACAAGGGTATATTCCATGGTTAACATGACAGTAATTAACTGAATAGCCTCTGTAATTTGAGATTGAACAAATCTTAATCTATACCTAGTCAAAAAACCTACTCCCCATTGGGGAACACAATTTAGAATGAACAATAATTTTAAAAAGCGAATGTTATGGATCAGGTTCTTTTGTTAGCTGGTTGAATTGAAGCCTTTTAGGATTATTTCAGGAACATGCATGCAGTTCGAAATAGCATCAACTTAATTGGCAGCCAATTGAGCGCTTTCCATTAAATAGATATCCAAGTCACGAATTGTAATGAGAATTACATTTGCTTTCAGAGCCAGTAATATCTGATGTAAAAAGCTATAATGGGTAAAGTATAATAGCACCTGCAAAAGAAAAATACTTAGTCACAACTGTTGACTTTTCACACTTCCTTGGCTACTGGAGAGGTAGCCTTGACTAGTTTCTAATAAATGCTTCTCCCCTTTTATTATTGAATCATTAGCATTTTTTACCATATTTTTCAGATCATAACATGCACCTAGGTTTTAGAGGAGGAAAATAGGAAAAAAATTTTGAAGCAAAAAATGTGGCAAAACATTTAATAACATAAATAACATAATTATTTCACCAATGTAAGTGTAAACAGAATTTAACAGAAGCATTAACAACCATCAGTCCCCCCAAATTTTGGGGAGTGATGCATCTTATAGTCCAAAAAATATGATATTTAAAAAATTTTAATTGCTTTTTAAATTAAATTTATTGGGGTTGCCTAGGTAATAACCTTATATAAGTTTAAGTGTACATATATAGATGATGTGTCATAAAATTGTATATCTGAATGTTTATTTATATGGATAGGTTTTTCTCTCCCAATTACATATTTATTGATATAATATTACACTAGCATTTTCTTTTTAAATTATTTTTTAAAGATTTTATTTATTTATTTATTTTTAGAGCGGAAGAGAAGGAGAAAGAGAGGAAGAGACACATCAATGTGTGGTTGCCTCTTGCATGTCCCCTACTGGGGACCTGGCTCGCAATCCAGGCAGGTGCCTGACATAGAATTGAACTGTCAATCCTTTGGTTTACAGGCTAGCACTCAATCTACTGAGCCACATAAGCCAGGGTGCCTTTTAATTCTTTATACCATCAAATATTCATGAAAATATAAATTATAGTAGAAAGTTTTGCTAAAATGTGAATATCATTAAAAAAAGATCAAATCCAACTTTTGGCTCAGAAGTACATTACAAATAGCTAAAATACTAGGTATTGATATCCAATACCTTCACATACTAATTCCTCATCTATTTCTTGGTCTCCATTTGAGCTTTTAAATGGCAACCCGCTGGTGAAATGACTTCTTTTTATACCATTGCTGTACTCTCTTAATTAGAATAGCTTTGTAAAGAATCATTTTTTTAGGTTGAGTCACATCTTCTGTTTCTCAGATTTCTCTTGACTATTTTATCTACTTACTCTTTGTGTATGACATTTAAAATCAAACTGAAAAATATGACAAAATGTCTTGATAAGAATTTGATTACAGTTGTATTGAACAGTGGGATTTGGAGATACTTTGAGAAATAATTTAAGGAACAAATTTTGGAAAACTGACATTTTTGGTTTAATAACTTCCTATTCATACTTCACTTTTCGGGGGGTATTCTTTTTTTATTGCTGTTCAATACAATTGTCTTCATTTCCCACCATAAGTCTCCCCTGCCTCCCCCACTCTTACCTTCCACAATCAATACTACCCCACTTTGGCTTGGCCCACGGGTCCTTTATACATGTTCCTTGTTGAGGGATATTCTTTTAAAATTTTCGGTAATCCACATAGTTCTTTCACCTATTTTCTTAAATGTCTATGAGTATTTCCTGTTTTGGTTACTTTTTCATGAGATAAATCTATCTTTCTTCTACATATCTCAATTCTTTTGTGTTACTGTTTAGAAAATTTATTCATTTTTGCCTATGGCTTTTACACATAGCAACATTGGTGAAGTCTTTTATTTTTATGAGTACAAATGATAAATGTATAGTTTTCCAAACAGGTAATCACAGGGTTGGCAAGTGAAAATAGCACTACCTCCTTCCCAATCCTTACGTCTCTTACTCCCTTTTATTTGTGTATTGCATAGGATAAGGCACCCAGTGCATGAGGAACAGAAGCTGCACAATTGATGCTTTTTTGACATTTACTGTCATGTTTGCCTTAAAATTTTCAGCACATATTATTTTTCAAGTTTAGTGAATTATCTTCATAATTTCTGCAGTTGTTGTAATACTGGATGCTTTAAATATGTATATATATATATATTGTTTTCTAGTTTTAACTTTTACCTCTATGAACTATACTTCTTGACTTTTTTCTGCATATGATAATTGCATTCCATAATTTTACCTAGACATTTTATACCCATGTTTATAATTGAAATAAGTCCTTCATTTTCTTTACTTTTAACTATACTTGTATGCTATAGGATTCTAGGTTGAATTGAACACATATGACAATTAAGGCAGCTTTCTCTTTTCCTACATTCTCTTATAAGCCATTAGAATGATTACTAAGAATGGAAATAATAGATTAAGAGTACAGCTCTAAAATTCACTATTCAAGTTCAAATACTGGTTCTGCTTCCTATTATCTGTTTGATTGGGTAGATTACTTAATTTCCCTGGAGTTCTATTTCTTCATCTATAAAATCATAAAAGTGATAATAAAAGTTTCCACCTTAAAGAGTACTGTAATAATTCAACATGTACTTAGAAGAGTGTCCAGCACAAAGTATGCACTTAGTTACTCTTTAGCTAATTTTTAAATAAGTCTTGGTCAATAAACTACATGAAAGTTATATGCAAAGGGCAAAGAAGTATATAGTGTAAAAAGGTTACATTCTATGTAGATATGTTGTGAATTAGATCAAAATAAAATGCGAGTGAGAGAAAGTACCCTCTGAAAAGGAAATACAGCTATTTCCGGTGACCTTGTTAAGAGGAGGCAGATGCCAGCAACAACTCATTCATGGAGTTTGGTTATGCGAGGGACACATTTATAAACTATCCATATCTTGGAGAAATGGACATTCAGTGAAGGTATGCATTTTACTGACTTTGAAGATGGGAGATAGTTGATCATAAATGAGGCAGGTAGAGAACTTTTAGACTGAAAGATGGAACATGTAGGATAGAGCACGGGTAAGGCAAGGACTCTGGAAGGTGCCTGGGCAACTGATCCAGAGAACAAAGAAGAGGAATTCATAAATAACAAAAAAGGAAAACAACTGAGACAGATTAGAGAGGTCTGCAGATTTCATGGCTGACTTTTATTTATATCCTACTGATGGTTCCTTCTTTAAAATTGTGAAGTATCAGATAAGTGCAATTATCAAGAGTGAGGGGAAAGATAGGGACCTAGAAGTTTGATAAAAATGAAGATGCATGGAATATGTATCTTTCAAAGTACCAACTTAATTTATATATTCTCTTCTTTCAAATTTCATCTAACTTCACATGGCCCCACTTAAAGTTTGGGACTTAAACAAGTGCCTATTAAGAATGTTTTGAAAACAGAAGTTCAGGTTCACTTGTGATAGAAGATATACACTAGAGACAAATAAGATGCCACAATAAAATGACAAATCATTTGTTGCTTTCAGTTTTATATCCCAAATATGAGTGAAATCATATGGCTCTTAAGTTTTTCTGTTTGATTTACATTAAGAAACAAGAAAAACAAACAAACAAAAACTCCAGGACACAGACAACATTTTGGTGGTTACCAGAGAGAAGGGGGATGGCGGTAGTAGGGGATAAAGGGCATCAAATATGTGGTGACAGAAGATGATTCAACTTTGGATGGTAGGCACACGATGCTATTTATAGATCATGTATCATAGAAATATATACTTGAAACCTACATGATCTTATTAACCAATATTATCCCAATAAACTTAATTTTAAGAGTGAAAACAAAGTAAGCTAACCCATTAGAAAACTTATCTTGTTTGTAAATAAATACATATGGAAAAATTGCAAATTAATTGTATCTGTTTTAAAGATTCAATTTTTGCATGCTCATTAAAGCTCAGCATATGGCTTCAAATTCTTCATTTCTTCTAACGCCACCACTTTTTTGCATATATCTAGTGCTCTATATGATAAGTGGCTCATTAATTAGATTGATCAGTTAAAGTTTAGCCAGAAAAACAGAACCCATGTAAGGTACTTTCAACAGGGAATTTAATAAGCAATTGCCAGCAGATGGGATGGTAAAGGCAACTCAGGCATTAGCAGGAAGCCACCACTAGTCCCTTATGTGTAGGAACCAAGACAGGTGCAGTAGTCACAAAACACAGCCACTGGGACTACCAAGTAGAAACTGGAAACAAAAAGGGCAGGGAGAGTACAATCATAGAGAAGACAGCTGCTGATAAAGATGCTGCCCGACATATAGAGAGACAAGAAGAAACACTCAAAATATTAACTTCCTCCTTCTTTCCAATCTCTCATTACAGAATCACTAGTTTCTTAGGATTTGGAAATAATAGACTCACTAATTTGGGGGGATATGGAGCCCAGCAGCAGAAGGGTCAAAAATGATCTGACAGCAAATAGACAAATGACCAGCACAATAGGAAGGTTCACATCTGCTATTAAAGAAAAATAAAATGGATTTTCATTATTAGGTAGGTATTTATGTAACTTCCTAAGTAAGACAATGTTGTATGTCAGAAAGGGTGTAATCCTTTTAAAAACATTTTTTGCTCACTGTTTGGCAACTCATAAAATATCAAGAGTACTAACATATTATTAGCTAAAGTCACTAAAATTAATTTTTGTCACTATGTTTTGCTATCAATTTAGTTGATTTCTATAAAATTTGACTGTTAAAAGAGTAAAATACAGCAATGAACCAAAACAACAGATATGGATTTCTTCATTAAAAAATAATTAGTAGAAAATCTTCAGTGGATTTGATGTATTTAGCAAATAGCATATAGGTAAATAGTTCTTCTTTTCTTTTTTTTAATTCTTGTTCAAGTACAGTTGTCCGCACTTTCCCCTTACCACTGGCCCCCACCCCAGCCATCCCCACCTCCCAAACCACTCTAACATTTCTAAAAAACAAAACCTTCAAGGTATTTATGAAATTATAATATTTATTTCTTATTTAATCTTTATTATATTTTCCCATTACCATTTAGTCCCCCTTACACCACCCTCCCCAAGCAATCATCACACTGTTGTCCATGTCCATGAAATTATATTTAAAAGGAGAAAAACTATATCTTCTGTTTTATAATACTAATATGCTAATTGTAAATCAATAAGATGGGATATGAAATATTTTGTTGCTTAAAATATAAGCTGTTACAGATATTCAATTCTCTTCCTATTGTATTTGTATTTTTTCCTATTGTAAATGAAAAAGAGAAATTAAATGTGGCCATATTCATTGCAAAAGTTGTTTTAAAGCACAACATTTTGGGAATTATTTCTACATTCCATTACATTATTTCTACAATAGTTACTTTAAATCTCCCATGACAATATAATATCACAAACACCTTGAATGAACAATTTGACTCATTTACAACTGATGCATTTTCAGTTCAGAAAATTAATCCTTCTGATGTTACTTTGACTGAATAGAGATTAACCTATGATTAATTTATCTAGGTGAATCAAAGAATTGTATGTATTTCATTGTAAATGTCTGCAAAAAAAATGTAGTTCTCTTATCCTTGATGTTAAGCAATAATTACAGCTATTGTGTTTGCTATAACAATTTGATTGCCAGAGATAAATATTTTTAACTATTATAATTTGTTTCATATTGCATATTATAACCTTTGGCTTATAACTGATGTAAATATTTTCAAGATTATAAATCAGATAAAACATAACAGATTAAAACATTCCTGTTATTTTTGATACCTTTGTTTAAAACAAAGAACTCATTTCTGAATGTTATATGGCAAGCTTGTGAATTAACATGTAACAAAAGAGAAGTTTTACTATATTAATAATCTTATCACTATTATGAATATTTCTGATTTCAGGAGTTGAGTGCTTATTGTATGAATTATCCAAAACTTTGAAAGGCAAATATTGAAGCTTATTGCAATTATCTTTGATTTACTGGAGGCTTAATGTGGGGAATATGGATGGAGGCCCTTGAATGACTTTATCTGGAAAAGGCATGGAATTTGTCAAAAAAGTTATTATTTTGGAACAATTGATCTTTGTGAACCTAAACTTTACCTTAAGCACTTGGGGGGATTGGGTAAAGGATTGTCAAGGAAGATGTGTAAGGGACAAATGGACAAAGCCAAAGGCGGGTAGGATCAAGGGTGGGAGGTGGGGATGGCTGGGGTTGGGTGGACTGGTGGGGAGAAAATGGAGACAACTGTACTTGAACAATAATAAAAAATTTTAAAAATCTACAAATTAAAAATGGTTGAATAGACAAATATGTTCATCATTATAATATTAAAAGTCTAAAAATGGGGACATGTATAGTTTTTAAAAATCCAATAAAGAAATAAAAAATAGCATCTAAAATAATTAGAGACTAGGAGTATTTTTTACTTCTCACAAGACTGAATGTAGGATTATATTGTTCCTTTGCAATTTTTTTAAATTATATTTTTTTGATTATGCTATTACAGTTGTCCCATTCCCCCCATCATTCCCCTCCACCCTGCACACCCCCTTCCACCCACATTGCCCCCTTTAGTTCATGTCCATGTGTCATAAGTTCTTTAGCTTCTACTTTTCTCTAAGGCAGATGACGATGAAAATGATGATGATAATGATGATGATTTTGTATGCTGCAATTTCACAGTGAAATAAGAAGATATGGAGTTACTTTTATTTATCTTACTTGGAGCTTTTGTACACTTCAATCTGAAGACTCTGAGTGACTTCATTAAAAATTCAGACCCATTATCAATTTTAGATTGTTTTATTTCTCCATTTTTCCTTTTATTTGTTCTTGATATTTCAATATGTTAAAGTTTCTCAAGAGTCTTTACTTTCATAGCACATCTCTATAGGCTGCTTTCCAAGAAAATGTCTTCAATGAGATCTTAATCACATCTATCTTTCAAAGTACGCTCTCTTTCGTATGTACCCTACTGCTTAAATTTTTTACCTGTTTAACAATTAAATGGCTTTTTAATTTTTTTTTACTTTTGGTAGTTCCTCTGTTCTTTTTCATGTACCAGTAATTGTATCTATTTCATAATGCCTATTTTCCTTTTCATGGTTATAATTATTTTATCCAGTTTTAGAAAATAAATATACTAAATTAAATATATTCATCATTTAAAAATTTTTTTGCTTGGAATTAATAAACCAACTAAATACCTACTTGCCTCATAGGTTTTGGAATTTTGTTTTGCAGACTCTTCTGAAGAAAGCATTTTCCTGTCCTTGTCCCTCTCTCTTCCCCTTTGCTTTCCCTCATTCCTCTGTCTTTAACGCTTGCTATCTAGGTGGTCTATAGCTTCTTCCAAATAACTGTTTCTTTTCCTCATGCATAAACTCAGTATTTATACTGGCAGATTGAGAATTCTATCCAACAGTGATTGCAGGAACATAGTTTATCCACCTACCTGCCAGAGAGGCCTGTCTCAGAACCCAGCCTCGAGGCCCTGTTTGTCCCTGTGTTAGGCTGTACTCGCCCCTCCTCCCGACCTGTGCTGCAGCCGCCTCCTCCCAGCGTAAGCTCCTGAGTCCCCATCTGGTAGGACTGCAGTCTCCCACTCCAAAGGCACCATCCACCCTGGCAAGGGGGTGACCTTCCAACCTCCTTTAGGGTAGGGGAAACTCTGCCTCCGGCTTTATTTTCTAGCGGTAAACCTGACTCGGGTCCCCAAATAGATAGGGACTACTTCTAGATCCAGAAGTAGTATTATTCTTGAATACTGATTCCTAGGTACCTGGAACTGTATTTTCCCCAGAGCACACAGGCCCACAGCTTCAGCTCGAGTTGCTGAGTTGTGTTTTTATTCAATTCATGGACTTGGAAGATGTCTATTTTATTTTTGGTCTGGGCTATTTCAATATCATATGTTTTTATATTTTGTATGCTATTGCGATGTGTTTTGAAAGGGGTAGAGAGCAAAATAGTTATCCTCAAACTATGGTATTATGGTACTTTCTATACACCAAAAACTTGAAGATTACTAAGTGGGATAATAAAGATAAATTATTTGCTATAATGTTAAAAATGCTAATAATGATTTTAAGAAAACACCGCCGTTCATGTGGGTGGCCATGGTACAGGGCCCACTGACCTGGGTAGAATTCAGATATTGTGACATTTGGATCATATGCAAACTTTGTGATGTTCTTACAGCTATCTCCATTTTATAGTTGAGGAAAACTAGGCGAATGAGCCTAAGTGACTTGTTTGATGTCCAAAAACTGAGAAGAGACAGAGCAGAAATTCGAAGATTTACTTGATTCCAAAACTGACACATTTTCTATCATACCATACCACCTCCCTAAGTGTTAATTAAAATCTAAAAGATGTATACTATAACTATATTTCAATGACAATATTCTTTATTTTTATTTCATGTTTGTTCCAGATGTTATTTTCAGAGCCCCCAAACTACTCGCTATTCTGCAACATGAAGAAGCCGTGAAATACTTTTGTGCGAGTGTGTGTTAAATAATGCTACCTGTGCTACAGAAGTGTCAACTGGGACATCAAGTTACAGTTGAAGTTATCCCTCATTGTCAGAATGACTGTATAACTTTAAAAAGTTGTTTCTACTTTTTAAAGTTTGTTTGGTTTTGGTTTCCTGACTTGGAACAATTTAGAAAACATCATCATTAGCAGTTTTTAAGAGTTCAGCTAAAACTCAGCTATGATTCCATCTGAGGCAGAGGTCAAATAAATGCTCATGAAACTTGTTTCCTTCCATGCAAAACTGAGCTACTTTGATCAGCCCTAATGTGGCGATGTGCCCCTATCTGTACCTGAAATGTGAGCGAGCAGACGGGACACTACCGAGGCAGTTTAGAACTGATGTGCCTTCCCCATGCTCTTTCCTTGCTCCATGGCTGTTTGATTATATCTGGGCCACAGAATGAATGGAGCCTGAAACGTCAAACCAATTCATGGAGCAGAGCTACAAGAGACTCAGTCAACTAAAACACCACTGAATTCACTTTGATGAAAGTAAAGTTGTTAAGCTTTGAGATTTTTAGGAATGTTGTAACAGCAAATATTAACTGACACATATGACTAATCACATATTCCTAGAATTTTTAATATAGTAAATATGTAATTATTTTTCAACATTTTATATTAGTCATCTAATTTTAAATGCACACTTTACTAAAAAAAATCCATTTCCTGTAGGTTTTCTAATTTGATGTCCCAGATTTGCCACCATAACATAGATTGCAAACCGTATGTTCAAAACATGAAACAATAGACTAAAATTTGTCTTGCAGATATAGATTTTTTAAAGTGTATTATAATCCAGAAATATATCATAAGAGCTATATTCAACTGCTATGTTGAGTTTATTCCAGAACATCAAAAGTAGTTTAATACTGGAAAATATACCAATAAGCAAGAGAGGCACTGACCATGACTCATGAGAAAACTGCAACTTTTTACCTGTTACAGGCTGGGTGTGCCTCTCAAAATGTGACTGCATTTGGAGACAGGGTCTTTAAAGAGGCAATTTAGTTAAAATGAGGTCATTAAGGTGGGTCCTAAGGCAGTAGGACTGGTGTTGGCAAGAGAAGATCAGGACATACACAGACACACACACACGGAAGACCATGTGACGACACAGGAGGAAGACAGCCATCTACACACTATGCAGAGTTTTCACAGGAAAACAACCCTGCTGACACCTTTGCCTTGGACTTCTAACCTCCAGAATTGTGAGAAAAGAAATTTCTGTTGTTTAATTCATCCAGTCTGTAGCACTTCATTATGGCAACCTGACAAAACTAACACGCTCCCCTCCCATCTTTAATATTTATACATTCAGGGTAATAATTCCATGAAAAATTGGGCACATAATTAACTTTTCTGTTCTTTCTTGAGTAATAAATTGTTCAGCAATTACTTTAAGTCACAACACACAGTCTGGATTAAATAATGAACCCAACATATTCATCAACTTGCTGCTTCTGCTATTTGAAGGAAAACTTCCCCTCTCTCTTCCGAAAGCCCAGAGTCATAATTGTCAGCCGCCCCAATTAGGGAAAAGAAATTCAGCTGGCTTCTGTGCTCTCTCCACGTCACCTATGTCCTTAGTTTCCAGCCGTGCTTTGGAACATTATGGGAAGAGTGGTCAGATGATAGAGTACTTCCGACTGCGTTGGGCAGATTTCATGCTCTTTGGGTCTGGGACATGGTGAAAAGTGAGTTTTCTCTCATAAGTATATTTCTTGTTCTTTAAGGTTTTCTGTTCCTGGGAATGCCTCACCTAAACCTTTCATGTTATAGATGAAACATTCCATTGCCTAAGCCCTTGATTCATGTATGGTCCACATTGCACAGACTCATGCTGTTGAAGTCTTTCCTAAATAACCCAGATCTATTTCATAGAAAATACTTACACATTCCATGCCTCTCCTGTCAAAACCCTTAGCGTGCAAACTTATGCTGAAATAGTCACTGTATCCTGCTAACAAAACCATGTGCAGTATGGTAAGCTTGAGAAATGCTGCATGTTAAATACTTGTCTTGTGAACATCACATCACCAATTTTTGTTAACATATTAAAAGGGTTAGTAGACCCATCAAACAGAAATGTATTTAATTTTCAATCACCTACACCAAATGTTGTTTGCTTTGGAACATTATGTGCTTATCCTTTATTAATGTCCTATAGAAGTAGCATTCCATGATGTAGCTCAGATACCTGAATATCTGTGTACCCTTCACTTTATAAGCCCACTTATAATTAGGAAGGGCCAGTGTAGTCACTTGTTATGTTACCAGTTTTGGTGAAATGGCTATGAATGGGTACGATGTAGGTCACCTCCGGGCCAAGAGATTGATACTGAATGCGTAAACCTTCCTTTCCTCCTCCTAGAAACAGGGAAACAATGAGCAGAAATGGTGGAGTCACAAGAAAAACACCCTAGATTTGTGTCATTTCTTGGAAGTGATTTTGTGTGAATGAGAAATTAATTTATACATAATTGCAAACACTGAACTTTTGATTCCAGCAAAATTTGACCTCCTCTGATCAACACATAATTTTGGAAAGTATATTAGCTTATAAAATTTGACGTCACTGCAAATGCTCTGGTCTTTGTTTTCACATCTTCTATGGGCAGCACATACAACAGAATTATGTGACAATGTTAATTTTCTATTAAGTCCATTTTATAGCTGTTTGTTAAATTTTTGCTTTTTGCCTACACTTCAAATAGATTTTGTACGTTGTAAACTGACAACCCATTAAATTCCTTCAGTCTCTAAAGAACACAAAATTTTGAAACTTTGAATTGTTTTCCAAAAATACCTGAGACATCATAATTATAGTCACTTATACTTGTTTTCTATTGTTGGATTTTCCCTATTCAAAAACTGAACAGTGTCAAATGTATTACCTAAAATAGAGTAAATTCTCTTTAAAAGGGTATCTCTTTCAATCACTGAAAGTCTCAATTGCTTTCCTCATTCTTTTCAGGTCAGGCCCTTGCCTCTTTGTCCTCCTAGAATGCCTTCCTTTTTCATTTCTCTAACTTGTCTTTCAAGTTCCAATTCAATAAAAACCCTGTCTCAGTTCAGCTCACTTTCTCTAATATATTTTCAGGATAGAAATTCAGCACATTTTCTCTAGATATTGCTTAATAATTAATTTTAAGAGTTTCATTTATGTATGTCTTCTTTTCCCTAAAGGAAAGAATACCACCTTTTATTTTTTCCTTTTTAGGCCATTCAGTAATAGGCTTAGACATGAGTGTACAGTAGCCCCATAATAATCTTCCATTATTATGATAAGTATAGCATAGTATAATTCTTAACAGGTCATATTCTAGAGTCCGATGCCCTGAGATCCCAGCCCCACCACCTAACAATGGTGTGACTCCTAGTAAATTATGTGCTGAGCCTCATAGTCCTCAAAAGGCTACTAATCATGCCTATGAAAAAGGCTTTTTGAGAAGCATACATGGAATAATGTAAGCACAATACTTAGTGCAGTGCTTAATACCCAGGGTTGCATGGGTGATTAGGACTGGCATTTCCTACTTTGTCATCCATTTCCATAAAATATAAACAATCTAATGGTCACTAAGAAATGTCAGTGGCAATAATGGGCTCCCGTGATATTATAAAGCCTACAAAAAGCTACATGCAGCAACTTTGGAATAAGAGACTATTAGTGCAATTTTTAAAATGTCATTAAGGAAGCATTATGGAGAAAGTCATTATTAAAACCATGACATTTTATAGAATTGTGTTGCTACTAAAATTCATAAATAAGTGAGTATTGTAAATGTTATAAAATTTCCTTTGTTTTAAATATTAAAAATTTGAAGACTATTTGTCTCTAAGAGAGTGAATAAAATATTTTATTAATTAGATTAGTTAAATGTATATATAAATCATTATTTCCTATAATTGGGTATTGATGCATACTTTTAGTTTTATGAGTAAAATGTGAAAACTTGTTTATAATTTAGTGCCTTAAAGATTTTTGTCAAAAGGTAAAAATTAAATTCAGATGTAACCAGTATGTGTCTAATATGTGGGAAATTATTCTTTTTAATGTATCTAATTTACAAATAACTTTATCATTACTTGGGAATGTATTCTTCACTTTTGTGTTTATGCTCCAGTGAATTGGGGGAGATATGACTTGGGACCAGTTGTGGTAATGTGGTAATTAAGGATTGAACGAATGTCATCATTAATAAGTGACTCAAATGAGGTGTACGTAATAAATAGAAGCCTTCAGCTGCTATGGCAGGCCTGGTTTCAGTGGTAATTGTATCTGGAACTGGTTCAATTCCTAATAATGAACCAACAAAAAAGTTTAAATAGACTGAGAAATTTTTAAACTACTATTGTGTTTTGCAAGTCAAAACTTCATAGGCGTTGAAGATTTTAAGGATGCATGGTGTACTTAAAACAAAAAAGAATACAATTACGAAAACAAAATGCCTAATTTTAAGAATGCCTTTTTAAAATCTAAAACAGAATTTGCTTATCAAGATATCATTACTTCAGGATAAGACTCTCATTTCTGTTCAATACCTGAATTAATATTTATAATGCATTTAAAGTAGGATCTGGTACATCACGGACACTATATACATGTTTTCTATAACAGCAATAATAATATTTTCTATCTATATTATATAACTTATACCATAAATAAAATATATTATTTTGGGGTACTTATAATAACTAATTAAAGCAAAAGCACCAATTACAACTTTTAGCACTGTTCCCCCAAGGTCTGTTACAAGTTGAATTGTCCCCCACTGCCACCCTTAAAAGACAGGCTGAAGTTCCTAAGCTTTGGATGCCCAGGCATTCATCTCAGAGGCACCACTTCCAAGAATGGCTCCAAGTCAACATACTGCCAGCAAGGAGGCTGGACGAAGAGCAAGGCCATCCCCTTGCACTGAGGCACCTTCGTTTCAGAAATCTTGGTTGATTTCAAAAACTGACCATTTGGGCTACTTGTTTGTTTTCTGTCCCCACTCTTGTTTTAAATTCACCAATAAAGAGCAAGCCTATAACCCTGGGACTTACTACCTTGACCCAGTAAAAGTAGGACCCCCAGCCAAAGCTCACCTGCTCTCTCCTTTTACATGGCACCTTGCTTGGTGGCCCCAGGTATGCTGTGTAAATTCCAGGTCTTCTACGTATCAAGCCTTCATCTTTTTTTCAGTTTCCTGATGATTATTGTGGAAGGGCACCTTGCAATCATGGGAACCACAAGGGCTGGCTTCAGCCACAATGTTGGTTATTGATAGGCTGAGACCGGTCAAAATAAATGGCATTCCCATTTCCCCCGATCACGGTACATGTTAGAGACCTTTGCACATGTTCAATGCACAGTTTAAACTCCTGATACACCAGAAGACTAATTACCTAATTCTTTTGCTACTAAAAAGTACAAGCCTGAGACATCCCATCCCTTCCATGAGGGAGCTTTTTTCCATTCATGGGTCCGCAGTTCAGTCCTTCTCAAAAGTCTTCTCAAATCACTGAGACATCGAGGTACAAAATTCAATTTCTTTTTTCTCTAATTTTATTTTAATCAGTTGAATTTACTCTCAAATTCAAACATTAGATGTTAACTTCAACAAATAATTGATTGCTTGATCATTAGCTGACAGACTTTTAAAAAATAAATGTTATTTTTCACACTCTTGGTTACGTTCTCTGTATTAAACCTTATCTATCTTCCTTAAACCAAGGATTATATTTCAATAAATAAAATCTGATTGTACATTTTGTGCTCATTTCTACAATTCTTTCTGGCTTAAAAATAATGCAACACATTTTTGAGGTTTTTTAAGTTTAATAGTTTTATGTATAATCATATTATCAGCAATTGTGAAATACACAGAAGCTTGGCTAGCTTGTTCAAAACATGTAAAATGTGAAACACATCCAACTGAAAATGAATCAAAAATGAAAAAAGCAGGCATTATTACCTTGTTTTAATTAAAAATAAACCTTTTATCTTGAACACTGATATAAATTTTAAGAAATAAATATAGGAGATACTATGCCATAGCAGCCAGATTCCTCATATATACTCGTATGTGTAAAGTGAACATGTAAATATGCTCAGAGACCCAGCACAAATACTCCTTTTAAATCTTGTGATGCCATAACAAACGTGTGAAGTGTTTATTTCTGGTGTCTGATTAAGAAAAGTTTTTCACAAAGTGCTTGGCCTCGCCTCTGATCTGAACATTCTGATGGATGAGATCAATTTTAAATTTATGCTAAGAACTACTCAGAATTTTTCTCTAGTTTATAGGATCTTCAAATGTCCCGGCCATTATGAGAGTTGGTATGGTGATTTGGCCATTCTATGGGAATAGGAAATATGTTGGGTTAAACATATTTAATATGTTGAGTTGAACCCCTCCCCTCAATTTATATCCAAATCCAAGATGAATTAGTAGTTTCCACTTGTTCTTTAAAGGTGACTTGGGATTGCTATTACATGTTTATATAGATCATATCTGTCTCCATTTAATTTTATAAGTTTGAAGCTTATGCCAGGGAATATTTTTTTGGTAACCATAGAATTGTTTATTTTTTAATTGAAATATATTTTACCCATATTATTGTGTGAATTTAAGGTGTTCAACATATTGATCTGATGAATTTATATAGTGTAATATAATTGCCATTGTAGTGATAGTTAACACCTTTATCAAGTCCCATACTTTTCTTTTTTTGTGGTGGGAATAATTAAGATCTAATCTCTTATCAAGTTTGATAATTATAATATTGTTGTCTGTATTCACTACACTGTGCCCTAAGACTTATTTATCTGATAGTTGCCAAGTTCTTACCCTTAAACAACATCTCTCCTATTCCCCCAGCCCCTAGCCCCTGATAACCACCATTTTAGTCTGTTTTTACAAGTTTGGCTTTTGGGGTTTCTACATATAGGAGGTATCATATAGTATTTGTCTTTCCCCAACTTCTCTCCCTTAGCAGAATGCCCTTAAGTTCCATTTCTGTTGTTGCAAATGGCATGGTTCCCTTCTTTCTCATGACTGACTAATACCTCATTGTATATTTATACCACATTTTCTTTATCCTTCGGTTCTTCAATGGCAGGTTGTTTTCACACATTGACTGTTGTGGATACTACTGCAATAAACATGGAAGTTCATGTATCTCTTCGAAACCCAGAAGGGAAATTGCTGAATCCTATGGTAGGTCTATTTTTAATTGAGGGTCCTCCATCTTGTTTTTCATAGTGGCTGAACCGATTTACATTCCTGCTAACAGCACACAAGGGTTCTCTTCCTTCCACATTCTCAAAAAACCCTTGTTATTTTTGGTCTTCTTCATAACAGACAGTCTAGCACTGTCTAATACACAGATATTACCTCTGAGGTAATATCTGATTTTGGTTTTGATTTGAATTCCCCTAATGATTAATGGTATTGAACACCTTTTCATGGACATGTTGACCGTTTGTATATCTTTGGGAAAATGTCTATTCAAGTTCTTTGGCCATTTCTTTTTCTCTTTTTTTCTTCTCTACTTTATTTTTTAATTGTTTATTCTATTACAGTTGTCCCAATTTTTCCCTTCTACTCCCCCAACACAGCCCGTGCCTCTCACCCACAGTCAATCCCCTCTCTGATGTCTGTCCATGAGTCATTCCTACATGTTCTTTGACTAATCCCTTTCCTCTCCTGCCACCATTCCCCACCCTCCCTCCCTTCCAACAGCTGTCAATATGTTCCATGTTTCCATGTCTCTGGTTCTATTTTCTAATTAGTTTACTTTGTTCATTAGATTCCAGTTATAAGTGAGGTAATCTGGTATTTGTCTTTCACCAACTGGCTTCTTTCACTTAGCATAATACTCTCCAGTTCCACCCATGCTGGTGTAGAGGTTTGGGCTTTCTTCTTTCCCTCTGCTGTGCAGCATTCCATTGCATAAATGTATCACTTTGGCTGTTTCCAATACTTAGCTACTGTGATATCACTGTTAGGTCAAGCATTATTAATATTCATAGGCAAGGATGAATCTAGTCTAGAATAGTCCTAATTTTTAATGAAATTCTTGAAAATATAGTGCTATTTTTGTAATAAATTGTTCTAAAAATCATACCAAGTTAAAAGTAAAGACACAAAGAAGGATTTCAATGTAGAATTACTACAGCAACTGCTCTTGAATAATCATGTACCAATAAATTGGTAAAGCACTCCCCATGGCATCATGAAGTAGCTTTAACTAGTTTCTTAATCAGCACAGAGTATGTTTAATGGTCTATAGATACATGGTGATATAATCCTTGCCATGATCTTTGTGGAATTGAGTCTAGTTTGTTTGTTATTATACCCCAGTATTTGACATAGTGCCCAGCAGCGACAGGCTACAGATATGCACTCTGGAAGTACAGTAGAAGGACAGCTGTGCTAAACAGAGTCGTACAGAATAATTAAGAAAGTGATTTTTAACCAGAGATTAGAAGATTGTGTAGAAAATTGGCAGGGCAAAGGAGGAGGAGGAGTGTAGTGTGAGACCATTTCAGGCACAAAGTGATAGCACCTGTGAAGTCGGAACAGCGTAACTAAAAGAAGTCTGAGCCCAAGCCCAGGGTTCAGTGACTGAGAGAAGAGGCTGTCAAGAATCTTAGGAAAAAAACTGAGCAGTTCCTGATCATGGGAGGCCTTCTAAACCATAATGAGCACTGTGGACTTCAGCTGAAGACCAATGGGCGCTGCAGTGAGTTAAATAGTGCCCCCCCCACACACACATTCATGTGCTCCTGGAACTCTGCAATATGACCTTATTCAGAAATAGGGTCTTTGGAGATATAATTAAAGTAAACAATGAGATGACAGCATATTGCATTAGGAGGGACCCTGAATCTAGTGAAAGTGTCCTTATAAAAGACAGAAAAAAACAAAGGAACCCAGAGAAGAAGATGTTGTGAAGACAGAGGCAGAGACTATAGTGATGTATCTATAAGCCAATAAATGCCAAGAATTGTTAGCAGTCTCCCAAAACTTGAGAAAAAGCAGAGGGTGGTTTCTTCCTTAGAGCCCCCAGGAGGAACTGGCCCTGCCAAGTCCTCGATTTTGGTTTGTTGGCATCCAGACCTATGAAAGAACTAATTACTGTTGTTTTAAGCCACTCAGGATGGAATAAGTTGTTACAGCAGCCCTAGAAAATGAACACAGATATCATAGAACTATTTTTAGCAGGGGAGTTCCATCATTTAAAAAGATTAATAAGGTTAGAATGGTGAGAGTGAAAAGTGGATGAGAACAGAGTAAGTAGAAGAAATTGCTATATTCACTCTTGCTATAACTAGTAATAAAGATTGGAATCAGAGGCAAAGTAGGAAAATGGAGCAGTGCTCTTCCCCCGTGAGGAAATGTATGGAGGAAATTTTGGTTGTCACAGTGATAAGGGGAAGCTTCAGGCCTTGACTGCCTAGGTCTCAGGATGCTACTGTCCTCTCATTTGTTGAAATATTCTGTACAACTAAGAATTGTCTCATCTATAATCCCAGAAGCGCCTACAATGAGAAACAGTAAAAAAAATCAGCAAAAATTCAAATATTATATACTTGTTTTGTATAATTAAAAGTCTCCCTTAGCTGTTGGTTTCATGCATTTAGATTATGCTTTCCATACTTTTAATAGGAGAAAAAAAGCAAATCCAAATTTTCCCTAAGATATAAGTATCATATTCGAAAAGAAGAAAAATTTTCATATTAAATACTATTTTTGTTTTTGTATTTGAAAAAATGTCAATGAAAAAGCAGCCATACAAGTATTGCTTAATCAAAATAAATTAGTGTCTAACAAAAATAATTTAGACAAGAAATGAACAGAGTAATAATTAGATAACAACCATGGCAAATAGCTGACTTTTTTCAACTTATTTTTCCTAGGGATGACATTTCAAGTAGAAGAAACGTATCAGAGAAAAATACTGAAGGGAAAAAACTACAATCAGACTCACAAAGCTTTTATTCTGGATGTTAAGAGTCAACAACTTAAAGACTCAGCTGGGAAAAATATATGATATATAAGCTGAAAGATTAAGGATTCTTTTAATGGAAGGCCATGATTCATAATTTACTGCAAAGCCCAAACAAGACACAAGTATACCTGTTGACATTTAATAAACATTCAATATACCCAAGAGCACACACTTGTTTATAATCTAGTAGCATTTCACCAAGCTGAAAATATATTTTATAAATATGATATCAATTACCTAAAGCTTTCTAGTGCTTGAAAGAGTAATCAGAAAATATAAGTGGGTTGGTGCAGGCGATTGTTGAAATGAGCTTAGAGCTTTTGATACAAATGGTTGTTTTCAACTCCTACTAGCAAATTGTTGCTATAACATCTATTTTCCTGGAAATATTTGGGGTATCTTAGACTTTTCTATTGTTTTGAAGTTTCTTTAAAATTTCAAGAGTGATTTTTCAATACTGTTTTTTGAGTGGAAGCCTATAGTAGTCCTGACCAAAAGGACAAATTGAAACTATTTTTACGTGGATTTATATATACCAAGTCTATCATTCCATTTTGCTGTTTAAACCATTGGTATCATTCATGAAAGTAAAATTTATATGACTAAAATTTTCCCTCCTTTTCTCTGATTTTTTCCTTCATTATCTTCCTTTAATTTATTTTAGACAAATACAACTGAATTTCCTTTGAGATAGGAAATATAAGATTTATCAGATAATCAGACAGCCTTTTCTAGATATGATTCAAACGGTGCTATCGCTTTGACCCTTTGCGTAGCAGGGTCTTTTTAATTCATTCTGGATTTTTAATACATTCATTATTTCTTATTCACTTCTTCCTCAGGATGTTGTTACCTAGTACCATATTCTATATTTTTAAAAATGCTGATGATAAAAATGCAAAATTAACTTCTCCACTCCACTCAGTTCAACTATAATTAGCAAATACTAATTGAGTAGCTATTATTAGAGGTACCTGACATAGGCGCAACACAAATGAGGAAAAGCAGGTCCTTTCTCAACAAGATTACATTCTACATGGAATAATAACTGTTGCAGGTCGGGCTTCCCCAGGAAGAAGACTCTGATACAGAGATTTGTGTGCAGGAAGTTTATTAACAATAAAAAAAAAAAATACCTGGATTGTGATGCAGTCACAAGAACACATCACCCAAAGAAGTGGGGAAGCCTGAAGCCGAGGAGGCTTTCGGAGTTGCCCCATCTTTGAGCTGAGCTTCAGTGTTCCTTCCCTGGTCAGTCGCTGGACGTGGGCTGCCTCTGGGAAGGAGGTGTGACCTTGGGCAAGGGAGCTTTGCACGTCCAGGAGAACCGCCGGAACAGGAACAAACTGAGGGCCATTTGCTGACACCACCTCCCGCGTCTCTGAGAATGTCACTCCCTCTTGAAAGGGGGCCGGGAGGGTGCCCCAGGACCACCTCCACAACTGTTAAACTTTACATGAGTTAGAGGGCCCTTGAAAGACCATGACGGAAATGAGAGAAAAGATACCTGAAAGGCCACAGTGTTGGGAAAATGAGGTATGTTCGAGGGGCAAGAAATAGATAGAAAAAATGGGTTAGTGCCATGTAATGAAATGCTTTTAATTTCTTGGTGAGAGTCTACATTTAATTGGAACCATATAAAGAAAGGCTACAAATAAATTCCTTTTAAGAATCTGTACTTAACTGAAAACAACTGGAGAGTTTTGACAGATACATGACAAAATGGGACATGTGCTTTAGAAATATGAATCTGAGAGAAGTATACAGAATGAACTGTAGGGAAAGGAAAGATGATAATTTTAAGAATTGTGAAGGACTGAGATTTTACTCTATTAGCAAATTTACAAGATTCTCAGACACTGGCGGTAGACATGAAACACCTGGCTCAGAGAAAATACAAACTTCACTGTTCACAGCAATAACAACAGCCAGCATTATTATTTATGTCTGTTTCTTAATCCCAAATCCTCACTGGGTGACAAGAAAAGTGCCATCAGAACATGCAGTGATTACATTAGGAGAGGGAAAACCCAAGTTTAGGAAACCTGACACTTCTAACAGGCTATCCTGCCTACCTTTGCCTCAGGTGGACCCATTCTCTTTATTAGCAGAACAAGGTACCCGAGGTATCTCTACTTCCTTGGCTATTTGCTATAAAACATCTTTGTAAAGATAGTCCAGAACAAGGGCACTCAGTGCCTCTGCTTCGAAGAGGTGCAGAAATACAAGAAATCCGTGGAGAGTTTCCTCCTGTCAGAGAAATACTATTGAATTTCCTCCCTACATAGTAATAGGTTGAAGGAAGAGTTTTACATCCTTCTGTCAATATGGATTGTTGAGTATCATTGGGACTAAAGTTGCCTCATCAAGATGGAAGTAGATCTTGTTCAAGTAAGAAATGATTTACAGCAATTTATGGTTAGGTTGGCTTTACTCCTTAGGGTCAACTGAGGTTATATCTGTAATTTTTCCTTTGTATACATAAGTAATTAACTAGCTAAAAAATGACTTTACACTACAAATTTAACTGTGTGTATATGTAAATAATTTATACCCCTTCACATCTCTTTTTTCTTCCTAACCTATTTTCCTTTTGAGATTAAGTAAATTGTACTATTTAAATCACCATATAAGGTATTCTTTATATTTTGAAAGTGTAAATGGGAAAAGTTAAGACCTTTTATTTTAAAATCTCAGTGTAAAAGTACAGACTGTAAATTACCACTTAATTAAAACCAAAAAGTCCTATTACCTGGATCTGCTTACTCCTAGCCATATCACTTACTAGGTTTTTGAACATATTGGACACTTATATCATGGTATTATGAGAGTTCTAGCCTCTTTGATATCTATTATCCTTCCCAAATTTAATATACAGAAGGTAATACACATCCTCAATTGTTTCTTGCAATTTTCTTTCTCTTAGTAACTTCTCTGGAAAATGGAAGAGACAGAAGCCACCAGATCAGTGCTGACAGTACAACGTCTCCGCACCGTAGGCGCTCTCAAGGCTCACAGTTCTTCAACCCCACATGCCCCACGTTCCACAGATGATCTATTCCTCACCTCCTGAGCGAGGCTCTAAAAGCCTTGCTGTTATACACAGCTTTGCCTTTTTCCATTTTCAAATATGAAACAGCAGTCATTCCTTCATTTTAAAAATTTAGTACATGTTTTATTTGTTGTCAAACGGAAGCAGATCTCTTAAATGTTTTCACCGAAAAGCAATTTCCCTCCCCAGTGTTGTAATGAGTAACCCAACTCAAGCACAGAGGCTACAGACAAGAAGGCTGGGGCAGCCGAACGAAGACACTGACAGAAGACCTGGTACAGTGGGCTCCCTTATCTCCAAAATAATTACCCCCGTTAGTTAGTTTCAGCCTATCATAAAAAGGGTAAGAAAAGATAAGAGGACAGGGAAAAGGGAGCCAAACTACTTCATTTGCTTTCTGTTCTCTTGAAACTGCAACTAAGAAAAAGAGGAAAGAGTACGCTGATCGCCAGAGGGAAAGGGGGTGGGAGGTAGACGAGGGGAAAGGTGGAGAAATGGTGACGGGGGACTTGACTTGGGTGGTGAACGTACAATGCAATATACAGATGATATTTTATAGAATTGTACACCAGAAACCTACATAATTTTATTAAGCAATGTCACCCCAATAGATTCAATATTTTTAAAAGATGAAATAAGAAGGTTTTAAAAAATGAACTTTTATGTTTTTGGGGTTTCATTTTTTTTTTTTTTTGTGGTGGGGTGACTGTTTTTATTTTACTTCAGGAAACCAGGTGGCTTATTTCCATTTCTCTGTTCGGTGTCATCACTGGGGCATCTGCTTGTTTTGGGAAGCTATTTTGACCTCACATTACCAATTGCTCTGTAGGATGAAATGATTACCATGAATAAATATTTAAAGAAAATTTTCTAAAAGGAGACAACTCCAGTTCTCATAAAAATATTAATTATGAGAAGTTATACCCAGTAAAGTGGGTATAACTGTAATGGAAAACTAAATAACAGCAAATTTTAGAATTATTTTACAGAACTCTTATTTTAAAAGAGCAGCTCTTGACCTAAAGTGGTGAACACACAGCACAGTGTACAGATGGTGTGTTGTAGAATTGTGTACCAGGAACCTGTATAATTTTTTAACAAATGTCACTCCAATATATTTGATGAGAAGGAAAAAAATAAAATAGTAGCTCTGATTAATCTCTCAGATAATTAGACTTTTGACTATTTTTTTATTTTTTACTTGCAGTTTACCTAAATATTTTATTAGTTTCACATGTATACCCCGGTGGTTAGACATTATATAACTTACTAAGTGACCAACCTGATAAATACCCATCTGATACCATACCTTGCTATTAGAATATTATTGACTATATTCCGTATGCTATATTTTACATCCCCATGACTATTCTATAAAAACCAGTTTGACAATAAGATGTTTTAAATTCCTTGGCTCAGCCCTGGATGGTGTGTCTCAGTGGATTGAGTGCTGGCCTGCAAACCAAAAGGTTGCTGGTTCGACTCCCAGTTGGGGCACATATCTGAGTTGCAGGCCAGGTCCCCAACGAGGGGCATATGAGAGGCAACAACACATTGATGTTTCTCTCCCTTTCTTTTTCTCTCCTTTCCCCTCTCTCTAAAATAGATAAATAAAATTTTTAGAAAAAAATAAAAAAAAAAACAAAATAAATTCTATGGTATCTTTGGGAACATTGCCCAATTATTAATTCATAAAATGTTTGTTTTCACCTAAGGTAACAATTACAACTGTATTATAATTTTGTCAAATGTTAGACCTGTCTAATTGGTTATACTTAATATGCCATTAATTATAAAGTTTGATCTTGAAATTATTATTTAATCCAAATACAATACCTTCTATTTATTCAGTAAAAATAATCTCATATATATCCTGATTATTGTATATTTCCTAGGCTAAGGAATATTTTATAATATTCCTTTCAAAATTACTTTAGGTGCTGTAGATGAAAGAAGGAATTACAAGTTTTCCTAATGAAAGAACATAGATTTTAGTAAAAAAATTTGTTAGTGTTTCTTTTAACTAGCATATTCTCTAGTTATTAAGATATGGAAGATAAAAATTTTCTTTCAGAAACTGAATATAAAAAACCACAATATATCTTCGAATCAAATGAATATGGACAATGGGTTGTACTGTGAAAAACTGAAATTTACCAATGTATCATATTTTCACCCTTGTTCCCAGAATTTATATTTCTATGTAAGGGTAGTGGACTACTGTACTATGTAGTAGTTGAAATGGGAGGAATGTAAGATACAACACTAGAGCACATCAAAATGTTTCTATTTAGCCATTGGCAGTGAACTATGACCTTTGACACTATACCAAATTGATAGATCCAACAATAATCTAGAACTGACATTATTTTCAATGTTTTGTTGTCTGCTATATGTAGCTATAGCCCTATTTATTTCTTATTTTTTAAATATATTTTGGATACATGTTATAAAAACCAAAAAAACATTTCTCATGTATAAAAATTTATCCCCAACATATGTGCTGCCGGTCTAAAAGCTTTAGCTTGGTTTTCAGATGATATATTCCATGACTTTAATACAAATAAAGCCTCCCCATATTTGTTTAACAGCTTGTATCTCTCGTTGTGGAATTAACATGATGTCATTTTACTCTCACAATCAACCTTTTGATGTATGTGAATACTGCACAAAAGATTGTACTGCCAAATCAGACTCAAGTGAACCATATAGGTCTTTAGATCTTAACCAGTTTCAGGCTTTACTAATAATTTTAAGGATCCCAGTAATCACTAAGACGGGTGAAACGGGGAGAGGTCCCGTCTCCAACATTATCTCCACGTTTTCATTCCTGCACATCAGGACAGGCTCTGGCCCAAGTAACATGTGGGGTCTTTTAGAAATGCATGGGCCTTATCACTGACACACAAAGTGCTCTTTAGAAAGCAAACCAGCAACATTGAATCCTCAGACAGTTTCATTGTTTATATGCTCCATTTTGTCAGTAGACTCCCGTTTTGTTTACCGAAAACTATCTAATACAACTAAATTCATCCAGCTAAAAGCATGTCACCGGTAAGAATTCCCACTAAGAAAATCCATTGGTTTTTGCTAAATAAGTTAGTGTGCTTACAAGGGTATTTGAACAGGACAATGCTTTCTTTTCGAAGGACTGCAGAACTGCTGTTTAACTATTGACTTCACATGGGTCAGAAAAGGTCACTCCATCCTCAGCTGATGAAAGAAGAGACTAAGGCAGATGAAAGTTAAAATTAACTTGCATGATCTCACTCCTATGTATAATCTACAATAATAAAACTCATAGAGAGAGCACAGAGGCTCTCGGTGCTTGGTGGGGAGGGCAGTAGGGAGATGCTGGTCAGTTGGTAGGTAGATTTTGATGTGTTGGAAAATGAATAACTTGTAGAGATCTAACAAACAACAGTGTGGCAGTTGTTAACAATTTTGTGTGTATACCTGAAATTTTCTAACAGAGATCTAAGTGTCCTCACCACACAAAGAAAAAAGGAAAAAGGAAAAGGAATGGTAATGGTGTGAGGTGGTTGTATGTCAATTAGCTTGCTTGTGGTGAGTATTTCACAATGTACACATGCAGGGTGAGGCAAAAGTAGGTTTACAGTTGTATATCAAATCATCAAGTTCTACACCTTCAATATAAATAATTTTGAATTGTTAACTCTACCTCAATAAAGCTGGAGGGAAAGATAAATTTATGGGTTAAAATTTGTAATTAATTTTAACACTGTAGAAATGCAGAGTTGCCTTGATAATCAGACAATAGTTTTCTGGTTAGGATTGAGGAAATTAGAAAAGTAAACACGTATTCCTTCGCACATTTAATCAAGATCACTCTCTCTGCTCATATTTCTACTACTTTTTTTTTTTTAACAATTATCGCCAGAGAGGTTGGCTGTCAATAAGTTTTAGTTACTAAAGACAGGGCACAGTTTTTATCAGGGTGAGTAAAGTTTCCTTGGCTTTTAAAACTTTCCAGACTGGATATAGAAATTTTATAGACCTAAATTATAAGCAAATAGATAGATAGAAAGATGGATAGATAGATAGATAGATAGATAGATAGACTTTTTTGACCAAAATTGCTTGTGGAAAAACCTACATTGTAAAAGCAATAGTGTATTTCACTATTCATTAATTTATTAACTCAACTAATATTTATTAATTACATATATGTCCATCACTGCACTAGGACCTCAGGTTACAAAGGTTAAAGGGCAGATGTTACCCAGTTTGTAACATCCTTATATGCTTTGAGAAGTCTCTTCTGAGAACACCCGGGCAGGGACCTGAAGGGTGAGCAGCAGTTATGTACATTAACAAAGTGGGAGGAGAGCATTGCAGGCAGTGAGACCATCGTGTGCAGAGACCTTGAGTCAAGGCGCAGGAAGATGCCTGTCACGTTCAAAGACCTAAGAAAAGGCAGGGTGATTAAAGCAGAGGGTGCTAAAGAGAGCGGGAAGAGGTGAACCTTGACAGTAGGCTAAATTTTACATCTTAGAGGGTTTTAAAGCTATGAGGATGGTTTGGGATTTTATCCCAATGGCAACCTGAAAGTACTAGATGGTGTTCAGTACAAGATCTAAACAGAAATAACTGATGCTGTTCTGTGTGAATGGACTGCAAGAAGGGATACTTCAACAGCTTATGCAAAAGATTCTAACTGCTTTACAAACAGAGATGGGAAAAAAATTCAACATTTATTTGGAAGCTATAACTGAAATAAGATTAAATGATCTAGTGGTTATGAAGAATATGAGAGAAGATGTCAGCAATGATGCATAAGATAGTTTTTGCTTTCAAGCAATAGCAACCTAATATAGCTAATTTAAGTGAAAAAATTAAAGTAAAATTATGATGGGAAGCTAACAGTATCAGTGAGAGATCTGAGAAACATGGCTCAGGCATTATCAGTTGGAAACAGCATCCCCAACCAGAACTGCTTTTGTAAAAAAAGATAAGCAGTGGGCTCTGGATGCAGCCACAGCAACACAACCGCAGCTGCTACTAACAATGTTTGTTGTTCCAACATCTATTATTGTCATCTGTTACTGCCTACGTTTCTTTGCCTGATTCCTTATTAAAAACTCAATGTGGCTTCAAGCCTGAGTTAACATGCATACAATTTAGCTGCAAGGGAGACTAGGGAAGGGGGTACCTAGTTTTGTTAAATTCACAGGAAATTAGAGCTTATTTTCCACCAAAGAGAAACACTTTCCAAACATTAGAAAGAGTTAAAATGCCAAAAAAAAACACCCTCTGCCACACACACACAAAAGGAAGAAGGAAAGAAAGTTAAAAACGTCTTCTAAAATTGCTATGGTGAGGATCAAAATATAGATGTATATTGTATACTAATACTAAACAATGGTCTAGCTAATTAGTATGGAAACTTTCTAAATTTGGAGACAAAGGGAAAATTTTTAAGCAAGAAGATAAAAGACATGCCACCTTTACTGGTGCAGCAATAGATTGATAGTTGATGTGTCTTATAAACGGTGGACATTAGAAGGCAATGGCATGGCATTTAATGTTGAAAGAAAACTGCCTACTAAGCTTCTACAACAACATAAAGAACCTTCAATTTCTGGAAGATATTAATATGTTACAAATGCCAATAATTTTAACAGGGATTAAAGAGACAACTTAGTTAAAAAGGTATTATGCTAAGTGAAGTGAGACAGAGAAAGACAAATACTGTATGATTTCACTTATATGTAGTATTTAAAGAACAAAATAAAGAAACAAAACAGAAACATACTCATACATACAGAGAACAGACTGACAGTTGCCAGATAGGAGGTGGCTGGGGGCTGGGTGAGAAAGGTGGAGGGATTGAGCAGTACAAAAATTGGTAGTGACAGAATAGCCACATAAATGTGGATTATAGTACAAGGAATATAGTCGATAATATTGTAATGGGGCCAGATGGGTACTTGAAACAATGGTGGGGGGGGAGCCACTCTATAAAGTATATGATTTCTAACTACAAAATTATATTGAATGTAAACTGTAATCGAAAAATAACAGCACCAAACCGAGAGCAGAAGAGTTGGAAACCTGAAAACATCTATTAAAATATTTATTTTATTATTGCATATCATGTTCTCACTCACAATGCCTCCAAGCCCAAACCATTGTGTGGTCAATTCCCCCAAATACTTAGAGAAAAAAAGATAATCCCAAATAAAGTCAGAGAATGGGATAAAAGCAAATTTTTATAGCATAATTTAAGAAACTATAACTTCAATACCAAACCTTGACAAAAAATGAGAAAAAATGCACAAATCTCTATCATGAACATAAATCTATAAATTCCACCAAAATAATACCAAATTGAATCTATTTCTATATAAATTAAGGAATATTTAATAGCCAATAGGATTTATTCCAGGAATGCAAGGTTGATTTAACTTTTAAAAATCAATATTTATATTTTGTCATATAAACAGAAAAAAAGAAGAAATATATGACTACATTGTAAGATGCAGAAAATCATTTGATAAAATAGAACATATAATAATGAAAAAAAATCAATAAAATAAAATCATGAATAAAATTAAGAATAAAGGTAATTACCTCAATATGATACCATTTCAATGTGTTTACATTTTTAGTGTTTCCTATTTTTACTAGTACTCACTCGTTTTGACCTCACAATTGTCAAAATTTATTAAAATTTTTCATTTTATTGTTGGATTTATCAGTTTTTCCTCATAGTTATATCAATGTCATCTTAACATAATTGGTGACGTTTCATTATATTATATGCCGCATGGCTTACAATATTGGGATACTTATATATTCCTAGTTAGTTTAAAGATATATCATTTATGAGTAAATTTCATTACTTATGGTAATGCTTTTTGTCTTAATATCTATTTGTCAAATATTAATATTTTAGTACCTTTTTTCTTTCAAGATTTATATTTTCTGTTTTAGGTAACACCTGTTATATTTTTCAGTCTAACATATCAATTTGTCCCTTAAATATAGAATTTATTCTTAATGCATTTAAGAGGTTGAGTAATGCTTTTGGATATGTTGCTATAATTTTATTTATACTTTCCATTTGCCTTGCTTTTTCTAAGTTTCCTCTCTTTTTCTTTTTCCTTGATGTCTTAGATTTTTCTTCCTTTTCTCCATTACTTCCTTTAAGTCTGAAATTATGTATACTCTTTTCATCATATGTGTCTTAGAAATATTAACATACACTAATCTACCTAGCAACTTAAAAATGATTAATATACTATCTTCTCCTTTGAATGATTTAACTTTTATCACCCACTGCTTTGTGTTCAGAACTTCAGTTCTTTATTAATCCCACAACGTACATATAATTATTGATGCATACAGTTGCTATTTTCCTTTTTCCCACATTCACCAATTTTTTGTTCAGCATTCCTCCTCATGATTCAGACTTTTGTTTTCCTGTTTCCACAAATATGTTCTTTATAAATTGTAACACTGAAGTTCTTGTATTTCTCTAAGACTTTTTTCAAAATGACTACGTTGAATTTGTATTTCAATGATATTTTGATAAGTATACAATCCTAACTTCACAGCTACTAATAAAGTTACGATGAAGATAACATTCAAAAACTTATGGCTTTTTATCTTTAATAATATGAAATCAGCTCTCAATATAATTGTTGCTTCTTTGAAAACAGTCTTTCCTCTCTAGCTGTTCTTCAGATCTTTGCTATTCTGCTCTGTCATTCTGATGGTTCTAGCAAACTTTATTTTATTTTTCCAACTTGCGATTATTCTGAAGCTATAGAGTCTTATCTTTCATCACTTATCTCCTTATAGTGTCTCTTCCCAACTCTCCTTTCTGTATTATTCCTTCTTACATCTTCTTTCCTCTCCCTACCCCTTGGCTTCTCTTTCATAAAGAGGTAATTCACCTCTTTATCTCCCCACACTTCTTCCAGGTCATTTCTTCAGCTTCTATTTCATTTTATTCAATCACTTTTCAGCTGTTTATATCAGCTGCTTAACCACTCATTATGTTATCCATTCATTATTGTATGTGTTTTGGTCATTTTTATAGAGTATTTTTACTTTTGCTTTTTATACCATCTTTTATTCCATATATGTATTATCCTACTTATTTTATAATTTGTATCTGGAAATTCCAACATCTGGGATTTTTTCCTACCCATCTTTACCCTCCTGTCCTGCACTGTGCTTTTCATTCTCACACACCTGACGGATTTTTCTATTGCTAATTATAGACAAAGAAGCTTATCTGCTGGGAGTCTCTGAGGCCTGCCTTTTAGTTGCTTCGCTTCACAGATAATTTGCCTTTATTCTTTCCCTGGCCTGGAAACTAAGAATATAAACTTCTAAATGGAGTGTTTTTGGACCATGCAAGCAAGAGCCAAGGTAAGAACAGGTATTATTCCTTGTTATCTCTACATGGGATTTGTTTCTTTCTCGGTTTATCTTCAAAGCAAATTGGTGATGTAGCCCTTTGGCAGTAGGGCTCTTTTACCAGGTAGACAGACCCTGGCCACTGTGCATGGTCTCCACCTTTCCCCAAGGCCATCAGAGTGAAAGGTCAACTTCACTAGGGATTCCCACACAACCCCACTTCTGTGGGTGCTCACTGGATTGATCTTCTGGAGAGTAGCTCTCACTTTCATTTCAGACTATGGAGATTTTTTTATACTGTCTTGCCAGCTAAGATATATACTCCTAACATACAATTTAGCATTTTCATTTATTTCAAAATATATGGTTTTCTAGCCTGCCTTAATGTTGGAAAAACTACTTTTCATATTGTTGCAAAATTGAATTCCTTTTCATGTATGTCATATGCGAAATGCAAAGAATCATTTTCTGGAGATCATTTGCTAAAGTAAATTGTATTGAGATACTGTATATATTTTAGAAAATGTGTTAACATTTTATATCACTAGTTCAAAAATAACCAAAGGGGAAACTCACTCATGAAACAGAAAATATTTAGAATTTGGAAGGTGAGGGAAAAGTACATTATTAGCTTAATATCACATTAGCTTAAATAACATAAATTGATAAGAGCAAAACATTATTAGTTAATATCTTTAGTATTTTATAGATATGTGTGGTGATTATTTATATTTGTGTATTTATTTACAGTATTATTAATTAACGAGAGCAGAGTCCTTTCACAGAGTATTAACACACACATACACACAACTCAACAATTCATATTCCAAAACCTCAAATAATCTAACAAAAGCCCAGGATTCTATAAAACTTCACCACTGGCAAATTTACCTTAGCTTTATTTATTTACACAGTATGAATTTAGATCCAGGGCTATAGCCACTGCCATATCTAAATTACTTTATATACTACTGATTGCTGTTTAGAATTGGGTTTTCTCATATTATCAGTGCTAATGAAACCTCAACTTCAGCTCCTTTCACTCCTTCAACATGAACCACAGGCTCACACCCCAAAGGGCTTTTCTTCCCTTGACTCTGATAGCTTTGAGAGAAATAAACAGACAGTGCCATTCACTGCCATTCCCCCCTCCCAGAAATTACATGTGCTGTCAAAGATATTCTCTTTCTAAATCATTCACAAATGAAACCGGAACAAAGTGCTCTGCCTTTGCAGTTGTTGTATATTACATTACGTGATATTACTCTATTCCCCCTGTGTCTCATTATTATACAAAAGAAGCATAGAGCTTTGGTGAAATGGGTAGAAAACAGTGCTGTGTGGAAATATGCTACATTAAATACAAATTTCCCAAGAGTCAGTTATTAGAATCTTCTAATGCGGTGGCAAACTTGCAGAGTTGAACGTGTGCAATTGGAATTAATCAGTTCAACTGAAATTGATTACTGGTGACATTTTAAAGAATGTCTCTATTCTTACGTCCTGCAGTAGTATAAAGCGTCTGTATTCTGAAAGGAGCTAGCCTATGTAGGACACATATGAAGGCTACTGGTGCGGGTGAGTTGATGGAGTACTACATCTGTTTGCTGCACCCCTTCTCCTAGGATGGTAACTGAGCTCAACTGGATCAGAGGAGGCTCAATTGTGAGAAGATGATTGAAGGAGTCACCCATCTTCCTACATTCAGTTCACTCTTAGTGTGTTGTTTAGATAATCTACAGCTCTCAGCACTCCGATGTGAATACAGGTGGTGAAAACACTCAAGTCCTTCATGCAGTGCATCTAAAAGAGAAGTGAGTGAGATGTCTGATGTGAGGGAGTAGCCATTGCCCTGCGACCTACGCATATTACTGGGGTGACCCTGACCATGCTCAGTGCACTCATTTCTTTACCCACAACCTGCAATTCTTACATTTGGCTCCAGAGGAAGTGTCTCAACTCTTTCAGGTCCAAGCAGATGGTGTATGAGGTTTTTCTTCAAAAAGTGTATTAGCGTCATCATGCTAAAAAATATTGAGATATGGTAGGCAGTGGATGACATAAGTGGTAATAAAGAAATTAGCATTTTTGATGCACATGGAAACAGTGAAAATGGATAAGGATATAAAGAGGAGGTGGGCTACATGTATATGTATCATAAATATTCAGTATGGACAACAATTCTGAAGAACAGGGGGTGGGACAATGGACAGTTACTCTCTGTAATCTACTTTTACATCTCCCAACAACAGCTCCATTATCCACATAATGGCCATAGCCATTCATGAAATATAAATAAGACTGTTCACTCCCTTGCTTAGGAGGAGCTTTTATTTGTTCCCCCTGTACTTAGTGAAACATCCTGACTCCTTCCCAAAGCTGCCCTGTCCCGGCCTGAAATCCACGACCATCCTGGACCATCTCTCCATGGCCTCTGTTCTCTCTCTCAAACATAGTCAGTCCCCTGGCTGCACTAAATCTTAGCCCTGCCGTGAAAGTTTTTCTCATGATTCTTGTATAGCTGCCCCATCCAACTCCTGACATTGAAGAGGTCTTCTGACCATCCTATCCAAGAAAATTATCTGCACAGCCTGTTTATGCCCCTCATAACATGAATCACAGTCTGCAAAGTTATTTTCCTCTCATTCTTCTGCCAAGTTTCTGAATATCCCACAAGAATACAAGCTCTGCGAGGACTCCTAAATGTCTACTGTGTAACAAACACTATTCTTAGAATTAGGGATAGAAACATGAATGAGATACACCAAAATATTTGTGTCTCATGATGTGTATCTGCTGGGAAGGATGAATTAAATAGCTCTCACCATAAAGGGCTTAAGGAAAAAAAAGCAGATTATATAAAAGCGATAGCTAGACAAAGCACCCAACCATTTTTGTTTACACTTCTTCTTCTAGTTATAGTCTGAGTTATTTAACTTTTATTTATTACATTTTTCAAAAAGATAATAATGTGATGTTTTGATTTTATATATATATATATATATATATATATATATATATATATACATTGTCTGGGTATGATGAGAGTTCTGATCGCTAATGCTTAAAGCGAATAGTAGATATTAAGTCAGTTTTGCCACACTATGAAATTCTATTTGAACTACACTCTTTTGCATTGACATTTCCCTACTTGCTAATTCTAATTTTTTAAAATTGTCTGGATATATCATAATTCCTTCTGTTATTAGGTTAATACAACAAAGCCATCTGCAAATTTGTTTTTTATCAATAAGTTCTTTATAAAAATAATATAATATTTATTAATATGCCATTTTACCATCACAATGTCCAATCACCTATGATTACCTCAAGATTTATCCAAAGTATTTGATATTGACTATAATGAAAAGCAAAAGTTTTACATGCATATGCCCCCCAAAGCAAAATGATGTCTTTAAATCCAAAAGCAAACTTTGAACCAAAAATGACAAGTTAGACAAACAATTAAATGTGGATTATTTTAGTTTTCATTGTGTTTTTCATTCTATTTATAATAATATATTTACATATTATGAGCTCTTCCTAAAAATCTAGGAAAAATATCATTTTATATATATATCATGCTATTACTTTAAGTTCTTTAAGAACATAGAGAGTCTCAAGAGAAAAGGAAAGTGTTATTTCTGTTATATATATCAATAAAATACTAACATCAGTATCTATGTACTTTATAGAGACTGCATGGAAATAAATACATGGATCAGTAGACACTGATTTTCAACTTTGATTTTATTTGCAATCTGGGAGTCATATCTAGTGTGTATGTCTCACAATACTCTTCAGTGTACTGTTCTTCTTTTCAGTTTTGTCTAGCAACTATTAATCTTCTTCTCTTGTATTTTAAAACCTTACAGAAAGAAAGAAGAATTCTAAACAGATCAGAATATCCGCACAAGTAGCTTCTTATTGGACATATGAATGCCTAAGTGCACACTCAAGAGTCCTCTTTAATGAAAATTCTTAGCCAATATTATGAGCATCTGTTTCCAGGATGCTTTTTGATATGCTAAATTTTAGAATCTAAATGTTAATACATTGAGTGTCTGGACTTGTAAAGGGACAGTTTTACCTTCGAACATTTTGTTCAAATTAACACTTTGAGTTCAGGTACTTCCTGAAATTTAACACTCTGAGTAAGAGAGCTCATTCTTCCCATATTCTCAAGAGGTATGTATCCAGGTTATTACTTTTGATTTAGCAAACATTGTCCTACCACTAATGTTTTCTAACTCTTCTTGTATTTCTGATTCAAAGAGGACACTCAACAGGTGGTAATGGAAAACAAACAAACAAACATAAGACTCTCTAAGAGTCTAATCTCTTAGACTGCCAGGAACTTAACTGACATAGTTGTTTATTAATTAAGTTCAACAAAAGACAAATTATTAGGCTTACATGCGATTATAATTTTCTGAATATCCTTGTATGATAAAGGAATAGATTCCATTTGAGGGTTAAACGGATTACAACTTAGATCTCAGTGAAGAGATGGATAAAGGATATTTTAAAAACCTGCACAATGACACACTGCCATCTCACACCCAAAAGAAAACTTAAATGTAAGTCTCCTACCTGTCTAAGAAAGATTAAAACTTTATTTTATGATTTACATTGAATCAGTAAATACATTGAATAGCATCTCAAGGTCATAAGCTTTTGACCAAGATTCAGGATTAAAGAATAATAGTTTTTTCTCTGAATTACCATTAGAAATTAACGTGCTCAGCACTCTCATTTTACTGTGAAGGATACAGAGACCTACACCTATAAGTGTATTGCTGAAGATCAACTAAGAAAACCTAACACTAATGTCATTCAACAATTCAGATTTTCAGGTTCTGACATAGATCTTTTTCACTTCATATTTTTAGCAAACTATCCTGAGTATAGCAGACACTTAATAGCTTCTGAAATAAATTTCTTCTAACCCCACCACAATTTTTCATCTGAATGTTTTCCCCCCAAATTTAGATATCTAACATTAACAATGGGGTAAAATTATAAATCATAAATATCTGTGGATATCTTTCATATTATAAATTAAAAATTAGCCACATATGAATCCCATGGATTGAGCATCAGATTTATCACTTATTTTGTCCTAAGAATCCTGAAGTAAGTCAAGTCTGGAGCATTCTTCCTAACCATCCACCACGGTGGACACTTATGGCCACTGGCCCATTCACAATCAAATGTAAGTCTCTATATCCTATCTGGGGCATAGGTCCTGTGATGGTCCTGCATGCAAAAAAATTCCTCAATAACTCAAATAGCTTGAATATTGGATTTTATATGCAACTTATATTGCCCATATATACCCTTTAGGTAAAAACAAACAAAAAATTCTACCTTCATTCTACAAACTAACTTAGAGCCATTTGGTAGATGGCAGATGAACAGCCTTAGGAGTGAACTACTTCGGAGGATGCAGTGTGTTTTTCCAGCAAGCCATTCTGACTAACACATTCTGCTTGTTACCATTATCGCAGCAGAATAAAGCACATTAATAATAATTTAAAAATTATCATGCAACTGTTTCTTTAAAGCCCGAGGTAGAGTAGATATTACTGAGTAACAAACATGAACAAACACACAATGTAACTGCATGGCACAGAGCATGCCATTCAAGTGTCTGACGGCAGGCTTCCTGTCATACGGGCATTGGATACCCTACTCTCGTTTTCTCTCTTTACAGTTCCACAAGTTATGTATGACTTTTGCTCTACTGTTATATATGTGTTACAATTGTTACAGCATAAGTCAAGAAATAAAATGACACTAAAGGCTTCAAATATTCCCTGAATAGCTTTGAGGATGAAAGTTAGTAACTATGAACAATTAGAATACAGTCCTTATAAATTGGGTAATGTGTATATTTGAATATATGTTAATTTTGTTTTCTTAGCTCTATTCAATAGATATCTTCTTCCCATATTCTCCTTCTTTTCCCTGATTAACTGCCTCCTTATATCTAAATGTTTGCTAAATATACTGTATGTAAAAGTTACAGAAGTTTCACACAATTTTCTCAAGAACTCACAAATAAAACCATATACATCTCTTTGTGGATTTTTGCTTAGAATGGTCTACAGTGAAAGAAGATCTGCCTGCTTGAAGTAAGAAAGTCAGTGAATTCTTTTGAGGCAGTGGAGAGATCTCAAAGTAGGTAGGGAGTCTGTTAAATCAAGTTCTTTTTTCAAAGGTAGAGAAACCTGCCAATTTACAAGTAACCTGGCCATCTGCAGGGTCCAGGGAATAAAGAACTTCCTCTCAGCTGTCATGGAGACTCAAACCGTGGTGACTGTATAGTTTGTATTTACCCCCCAAATAAAAATATAAACACTGCCTGGCTTTAAAATACTCCCCTGCTGTGAAAGATACAAAAGGATTTTTTCCCTATATATCTGGCACTTTATAGAAAATTAAAACTCAGTGGGTATAAAAGGGAGAACTATATCATATTTTAAGGGAAGAGCGTCTGGAGAGAATTGGCTTTATTGCAAGGTTAACGGTTTCCTAAGTATCACATATGCTAGATTTTTAAAGACAGAATGAAGAGTAAACAGTACTTGTGAGTAAACAAAGTGCAACACCTGTTTGACCGAGAGTTCCACAATGAACTCTTTCAACAAAGAGCCACACTTTATTCTCAATAGCGGTGGGTTACTATGCATGCCAGATCCACTAAAGCACCCCTGGCAATTCTGGCCAAATCCATATTGGTTTCCTGGTTCATATACAGATGTACCTATTATTAATTCTCTTATTACAGTAAAGTAAATATGGATTGTGATTTATCTTGAGTGACCGCAGATTATTAAGACTGCTGATATTGACTCCTGATTTTTTCCTTTGTAATTTTCTTCTATCATCAACCACTAACAATTTCCTTGAGTTTTCAAAAACCTTTTATATTCTATAAGGTAACATTGCAATTGGTTATAAATTTCCTTATGATGCATAGCATAAATTCTTTGGATTTATGCAGTTGTGTTATGGTTATTCGACTGTTTTCCTCTCTACTGTGATACCTTCTGCCTAAACCTGTCAGATGATACCTTTCCTTTCACCTGTATAGATCTTCTAGAGCTTGTTAATATCAATATTGCTTTAATCTGGAAACTAAGTTTATATAGGCACCCTAATTTCTTATTTTCCTGACTCATTTATTGGGAAGCCATTCATTCAACAACCACAATATCTACCATGAGGCACAGTAAGGCTCCTGATATGAATCAGATGCAGAAGCTGTTCCTAATGCCACGTTCTTCTTCCCATCCCCTCTCCACATCTACCCTCACTCTCTCTGTCAGTTTTAGGGATTACATTAATGTTCTCCTTCTTTTGCCTTTTTCAAGGACACCATTTGAGGTTTCCTTAGGTTTATTCTGGTTAATAATGAGACATTTATCAAACATTACTAGTATGTGGCTAGTAATTGTGCTTTTCATAAAATTCCTTAATGTATTCTCATAACAAACAATATAAATGAAATCTGCCCTATTTTATAGATAGAACAAGAATAATTTAGACATGAAAAGAGACTTTTCTGAGGCCACAAAGGATAAACAAGCAAATCCAGGACACACCAGTGACAGTACAACTTTGAAATTCACAGCTTCCTTATTGGTTGTCTACTTAGAACCTTATTATATTCCTCCATGTTCACCTGTTACTAGTAAATATACCATTCACTTCTATTTATTGTCTCATGTATTTTTGCATTTCATTTAGATTTACAGATTCTTATTACTCACTTGTACCCTGCACAAACTAGCTTAGATCTTGACAATGTTTTCTGTTAAATACTTCTATTTTAATTAAGCACTTTTCTTTTTAAAAATAATAATTCTAAATATAAACAGTACACAGCCCATTTTATTCTTTTATCTCAATAATTTGGTAGTGCAATAATTAAACAGTTTTATGACATTGGGCCTTACAAATAGGAAATCTGTATCTAATAAATTGCTGAAATTGAAAATAAACTCTGTTGCTGTTTCACGGGATGCATTTACTAGTGTCCAACAAATTTCTGAATATAATGATATTTAGATGAACAATTAAAATAATTCGCACATTTTGTTAGTATACATAGCAACGAGGAATAAAACTGGCTGCAGTGCCCCCCTAATACACAAGAACAGCAGCTGCTTTCTAATGGAACAATTTCTTTGTTACAGGAAAGAAGCTTATTGATAGCTCATCTTAAAAAATCAATCCATGAATTAGCACTTGGCAAAATAATCAGTGCAAGAATCAATAGCTAATGTCAATATAACACCAAATTAACATTCATTATATACAGTTGATTATGAGTGAATTTTATAGAATCAGGCAAGCAACATAGCCACGATAGAACTTCTTTTGTTCAGCTGGAATTATGAGGTTGCACTGTACTCTTATGAATCCTTTCAGTTCTAAATTATCTGGTTCCCTTAGTGAGGAAAACCAGTTTTTTTGTTTATGGCTGAGTTAACGGATTATTGAATTTGTCTAGAATCCACTGATTTGGTATATTTTGTTAATTATATGGTGATTGAAGTCAAATTAAGGTACCCCTCCCTATACTATTGTGAAATAGCAACCTTCTATGGGAATAATTTATTTACCTGTATGAATCAGTCACCTGTCTTTAGGAACATAACAGTGTGAAACCTTGATTAAAAATGTTATCAGTTCCCATTTTGGTAGCTAATCTGCAGCCTGCACATCCATAATAAGCCATGGATGCTCAAAGGTATTATGATTTTCATTTCCTTTTCCACTTTCATTACAAAGGATGACAGTCCCAGCTTTCCCACATAGGAAATTCCACTGCTCCTTTCACTGTGATCCACATTAATAATATTTGTGCTATTGGTTTTATTGTCATTTTCCAGTTCTTGAATGTAAGAACTAGTCTTAAGTCTGAATATAAATGCCTTATAGTCAGCTTAGTCACAAATTCAGTTCTCACTTTTGAAATTAAGTTATAATGCAATGTGCAGGTTGTATTTATTCCACGTTGCTTCTAATTCACACCTACACTGAGGGTTTCTTCTGTGAATTCCAAAGCAATAGCCTATGGTAGCATACTGGGTAAAAATTGGAACTGGTGCTTCCTAGACTTCTCATGCTAACAATCAGATATCACAATCTTGTGGTGGCAGGGCATCACCCAGTAATACTCAGCAAGGAAATGCCAGGAGGGGCCATGGGTGACATTGAAGCGCAGTAGAAAAGCTGGATCAAGTGTTAGCACTCCAAAGTTACGAGGCAGAGACTATTACAGAAAGTTTGAATTTAGCTGCTGGTGCCAGAGGTGTGACCTAAGAGGAGCCTGAGGTATTTCACCCTCACATTGCCTTGGACTGGTGACTGAGAAATAATTAAGTCGGCTTCAGAAAATTGCTAAAGTGGTGACCTTCGCTGGATATTAAAAGACAATATATAGGCTTCAAAAACTTAAACAAGTGAGCAAAATAAAACAACAAACAAAACTCCAACAACCTCTTTTCAATGTCTTTGTTGCATTTTGAATTTTCTACATTAAAAAAAGTGTCCTTTGTTCTGGAAATAATGAGTAGGTTTGTAGAAACATGGAACATGGTAGAACAGTGAGAAAAATGCACGTATCTGAAAAGAAACCTGTTAGAGTTACCTGTGAAAATATATTTATTTTAAAGGCTCACAAACATACTGTTGTTTAATAATCAATGAGTGCTTCTATCATTGAAGAGCAGGGGGAGGGGTGGAAGGAGGTTCAAAGGTAATGAAAAAAATACAATTTAAAACAGAAAAAAAAAGACAAGAAAAGAAGCAGCTTCGATATTTTCCTATATTTAGTCATGAGAAAATAACTAAAAGAAAACATTAAAATTGGGAACCTGCCCTCTTGTTATGGAAAAGAAACAGAACTCTGTTCATTTTTCTCCTTTTCCTATGCATATGCATTCATTCTTTAGTTAGCCACATTTTCCTTGGAAAAATTTTGGTCAAAAGTTATGACACTGCTTCACCTGAGAGCTAATTCTCTAGTTCTCTTTTACTGACTTGATGGTAGCTGACAAAAGTGATGGAGGAGACTGAGTAAGAAAACCAAGATTTTAATTGTCCAGAAAACTCCAATTTGCACAATTAGGGCCCAGGTACATAAAAGAAGGAGTAATTCTGGTGTGAACACATACCAATCAGCCTTCTGTAACCACATACTCTTTTGAAGGCAAAGCTGTGTGATTTTCCAGAAATCAATAATTCATGAAGTCAATAGGTCTTTATTGATATCTTTTATCTATTTTTTTAAGAAATCAGAAGCTGTGTCATATAGAATAACTAAACGGAAAAAAAAAGGTAAGCAAGAAATTTTTGAGATTTAACTCTAAAATGTTATGAAAAATAGGAATAATGATTCTTATAAAAAATTCAATGCCATTTTCCTCTGCTCATTTTTAAACAGTGAATTGTTTTGCCTAACATCAAATTCTTATCTCAGAAATTAAGTTAAATTTTAATAATTCAGTAAATGCTCTTTGAGGTAAGTTTTCTCCAGTGCCCTAATTACCTGTGACTCAAATAGAATGGAGGAGATGAAATTCTTCCTAACCCAGTGTTATGTGAAGTAGTAGAATTTCCTCTTCAAAACTAAACAGTGAGTCTAGAAAGTTGCTGTTGCTCTTTTGAACGTCTTATCAGAAACTTATATTTTAAAGTGTGACATTGCAGGGTCAAGTGCAAGGTTTCACCTTGCAAGGCAATGCTAGAGATGTGGTGTTAGACCTGCAGTGATAGATGCTTTTGGATGCTCCCCACCTCAGTAGCTTTTATTATTTTCCTCAACAGTGTTAGCAAATCAGAAGCTCGATATTTATTTATTTTTAATTCATCATTGGAATATGCTTTCTTCCCAAGTGCAAGAGAGGAGAAACTCAAATTTACTGAAAACTGCCTCTGCAGATAAATCAACTGAATGCATGCTATGCTTCGATATATTCTGGTTTCATGTAACTCTAAGTTTTAAATATTTCTTGTCATTTTTATATAATTGCTCTGGTTTTTCAACAAGTTCAGATCATAATAGCCCTTGTATGAAAAGGATGGTATTGTTAACTCACAGGCATAAATGAATGTTTCACATAGTGATTTATTACCATACCCAGAAATAATTTCTTGGGACTAATTGATTTGTCTTAACACTTTAGATATTTTTGCTTTGGAAATAAAAGGAAATGATCCACATCTTTTAAAAAAAATGCTCTTTGCTTCACAAAAGTCAAGTTTGTACAAATTTTCCACTTTTTAAATTATAGCATCCTAAGAAGAAAAACAAATCAACTGTTGAAGCAGAAAAAAATCCAAAATTTAGCATCTAGGGCACCTACAATTAAGTCAGTGAACCAACGCTTTCTATTTTGAACAGATGTTCCACACCTTTTCCAAGTTCTGAACAGGTTTTTGTACCCACTTGATCTATTTATATTGTACTTGGCTTGCCTTCAAGCTTCTATTAAATGACAGCTTTTGAATGAAAAGGGACATTTGCTTATGCCAACATCATGAGACACATTACTACGCACGTCACTTTGTTCATCAAAGCAAGTTCCTTACTGATCTAGGAAACTGGTATTTGGACCTGGAGATCGTAATTAATTTTTTCTGACTTTTCTATGTAATCATGCTAGATTATCTACAGACAGAACAATTCCCGGAGATTAGGTGTGGTAAATCCTTTTTATATTAATATTATCTTTTCATTTACTGTGTGAGATGAAGCCCACCTTTGGCATAAATGGTATCATTTTTTACTCCTGACTAGGTGGTGGTGAAAAAAAAATCCTTACTTTCAGTTACCAAAACAATAAAGCAGCCACACACTGTTAGTCATGAATTTATCTACACACCTGCTCAGGAATTTTTAAACTAGTAGACTGCAAATCTCATGGAGGTATGCTTATTCAGGAGTCTACTTATGTTTCTTTCCAAAGTAGTGATGCATAAAATAAAATGCCATTAAAAATAAAGAATCAGTGTATATCATCATGCAATCTTCTAAGTGTAGTTTTATTATTTCAGTGGAATTAATACTGAAGGTCTATTTATCAGCCCCAAATAGTCTGCTTGCACTAGTCCTGTGGACTTACTCACCATTTATTCTTCCTCTTTATCATCACCTACATAAACTTGGCTGTGCCTCCGCACAGGGCCAACTCTAGACTCCTACTCGCATGATGTGATTTGATAATACAACACTTAAACCTACTCTTTCTTTTTTGGCCTCACTAGGATGTTGACAAGAGAAGTCAGAGCTACAAATGTAACATGGAACCTCTCCTTCAGCACTTTCCCCAACACTGCTCAAACAGCGTATCGTATTCACCATTGGCATCTTACAGCTGAAGAGAAAAAAAAGTCACAGAGCTTCTGTTCCATACAAGGAAGAACATGGCAGCAATCTCTCTTGAATTCTGGGAGACCAGAAGATGCTGCAGGGCTCAAGAGGGTTCGTCAGGATTTGGGAGCACTGCAGTGTTGTGAATGTGTTTATGGAAGAGGTGTTAGGTGGAGAAAACAAGAAAAAATAAGTCAAATTTAAACATGACAGTTTGCACAGTTTCTACCAGGCAGATTGAAAGGCTAACTGGTTATTATTAACAGGCAAACGAAAGAAAAAAGATGGTTACTATAAATAGGCAAAAGAAAGAAAAAAATTAGCAGAAACTGATCTCAAAGTCTTTTCTCTTTAAGGACTTATAAATGAAGTCTTTTGTTGTTGAAAATCTAAAAGAAAGGTCTTTTTTACTCATAGTTTCTCCCTAGTTTCAGCAAAAAGGTAACGTATCATTAGTCTCCACTCTTCTGTCAATGTGCCTTCGCTGTTCTAGTGTTTTTAAAACATTCCTTTCTAGGCATCTTCTAAATTTTAACATATTTTTTTTAGACATTTTAACGATGTCACAGATTGGAGTGATGTGGTAATCACCTTTCCATCCACTCTGTCTCACCAACTGGCCCTGGAAACCCTGGAGTCGTATGACACGTCCCACTCTGTTAACCCAGCGGGTCCCCATCTTCGGAGTACTGGTATATAGACAAAAACTGAAGAGCCTGTCAACATACAGGTTCTTTTGAACCAATGAAGATTTAGCAGATTTTAACCTGAGCTTAAGCAAAGGACTGCTTATTTTAAAAAGCTCCCTAATGATTAAAAATTTGAAAACTCCCTACTTAGATAAAATGTATGTCATGTAAATAATCTTTAAGGTGTTTCAAAATTGCATGACTAAAACAAGAATAACAGAATGTTTCTAATGTAATTGGCTATCTAATCTTGAGTAACTGTTAACAAGAACTGCCTCTAAAATCACAAATTCTATGTCCAGGAACATGACAAAGCGACAAGACAGTAAATTTGATGTTTATACATTGTGTGGCTGCTATTGGCTAATCTTGAGTCAATATTTATGACTAGAAAAAATTATTTGTAAAATACTCAAGGCAATGTTCACATTTCATCTTCAATAAAAATAATTTGTTAACTATGATAGTTCAGTAAGCTAACATACAATGCAAATTGTTTCAGTTTGTAAGATCTTATGCAAAACGAAATAGTCTAAATTAACCCCTCCTCAACTCAGTATCTAGCACAATGCCTAACATGTAATATACATTCCATTATTATGTATTGAATCAGTTAACAATAAATTTCATTATAACTATTTCCCATTTGTAGACACTTGACTAATTTTATTTTCAATAGAAAATAAACATTTATATTTTATGAACTCTAATAATTAAAATATTTCATTAAAATCAGTATATTTTAAAGATCAGAAGCTAAAAGTTGTAACAGTACCCAGAACATTTCTATAAAGTTAAAATTATATTTATTGGGAAGCAGGAATGTTCTTATCCAAAATTTTAAATTATCATAAGAGAGGGGAATATTTTAAAATGAAACAAGTGGATATTTTTAACAATAGAATGGGGTAAAAATTAAAATGAATGAATAATTGAAGAACTTTTTTCCCATTATATATGCCACACAATTTTCCATCTTTATCACTCACACTATCACTCATAAGCATATCCTCTTAATGAGTTAACACAGTACACACGTCACACATGGGGAATCTTGCTGAAATTCAGGTTCTAGTTCCTAGGTCTATGAAGGAGTCTGAGTCAACATTTGTAGCACGCTGACAGGTGATCTGATGCTGCTGGTCTGCAGACCACAATTTGAGTAGCAAGGATTTAATATGCTTGGAGGTGTGAGACATGGACCCTGGAAATTTAGATACAAATTATAGATGTCTGGTGATCTAACTGTATGATCTGGTACAGTTTATTCACTCACTCTGGATATCTGTTTTCTTAGAGTTTGATGTATATTACCAAAGAGTTTGATGTATATTACCAAAGTGTTTTGCAGCTCTAAACTTAGATGTGTGTAGCATTCTATTACATTCTATCACTTACTTGTCTTATTTCCCTTTACTCATTTTAAAAATAATACACACAAAGGAAATATGCCGATGAAACTGTGCCAAGAACTCTGGAAGGACTTTCTGTCTGTGAAGTCCTTTGCCCACTGCTTGAAGAGCTATGCAGTGACCCCTGCTGACTAGACAAGACACCTCAGCCACCAGCTGCTTACAACCTGGCTTCAAACGGCTTTAGTCTCCGATAGGTGCTCAGCAGGCACATGGCTTTCAGCTTCTCTCTGCAGCTGTTCACAGTTGATAATGAACAGAGTCTCTCTCTCTCTCTGCCCCCTCCCCCCACCTCCCGCTCTGCAACACTGGGTTTTTACCAAGCACAATTGATTCACTTTTTGGGTGTTGAATGTGGAAAAGAGGTATGTGCCATGTTATATATTGCTACTTCATTTGCAAAGCTTTCAAACTCGTGTAGTAACTTTCATAAGCAGTAGTAACTTGCAAGAACATAAATGCCATAACAGTTACTATATTGGTATTTACATGATAGAAAAGTAAGTGTAGTTTTCACACATGCAGCCACATTTTTCCCTAAATATTATTTAAAGTTACCAGACATAAGTATCTTTAATTGTATTGAAGTATAAACATCCTCCAAGAACTAGTTCTATGCAGTGTTCTCCTGCAACAAACTTAAGTGAAAAACTTAAAAAAGCTCTATCACATATTATTATGAGCAAGAAATTTATGAAAATAATTCTTACAAGATTCAGTAAGATATTCTGTAACAAATGCATTCAATTAAAAAATTCTGTCAGGTATAATTTTCCATTTATTAAAAAAGCTGATAAATTTTAGAATAACAATAGAAATAGACTTTTCTAAAATAGAGCTTTTTCTACAATACTTTTATTAGCTAACAACATACAACTGTGAAAAGTTTGGTTTTATTCACTATGCATTTTTTTAAATGTATTCACTAAAGGCATACTTATTCTTATAATGCACTGAACAGATGCAGCTACAGTGTGCTGTACATAGTAGGAAGTTAATCAGGAATGGATAAAGCACAATTCTCCTTCTCATCCTCCCCCTTTCCACCATTTTACTATGTGCAGTTGAGATTCAAGTTGGATTAACTTCAAAGAAAATAACAAGTGTCTGATTTTTTCATATGCAACATGGATGAATGCAATCCTTAATCCTAATACTCATGTATGCAATTGGAATTTCAGTAAGTAAACGTTGGATACTCTGAGGTATTTTTAAAATCAGCATTATACCAATTAAATAGGACTGTGAATACCAGCTGAGATATCTATCACTTCATCTATAAATGCAATTATCAGTAAATCCAGAGTAGGACTGGAAACAAGAGTGTCCTGGAACACCTTCCTATGTGAGTGAAATCAAGGATATTCAACGACACTCTGCTGGGCAGACCCACACACAGAATGAAAGCAGGCAGGATGTGCTATTACTGATAGATAGCAAGACGCAGTTGAATAATCACCTACAGACAGGGCTGAAGAACTTCTTTGTGAGCGTAATCTATGAGCAATGCAGAGAAACGGGCATTGCTAAGGGATCCCAGGAAGATATAAGAGCTAGCAAACTACTCTGATGGCATCCAGCTAAGTGTCACATTTAATTGTATATTTACAGTATATCTCTCTTTTTGGTGTGAAAAGGATCTAATCTACATATACCATTATATCAAAGATACGCATAAAATTATTTATAAACAAATTAAAAAAACATAAAATGGAGAAACTATATATAAACCCTATCACCAACAAAAGGTTAGTGGCCAGAAAATAAAAATTACACTTTTAAGTCAGGAAGAAAAATCACACATTTCAATGGAAATATAAGCAAATGCAGACATGAAATTCACAAAGTAAGAAATCAAAAGGGTCAAGATATACATCAAAAGATGTTTTGTGTTAAAGTTGTAATGTAAAAATAAATTACAACAATAATGAAATGCTATTTCACATTTATAACATAGTAAAACATTTATAAGCTGATAATAACAGGCATTAGTGAACATGTGGGAGACAGGAACTGATTTATAATCATGGAGATTAGGTAAAATGTTACGAATTTCCAGTAAATTTGAAAATGTACATATTGCACAATGAAGAAATTCCATAACTAGAAGTGTAACTCCAAAAATTCTAACACATGTGCAGAGAAGACATGTACAAAAACATAGTGTAAAAAACTAAGTTTTCTGTAGCTAATGAATAAGTAAATGTGAACTAAACACACAATACCATTCTGAATCAGAATCTACACTAAACAAGTAAATTTTGATATATGTGACTCATAATGTTAAGTTACATTAAAAAATAATGAGTGTTTCATTATACTATTTATAATTTTAACAGAAAATTTAAGCCTTATTGTGATGAAATAAATGGACAATTAATAGAAGTATATAGGAATAATTAGGTATGATATGCAGAAATTTTATCATAAAGGTTAACTCTGGGGAGCAAGCAATGAAAGAGGGAGAAGGGTTGAGACAAGTGTAAGTATTTCAATAAAGAAATGATGTGAAGTAAATAAAGAATAATGTTAACATCTGCTTAATGTTACTCATGGGCACATGTGCGCCAGTGACGCTACTGTGTGTAAAATTTCAGATGCTTCATAATTAAAAATTTAAAAGGTATATGTTAAAGGACACATCTTTGGCTACATAAATGCTGGAAGTGTATTACATGAGAGCTGTATCAAAAATATTTTACACTGCTATTCATTTAGCTAATCATGATCACGTCTCTACAAAAACTTTACTTATTTTAAGTGAAAGTAGCCACGCATCTTTCCTTTTAGTTACCTCTATCAATGCAAAGAAAAACAAAATGCTTCTCCCACATTAATTTTTAAAATGTACGCCTTCTGTGTTGATAAGAAAAGCTCCATATTAAGCAGATTGCTTTGTTAACAAAGGGGATTTTTCCCAACCCTGATCACAGAAGGCAGTCCTAAAACACAGCAGTGGTAACAAAAGTTGGCATAAAGAGAACACATTAAAATAAAAATAAGAAGCATTCCTGTTCTATGGCTCTGTCAATCCGCCCTGGATAAAAGCCAGAAACCTGGAGGGCAGACTTAGATGCCTTGTCTCCCTAAATTCTCAGCGCAGTTTAATCCCCACACTCTGACTTGTTGTTACGGTTCTGGTAAAGGTTACTCCACTCTCTTCCTCCTTCACGGGTTCCACTGCCCTTACCTTCATGCAGGCCATTATGTCTGGCAGGGTCACTGAAATCTCCTCCTAACTGGTCTTACTGACTCTAATTGTGGCAAATATATCACTTTTCATATTTCAGTCAGTCTTCTGTTTAAAAAGCAGATCTCAGGGAATGCCTCGTCCGTCCCGCAGTAAAATCTTTCCTTGCTTTCCAGAGATTCAGAGCTCCATCCTTAGTTCTTGCTTACTCGATCCCTAGCTTCCTCCTGAGCCACGTCTCACCATTCACGTGGAGCTGTACGACTTGACACTGCTTGTGCATCAGCACTTTTACTCAAGCTCTTGTTTCCTTCACCCGTGTGTCTTTCGTTTCTTCTAGGAAACTTTCTTTTCTTCTGGGCTCAGGGCCCAGAGAGCTTTACAAATTCTGAGATACAGCATGTACACGTGGCCTCATGATTGCCACCTCCTGGTGTTCATGCCTTTGCGTAAACCTCTACCCCTGAGCGCAGTACAACCTGTGACTTGCTTTTAGCCAATAAAAAATGGCAAGGGTAATACAATGTCACTCCTGGAATGATGTTTTCTGGTACAAAATGTTGTCTTGCTGGCATGTTGTCTTTCTCCATTGCAAGAAACTCTAGATGTGGTCTAGATGCTGAGGGGCTCTCTCCAGCAAGAAATGGAAACTCTCAGTCCCGTGACCACAAAGAAACAAATTCTGCCACAACCTGAGGACACCTGAAGTGGATCTTCCCCAGTTGAGCCTCTGATCAGAGTCTGAGATAGACCCTGTGATAGACCCTGAACTAGAAAACCCAGAGGATCTGTTCCCAGATTTCCAATTTAGGAATCAGTAACATAACACAGTCGTCCATACACATGCACTAGTGGACATCATTTAAGCTACTCAATATGAGCTAGTTTGTTACTATTAAAAGATAAACTGAGACATATTAAAATATATGAGTTCATTTGAACAAAAACATACTCTATTTCGACTGCCCAACCAGACACAGTTAGGCATGCTCCACTGACCGGAGCCAGGGGCCAGACGTACAGCATGAGGCAAAAGCAGGCTTACAGTTGTGAGTATGCGAAACAGAGCTCGCCCTTGCACTATTTATTACTTATTGTACATGAGCAACTGTGAACCTACTCTTGTCCCACCCTGCGCAGAGAGAAGCTGCAAAAGCAAAGCCAGAAAATGGATTGGTGTAGCTTAAAGCCCCTCACTGGCCGTTGGTGAATGACTGCCCTTAGATTTTGATTTCATACTTTTGAGGCCTTTATAGGCTTAGATTTTGGGTTGCTTCTGCAGTTTCCATGGCATTAGAGCAATCTCAGTCTAATGGCCTCCTTGCTTAAATAATTTAACCTGATACAGCCCTAGATAACTGATATACTACGTTATGTGGAAGTTATAATTACATCTGTCTTCCTGGTTACCTAACCCCATAAATTATTTGGGATGTACTCTTAGCACAGTTTCTGACACATACTAGTTTTGTAATTAATGCTCATTGACTTAAAAAAGTAGATTTCATGTAAAAGTTGAAATCCTAAACATTACAGCAAAATTTCAAGCTCTGAAACTCTTATAATTTATTTAGGAGACTGAAGGGGAGGAGACATTGTCTCAGGCCTTCCTGTTATGTGATGTGTGAGCTACTAGACTCCAGTGAAATCTCTTCTGGAAGCTTCTCCTCTATTTTTTCGCAGTGCTCTACTCACATCTCTTACTAAGGTGCATGTACAAATCTTTGATATTTTCTCCTGTTGCTCAATATACTTTGGTGGTTGCCACTAGATTTTTAGCCTTGCTACTCCCGGTCCTTAATGCATTACATAGCACATATATTGCACTTAATGATGCCAGGAAAATAAATTATTGATTGAAAGCTGATTAGATTGCTGGTTCTCCCACCACCCCAAAGGTTACTTATTGTCAAGTTTTTCAGTGATGCAAGACTCTCTGATATATTCCCATGATTCCTGGATTATTCCAGAATCCTCAGTCAGGGTGGAGTCATCAGTAAACTCGCCAAAGGATAGTCTCTTCAAGTTCACTAAAAATTGTGCTCTGAAACATCTGGGACCACAAGGATTTCAGTCTATGTAGTCTCAGTTAATACAAATACACAATATTCTCACTCTTCATATTTCTACCCCAATAAAAGTCATTTTTTCAGCATTCATGCTTCTTAACCTTTTTTCTACTTGGTAAAATTCATTTGAATTGGTATAAAGACTAAAGATAAAGATAAATAAAGTATTAACTAATCACATTTTGTGTAAGACAATATGTTTAATTTTTTCTCTTTTTAGAGAAGATATTCTTAAATATTTATATAATATGGTACATTGTATTAATTTGGATTTTTATATAATTTTTTGGCATTTTGTATCCATTGACTTAAATAATGATAATTCATAAGATATCATAATGAATTGCTACTGAGACAACTCAGCAAAAATATTTTGTATTTCAAAAATCTTTCTTAATGCAGCTCTATGTTATAAACATAATTTCAGGTTTATCCCTTTCATTTGATAATTACAGTAAGATTTTTCACATATGAGTAAGCAAATTTGGGAACAGAAGGTGATCAGAATTTGTTGAGGGTCTGAGGCCAGCATGAGTTATTCTGACCTTACATGATTTTTAACTTCAAATTGATTAAGCCACACTAAAAAATTCACAACACCTCAATCAATTTGTTAAAAACTTAAAAGCACTGTATTGGCACTTTTACACTGAAAAGAAGTAGATTAGAAATGTTTTGGAATTGATAGTAATGCTCTAAAGGCCATATTTTACTTTGTCCAAAATTAGTATAATTAAAAGAGCTAGTTCACTGATAGAAAATGCTCCCATTCTTAAAGAATGTCTTCATTTTGAATAAAAAGCTCATTTTACAGAGATTTCACGTAAAACAAACCCAGTCCCATTAATTGGTGAGTCTGGTGAGGCAACTGTCATTCACAAAGCAGCTCAGTTTTTGAGGATTACCAAAATCAATGAAGATAACACTGAAATGGAAACAAAGCCGTGTCACGGAAAGTCATTCAACTACAATTAGAGCAAATGTCATCGCAACTCAATGGTCGCAGGCACTAAAACGCTCAATCCCCAAACCTGAACTGACCAACCAAAATCAGGACTTGACAGGTAGCCGCAGACCTTCCCCAAACACTCGCACCCCCATGGGGGCAATTTAACTTAACAACAGTGACCAATCATAGATGAAAAAGGATGATCGCAATTTTTTCCAGAGAGCATTTCATCTCAGAATATTCTTTTCCCAAGCTACATCACTGAGAATTATACAAACTTCTCTCATGGTATCCTAAGTCCCATGGCCCCTAAGGGGCGTCATAGGGATACTGTTGAGGCAGTTTTAGATGAGCACATACCGAGCAATAAGAGATTAACAGACCACTAACAATGCAGTTGATGAACTTTGACATAATCAACACAAAAATCTATTCTAAACTAAACGTTAAGATGTCAGAGATACTAAGAGCTTTATTCAAGAAACATATCAGTGAAGCTGCTTGGAAGCAGCAAGGCCAGCATGAAGCAACATGGGTAAAGGAGCAATTGTGCAGGTCAAATGGGCAGAACCTGGATGGTGTGCTATGCCGTGGAATGTCCCGCACTGTTTAGCCTTTGAGTTTAGCCTACCCTATATTCCTAACCATTATTAACTAAGTTTAACCTTCCACTTATACCAGCAAGTCAGGATTGATATTACACTTGCTGCCCTGGGAACAGAGTCTGCTATAACTAAATGACAGAGGTTATATTCTGTTCTACCTTAAGAACTTTGTTATATTTCTTGGCACACAGTTAAACTATATTATGTCTTCCCCAAAGCTATGTATATGATTAGATAAAATACAAGCAAAGCAATATACACTATTTCTAGACCTGATGCCTTAAATACCTCGAGCAACCTTCCCTACTCTGCCTTACTTTCCATTTACAGCTTGGATGCCGAAGACCATGATGATCTTGGGTACCATGGTTTGAAGGTGGCAGAGCATCTCTCAGCCTGAGTCCTAAATAATTGTACGGAGGAGGGCACGACCACCCTCAGTCACACATACTGGAGTTGTTTAAGAAAGAAAATTCATGTTGGATTATGGTGCTGAGGTTTGAAAGTGTGTGCTATAGCCATGGAGACAAGCTGTGCATTTCCACTTGCTCCCAACCTTTCGCATCTTTTAGTTTGCATAGGTTGCATGACAAGACTTCTCCATTAACTTCCTGCACATAAACCAGGACTCATCAGAGAATCAAGGCCTGTTTACTCCAATCAGGTTGACCAGGGCCCTATTCTCACGTCTTTGTCTTCCCAGGCCAGACTCCACAGGAGGACATTCTTTCAAAATAGATCCCCCCTTTCACACAGAAACCCCCGCCTAAAGACTTCTACTATTGAGCTCGTAGTGGGTTAAATGATGGCCTTGAAAAAAAGATACGGCCATGTCTTAATCCCTGGGATTTGTGAATATTACCTTACCAGACAAAAGGGTTAAAGTTACCATGTTTGGCAAAAGATGAGATTAAGTTAAGGATTTTGAGGGGAGGAGCTTATCCTGGGTCAGATGGGCTCTAGAGGCTCTCCATGGATCCTTATAAGAGGCAGACAGAGGGAGTGTTGGGACACAGTGACACACCGAGCACAGCCACACAGGGAAGAAGAGGTAATGTGACCTTGGAGACAGAAATTGGAGTGATGTGACCCCCTGCCAAGAGACACATGGAGGCACCAGAAGTTGGAAGAAGTGAGGAGTAGCTCCAGCAGCAGAGCCTTCAGAGGGAGTGCAGCCCTGGGAATACCTTGATTTCAGATTCTGGGCTCCAGAATTAGAAGAAAACAAATGTTGCTTGGTTCAAGCCCTCTACCTTATGGTGATTTGTTACAGCAGCCATGGCAATCTGACACAGTGAGCCCACCCAACAAAGCAGAGTCCTTGGAGACGAGCGTCACTCTATGTTCATGTTCAAAAAAATATGGCAATTTGGAGTTTTCAAGATCCAAGTCTCACTTGAAGTCAAGAGAATACTTCTCACATAACAGACACTGGACCACACTCTGCTGATACAAGCACAAATATGACTCAATGCTTTTCTAGAACTCAAGAGTGAAAGGGGGAGAGGGCATATACATAAGTGATTATAGTACAATGAGATGTGGGACTGGAGCTTTTCTACAGGATCCCTAGAGTATCTGTGTACATACTCTAAACGGTCACTCCATTCAGGGCTCCGAGGCCTTCTTGCGCTTTCCCAAATATGCCCAGCATGCTCCCTCCTCAGAGATTCGCATCTGTCACATAGCTGTCCTCTTGTCTCCTGGAGTTTTAGCACAAACATCCCATCCCAGCTAATCTTTCATGGATCACCCTATGTGAGTCTGCACTGCTCCCTCCCTGGCCATTGAAAAGGTTCATCCCCCCTCCCCGATATAATTGTTTATAGTCATCATCATTGCCTCACAAACTTCCATATACATATACAAGTATATAATTTTAACCCATTTATGTGTTTATTTCCTGTATCTTCCAGAGACAAGTAAGGGCACCATTTTACCTGCTTGGTCTCCTGTTACATCCTTAGTACCTACAAGTATTTCTGGTACAAATATATTCAAAAATAAGAGTTACTTTCAACTATTACTTTGGTTGTATTTAATAAAAATAATCCTAATTAAATGAACTCCTTCCAGCATGAGTAGATTCACATCAGCTAACTGTAATATCCTGTTTCTGAGATAGGGTAAACCAGAGAAGCGTGCTTAAAATGAATTTGAGTAAGCTAATTCTTAAATTATCATTGTTTATGAGACTTTAATATAAGCAAAAATAATTAAAGAAAATAATAGAAGACACAACATTACCCTGTTTAGTTTAAGGCAGAAAAGTTCCAAATGGCAAATGAACTGTTACTTCTATTGGCCTTATACAAATGTCAGGGTCAAGAGAAGCACAGCTCAGTGGTTATATTAAGATGAAACTTAGCCTTTTCTTATGGTCTGCAACACTGTAACAGGAATATTTTACTGACATGGAGACACAGTACATTCTTCAGAACTGCAAGACAACTCTCACTCCAGCCAGTAGCCAAGAAAAATAATTACTGTGAAGCGCTTGCTTATGAATGGGGCGGGGGGGGGGACCTGCTTGGAAGACTGTTTTCATCACTGACATTTTAAACTTGGTGTTTGTCCATATCCACATGTTAATGAACCTATGGTCCCTCTCCTTTCCTTCTCATCTTCTATGTAAATACTTTTTATATTTGTATAAGTTCTTTATGCTTTAAATGCTACTAGATCTGGAAGTCTTTTAAACAATAATTAGAATTTCAATGCTAAAATAATTAATTTGAAGTTTTGGGGTTAGTAAATAAACATGACTATGTACTCTGAGCAGAAAAAAAATTAAGTTAAATATGGTTTTTATAAGTCTTCACTAGTATTATTTCTCACATTAATGGTAATAAAAGATATAATAATACTTAATATTAGCATTTAAAAAGAGGTCTGTACTAATATCATCAGCAGCTAATGAAAGTAAATTTCAAGTGAGAAAAACATATCATAAAATCACACAAGCAAAGGTCATGACCAAGGGACTCTACAATCTGCTCACAGGGTTCTGGTCTGTGCACAGCATGGGTGGGTGTAGCTATTCCCTCAGTCCCCCCACCATCTACCCTCAAATTATTCTGGAGAATTCAGAGACACAATTGCAATTAATAACTGAACATGTAACTCAACTAATGCATTATTCTAAAGGAAGCCATGTGGAAAGATAGACCTCAGAAAGAATGTGTCATTATTTCATGAAAACTTTAGCCAAGACATTTAGCAATAAACATTGTATCAGCCCTCCTTTCTACAACCAGAATTTTTAAAAGGTGAAGCAGTTTGCTCTCAAATACTACTAGCAATGATTCTGAAGTTTATTACACAAGATAAGTTCTTCTGCCAAAGATACAAAAAGGAATTACTGAGAACTAAGAGCAATAGAGAGTTTCGATGATGGAGTATTGTAAAAAAAAAAAAAAAAAAAAAAAAAAACTTATCAAAAGTTATCTGTAAGTAAATTTAAAGTGCATATCATTATTTTTATTAGGCATAATAGCAGTAAGGAAAGGGCAGCAGACAACTTAGTTGTTTTTATTTATATGTATTTGCATTATTTCTTTTCACAAGTCCTCCTGCTGATACTGATGCTGCTACAAGTCTGAGAACCCTAGGCGAGAGAGATTGTTTTAAAGATGGTCACGCATCACAAGGGGATCATTGAGCATCAGCCTTGAAACTTCTGATGGAACAGATAAAAAAAAGTCTTTGTTGTCATGCAGCTAAGATACAAAAGCCAGGAGTGTCTCAGTCCTGAGCTGCTAAGTGACCATCTTGTCCTCATTTAAGAAGGAAGGGAGGTGGGGAGGGATAGGGAGGTGGGCTGGGATGGGAGTAAAAGACAGAAAACTGTACAAGAACAACAATTAAAATAAAGCTAACAAAAAAGAAGTGCTTGGCTGAAAGCCAGACACAGGGAATCAGAGTTGAAGGAAGCTGAAGGGAGCCAGGTAACACTTTTTAAGCACCTGGTTTCACTAACTGCAAACTTATCATAATTCTTTTACCTCATCAAAGCATTTTTCTTTCTTAAGTCAATTTGGGTTGGATTCCTATCAGTCACAACAAAACACATTATAGAAATACAAGGTTGTATTCAAAGAAATACAATGTCATTTTGTGTTTATTCTACTCAGTGTATATTCTATTTTTTTCCACATTTGGGCCCCACAAAGTTGGATATTAGAAAAACAAGACTGTTTCATCTGAGAATTTTATATGACATCAGCACACAAAGCAAATATAGGCAAACTCTTCTTGAAGGACTGTTAGATCCACGCCCTGGGGACTTCACTGCGGCTTGAGAGAAGCAGGGTCCAGCACAGATAACGCCCCTCTTTTATTACAAACTCTTCTACTACAAAATCGTGAGCGTGTGATTCTGTGGCATAACAATAGGACACTCAAGCACACTGTATGCCATTTTGGGTGACATGTTCAAATTAAAACTACAGATTTATAAATAATTATTGCACCCATATTATTATCCTACTGACCACACTCACGCAGGCATTACTTCTGCTGGACCTCTATAGGAAGAAATAATGCATCATCAACAACCACCACGAAAATAGGTTTGGATGCCGATGGCAGCATAAGAAAATGTGCCACGGAAGCAAATATTGACAGGACTTAGGAAGCACTTTCTGAGAAGAGGAACTGTGGTACAGAGCTTCAGTGGCGCTGACAGGTAGCAGGGATGTCTCTATTATAAGTATTGGTGCAGCTGACTGAGTGTAATGTCATTAACATATTAAAAGCATGTAATAAATCCCACTTGCTTTGACTGTTTCTGCACATAAGCATATAAAAGCCTTCTATTTATAACTTGGCTGACAAAGTGTTGAATTAATAAACATACTAGTTAACGTAGAAATACAAAAGAAAAAAGTTTCAGGATTCCCAGACTCTGTTAATATTAAAATGTACAAACATGAGTCTGTTCCTAGTAGAAAACTAATTAGTGAAGGGAATAATTAGTAACATTTTAGAAGATAAATTAAAATAAAAGAAATAAGTAGTAGCTTTCTAATAATCTCTAAACCTAACTTCTTCCATATTTACATTATTAGATCCAAATGAAATATTAGCACTCCCCAAGCCGATAAATGTCCCTCAGCAAAGAAAGAATTCATCTAATTTACATGGTTTCTCTGATGTAAGTGTTCCATTAAAAGACCTTAATTATATCTGAATTAAGGCCTTATTATGGAGCCTTAATTATATCTGAAAGTTCCATTATAATACTTGGCAAATTAGCAGACTGTTTAAGTCAGTCCAGAGCTACCCGCAAAGTCTGTCTTCTTTTACTGTTTTTGCTTAGCTCCTAAAACTACAGAAGTAGGTGGGTGGGAGAGGGTTTTAGGCACGTCAAGAATAAGGAACCATATATGCCCATAATTGTTCTATGTAAGAATTGGTAACTTTGTTATTCATATAATCTCTCTTAGGAATTTGCTTCTGAGGAAGGAACTGGGTAAACTCAGTTTTGATGTTTTGGTTTAGAATTGCAAATCACAAAAATGGAAAGACCCTGAGGCTCTGTTGAGATTTTTCTGGATAAAAAGGCCATTCACCTAACTGTTCTCATCTCCTACATTAATCACCCATCTTCCTCATCAGTGCTGGTTCTGATATCCCCACCTGCTTCCTGGGCGGGTGGTATAGAAAGAAGACTTCCATTCTTCCACCCAATCTTTGTCCAAAAGTTATTTTGGAGATCTGAAAGTTTGGGGTACAGAGAGAATCCTGCAGGTCCCTGGTCAGTAAAGAGGTGTCTTTACAGCACAGAAATGAAGAACTGAATTGTTAATCCAGAACAGATTGAAAAGAAAATTAAAACTGTTTCCCCTAAAGTAATTTTCAAGTAAAGAGTTTGGAAATAAAAATACCTTCAAAACACACATGCAAGTGAACAGATTCACTTTCTTACAACTTTGACTTGGGAATTAAGTTCTGGGTCTAAAATATTAAAGGGAGGCAATAGTATAAAACATAGCAAAGATTTAATAAGATACAAAGTTAGACTACATATCAAGTTCATGTCGTGAAACTCTTATATTCTTGGTACTTTCATCATTCAAGGAAAATGATTGATTTCAATGCATATCCAACAGTTTAGATGAAAGAACATATAAGTCTTTGAAGTTATTATTCGGCACAAATAGCATTTCCAAAGATGAAGCTAAGAGGTTTCTCCCATGTCATTACAAGTACAGTTATGATAATAGTAAAATATGATAGCTTCTATACAGAGAAAATTAAAAAAATTCAAATATCTGAAAATAAAGTTTCAATATTTTCATTGATAATTTTGCCCAAATTTTTAGTCCCCTAAACTAATTAGTTTGCTTATCCATAATCAATAAATAACCTTTTTTCAAAAAATGAAGTGATTTCAAATATAAAATTCAGATTAAAAATTTTTAGGAGATTGTGTATCAATGCTCATTTGTATGTTTTTTGGTCCCATTTTTTTTTAGTTTATAATCTATTCTAAAGAGAAGGAAATATTCATTCCCTTCACATTATCTATTTTCTTCTCTAACTCATTACTTTATTCACCAGTTGTGATAGATGCATCTGGTTTCAAGGAATCATGAAGTTTACAAATATCAAAATTATGTGAAAACCGAGAAGTGCAAGTACCTTGGGAATTCTCAGCACCTATTTTCAAAAATCTGTTGTGAAGGCTCCTTTCTCATCTGTGGAATTTCAATGATGAATAAAGTTAACTTGTTACTTTCTGTGACACTAAACTAAGGAAAGATGAAATGCTATATGTAAATGCCTGATGTTTTGTAATCTTTTCAGTCACTTTAACACAGTCTTGCAGCATAGGTGCAGAAACAATCAAATAATAATACATTCAGGGAAAGAAAGTGCAGTGAAAAGTGTCCTTCACTATCAACTGTCAATAGCCCTTGGGTGTTAGACAAATGATCTAGTTTTCACTGAAGTGTTTATTTACAAATTGAGGTGAAAGATGAAAGATAAAGAGCATTTTGTTTAGACTCACTCTTCCTGTCTTTAGTATTCTCAGTACCGTAGAGTCAAAGAAAAGCCAAACATTCTGAGACCTCACTCCACCTCTATGCATTAGGTAGACTCAGGTTCGCCCGTCTAAAGAAGGTGTACATTGGTTAAGGGTCACCTAGACAGGTGAACTATAAACAATTATGTACACATATATGCATTTATTTAATTGATAAGCCATGACTCACTATAAATTCTAACTTATGCCAGGCAGGAGCAAAGCTAGAGTCTCTTGTCTTCCAGTGCTCAAATATCACATAAAATGATGTCGTGACATTAAATAATTACAGTAATGAAGAAGGAGATATGTGAACATGAATTTTAGTGGAAAATTCATTTCAATGTTACGGTGGAATGCGGATCCAGAGGGGAAACAGAGGCAGGGCCCTCACTGCTGCAGTCTAACAAAGAACTAAATACAGGAGGCTGAACAAGTGAAACTATGACAGTGCAGGAGATGGGGGAGCCCTAAAGTCTGTGTGTAGCATCCCCACTAGCTGGGAAAAGGAAGACCTTGAGAATGTGTGTTCATTCCAAGGCCTGGAAGGTAAAAAGGGAAGGGGCAACTACAGTGCCCAAAGAGAAGCCCCTGAGACAACTTCGGTTAACTGCCTGCCTCCCATCACGTGTGCAAAACGAACACATAGAGTCTGGAGTAAGATAAGGATTCGGGCTAAGAGATCCTCCACATACCTACATTTGGGTATCATGCCGCCCTGGGGAAAGCTGGCACCACCTTTACCTGTCAATCAAAATGTAACTTCATCACCCCCACCCCACCAACTATATAAGTCCTCAGAACAAAGGAATCTCTCTCTTCTCTTGGCCCCTTAGCCGCACAGGGGACCCTGTCCAGCTGGCCTCTTGTCACCCTTGTTTTTTCTCTCCCATTAGAACTTAGCACTAACAAACTTTGCTTGCACGCTAGGAGGCTTGCTGACCTGCGATTCTTCACTGTGTCAGTAAGGAGAACTAAGTTTCTGGGAGGTTATTCTCTGACATCAAAACAATTAAATTATAAAGTACATTAAATTATAAAGTTTTACAATTCTTTATCTTTTAAAATTTGTATTGAAGTCCTGTCAATGTTATTTTTGCAGCAAATAACTTATATACATAAATGTCCAGATAAATAGATCAATAAATATAAACATATAAACAAATATTCATGGCACAAAATTATTTAATATAGCAAAATAACCTGTGAGGATGCCCAGACTTCATATTACAAGTTTAAAATAAAAGATCCTATTAGATCATGTAAAAATTCTCTAAAGTCTTAGGTACAAAATTTTGGGTGAATTTCTAAAAGCACAATTGTAGCTTTTATTATAAATTTCACTATTCTAGCACTTAGCATGTTATGTATTACTTTGTTCATGAATATGAAAATTTCCTTTCTTATTACCATATAATTTTTCAGTTTACATCATAAATGCTATTAAATAATTTCCCATTTTTCACTTTTGACACTGGCTATTCTACTCCACAGGTGGAACATAACTCTTTGGTTTTTTCCTCCAACAGGTAGATGTTTCATGTGAGATGATCAGAAAATCTCAATGGGAGATTATTTGTACAACCATTATCCCTGACTAAACACAGTTAAGTGGTTTTTTAAAAAATAACTCTCTATTTAACTCTGTCACATGTACACTACTGTGAAAGGCTTTTGGTCTGTGGTGGTTGGATGATTATGTTATTGTTTGATTTCTTTTGTTATTTTTATTATTATTTTATTTTCATTTTATATACCTTTAAATCCATTACAAGAATTGTACCAAAGAAAATAAACCTGAGGCCTGGCTGGCATAGCTCAGTGGATTGAGCACGGGCCTGTGAATCAGAGGGTCACTGGTTCGATTCCCAGTCAGGGCACATGCCTGGGTTGCAGGCCAGGTCCCCAGTGGGGGGCACGTGAGAGGCAACCACACAGTGATGTTTCTATCCCTCTCTTTCTCCTTCCCTCCCCTCTCTCTAAAAATAAATATTAAAAAAGAAAATAAACCTGAATTCAGTTCTTTTAATCACTCTAAGAGCCACTCTAAGAGCTTTAATTAATATGTACTTTTACACTTCAATTTTGAATGGTTAAAAAGAAAAGCTAAGACATTTAATCAGCAATGTAATTCCTGAATATTGTGTTGAGAAGAAATTGCTGATGAAAAGGACACGCTGCATCATTAGCTTTTTCAGTGTGCTCAGTTCATACTTTTTCAAATATAATATGCACTATTTAATTAGCTAAATCATATTAACTAGAAATGTAGAATCTTCATTATTACTTAAAGTTTGAAAAAATATTGTTTCAGTGGAAGTTACATGTTTGCAGAAAGAAAGGTTCATTTGTCTTTTGATGTTGGTTAAAATTTTCTCCTATTCTTTTTATATTGTTAAGTTTTTACACGTTATTTTCATTTTTAAAACCAACATAGAATTATATGACAAATAGTTTGTTTTAAACATTTCTAAAAAAAAAATCAGTCATGAGACTCAAATTTGTTCAGTGTGGACTCTGTTATTAATTACATAACTATTAATTAGTGAGAAGTGTTTACATTTGTAAAACAGGTGGAACCTGACTGTGAGAAGCAATATCTTTAACAGATTTCTGCATTGTAGACCATTATTATATCTATAGGACACTCTTCACTGACTGAACGATGAAAATAACTATAGTACCTATTTATAAAACTGTTTTACTTCTGTCTGAGCTGTACAATCAGGTCCTGCAATTAGTGCCTCTTTCCAGTATATTGGGCTGGATACTCTAGATAGTTCCACTTTCCTTTCTCTATTCCATCTTGGCACAGTTTCAATTTCCATTTAAGAAAATACATCTGGTTCCCCAACAGTTGCTTTAATCTACTTTGAAATTTTATCTTGAGTCTGTTAATGGCTTCTGATCATAATAATAGGCAAATGTGCATGAGACATGAATGCAAGCCAACCGTCATCTCTTACCTTACTAAAGATTTTACAATCTCTCAAGTTAAAAAAAAAATGGGGCCAAGTCCCATTTCTACTGCAAGAAAAGTGACAAAAATGAATTTGACAAATGCGATTTTACTTTTAGTTCCAGAAGAGACATATTCAGAACAACCTCAGGACTTTAATCTATTAACACAGAACATCTATTTTAGCAACTCAGAAAAAAATACTGATTCTCCTATAAATAAATATGTTGTTTTTATAGTTTTATGAAAAAATGCATAAATCTAATAATATTTTAAGATTAAGCTCAATGATTCAAAGTAGAATTAATAATCTCATCAACAAATTGATTTATCAAAAATCTATTTGATGACTCATAAGAACAGATTAAATTAAAATGGCACATTCCTTTTCTCAAATACCAATAATTTAAAATGTCAAAGAATAAAACATTTTGAAATATATAGATTTCTGTATCAATCATCAAAGTGATCTTTAACAAAAACAGTAAAATAACCCAATTAAAATGTTTCAAAAATCAAGTTTTGTAATATAAAAATAACTTACATTCTCTATAAAAATGAGATTGTTCAATTACTCATCATTCTATACCATGAAATGTCATAGGCATACATCTTAATACTGAGAATGGGGAAGTCTATTTCAGATTCCTCACAACTCTTTCCTTCTCCCCTTCTCCCCTACGATATCCCTAGATGTCAAAATAATTCTCAGGACTAGAATCAGCACACACATAGCAAACACTGTGCACTAAACTTACTTCTTTTGTCCATTTCTCATTTAAATTTTCCTTCCGGGGTTTCATTATTTCAGGATGAGGATTGTGGGGAATCTTACTTCCCAATGCCCAGTAAGACTGGAGATGACTGGATACACTGTTTACTTCTTCCCACGAACAATGGCATTTTATAAAAATGGCATTGATCACTAACTGATAGAATTGGAGTAACTATGATGACTTAGTGGAAGCATAAGGGACTCAAATTGCACCTTCACTTTCCGAGCATTACAGATATGTGTTATGAATGATTTGTTAAGGAATGTTCATGACTCAAGAACTTGAAGAATGGCAAAGTGAAAATTCTGAATGACTGAAATTGTTTATAGTACTGGCATAAAAGATAATCACTGAATTATTTTAGTACAAATGGTACCTTTTAAAAAATTAACATGGCATACAAATATTAAGATTGGATGCCAACCTGGTAATTAAGGAAAAACAATTCAATCATTCTAAAAAAAAGGATATTATCTAAATGTTACTTCAAATGGATATAATTAATAAAGGGATAAACTAGAAATTTGGGTTGCTGTTAATCATAAACATGTATAAATATAATCTCAATGTTTAAATAATTTTTCACTCTTTGCAAGCTTCAGCCTTAGTAGTTCACTCAAAATGTATAAAATGGTGAACATATTCACATATATATTCATACACACACACACACACATACACAGACACAAACACACACAAACATTTGGGGTTTTTTGGTTTTGTTTTGCTTTAGAATGTTAACTTTCATCAGTTAAAGCTTGGATTTTATCATTTAATTTTTCAAGGTGTTTCATGCTAATCGAGTGTTCAAATGATCACTGAGTACTTTTTGATGATTAAAAGAACATTTCCAGGTAAATATAATTTCAAATTTTAAAACCCATAAGCACATAAAATTTAAAACATAAATTCACATGGAGACAACAGATAAATTGTTTCTTCTTCTATGACTCTGCCTTTTTTGTCTATTTTTCATGCCATCATGTGTTTTTCTTTCGACTTCTTTGCATTTTACTTTACAACTTACGAAAGATTTCCAACTGTACAAAACCTACTTGTCAAACACTAAAAAAAAAATTGTGCTGTGCAAATGCATTAACAGTGAGCACAACTCAGAACACTGAAAAAAATAAAATAAATATGGTAGTGGAAGAGGGGTAAAGAAGACAAATCACTTAGCAAAAAATGGTATCTATTTGTGATAAATGACTGTGAAGCTCCAGGCATGTTCATTATTTCTAAGAAAGGTTATTTTAAAAGGGAAAGAACTATTGATTTGTAATAAAGTTTCCAGAAGACATTTATTCATGCATTGCTATTTCTTGATTTTCTATTGATATGGCAAGAATTCATCATATATATTTTCAATATTCTAATAATCAAAGCCAGTGCCATTTCAAAATCATAAACAAATAGACCAAACAAACTCTTTGGATATTTTAACTACTCCTTTTTGAAACTTCAATTTTATTATTTACATTATTATGGATGTCCTCATCCCCCCAACCCATTTTGCCCATCTCCACTCAGCCTTCATCTACCCTGCCCTCACACAATCACCACACTGTTGTCTGTGTCTATGGGTTATGCATGTACATTCTCTTAGTCTACTTCAATACTGAATACTTGCAAGATAATGATGTAGCTTACAATGCAATCAACATCCATTAAAGATTTAACAAATAGAAAATAGTTTAATATAATATACAATGTAATTAATCCATAAATGTTAGAAACCTTCTTAAGAGATTTGTTCTTAATTATTTACTTTCCTACACTTTCCCTTTCCAAAATGTCTAATTCAGACCTTAAAGATAAATGTTTGTAAAATAACATTGACAAGCTTTCTATGAGTAGATTTTCCTTCTGACTTCAGTTATATTAGGCCTTTGGGGATGCAAAAATGCTTTAAGAATAATTTACTATGTTTTATAAAATTATGTGCAAGAGCTTAGCAAGTAAACTCATTGTGTTTACTTTTTATATTGGATGAAGTCTTGAAAATAGAAGTAAGGTGATTTTTCACAGATCATATTTCAAGTTGGAAGGTAGCATAAAATTGTAAAATATTTTTATCACAAGACTTGATTGCTGATTTTCTATCTTTTTGAAGAACTGAATAATCTATCATTTAAATAAGATACAGTAGTTTCAAGTGTAATTTCTATCCCTTATAAATTTCAAAATATGATCATAGTCATTATAAGTGCATAAAATAATACTAAATATTTGGCAAAATTTTGCTCCTTAGTTAACTATTATTTCCACTTCAGTTTGAACAGTAAGTGCTTCCAATGGATTGTATTATACTCCCTGCTCATTTTTGATTGCATGGGCAGCTATAATGACTGTAATGCAGAATGACATAACACAGCTCACCTTTCTGAAGTCTCTCTTCTGTACTCTGGGAAAAGGTACAATTCAAAACAAACAAACAATCAAACAAACTATATCACATATATACGTATATATGTAATATATATCCTATGCTGGGTTCTTTCCTCTTTGTGTTCTTCCAAAAGTATCTAATTCATGTCCACTTCTAGATGACTTTCCTGTTGCAGTACTACTGAATAATAGTCCTATAACAGAGTATATGGTGAAACTAAAAGCTTGTACCCTGTCTACCAGTTGGCCTTTCAATGACCAACCTGCCTACTTCAATTCCCTGTAACTTCTTAACTCAGTTGCTGTAATAGTGACTGCCAGCTTGTCTGTTTCATCTCGCTCTCTCCACACATCCTCTGTCCAATTCTTATGTCCCTTCAAAACACTTTTGTAGATTCTCCTTGGTTTCAGACTCAGCCTCCTTGATGAAATTACTGCATGTCCTCACCAGCCATCAAATCATCAGTGTTGCTTCTAGTCTCCTTCATGTAATGAATCTGTTCTTCACGATGATGAAATCCAACATTCATCATGCTCTTGACTTTTACTGCACTTCCAAATTTATAGACACCTGAATTCCTAATACTCTCCACTTATTCTCTGTGATAATGCGCCTCCCACGTCTCTCTATTTTTTATCTCCCAAATAAGAAAGGGCTCCGTTAGAACTTTCTTTATCATTCCCTGCATTTGTTACCTCACACAACTCATTCCTCCTAAGGCTTCAACTCACTTCTTAGAACCTGGAAACTGGATCTCCAGCCAAGACCTCTTTGTCCTGAGTTATGCATTTCTTGCTGCCCATATAACACTGCCCCTGAAGTTCAATCCATATCTTCACACTTAAATAAAACTTGACTGGTCATATTCTGTTTAACCTCTATCAGTTTGTGTAGCAAGACCATCTTAGAGATCTATAAGATGATAAGCTTGTCGGCATGTTTTAGTTTTACTCTTTTAGGTTCAAAATCTAAATTTTGATCTGGATTCTTTTTTCCCCTAAGTAATCTGTCTCTTGAAGACTATAAAACTTTGTGTTGTACAATTTTAATTTTCTTTCTTCCAAACATAATTTCCATATTTTTTGTTAAATCTCTCCCTTGCTAGTTAGCAGCTACCTTGAATAATATCTCTGATGAATTCCAGTTTAGAATTGCAAAATAAATTCTGATTTAAGGAGGCCCCTTTCCACCATCATTGGTCAGGATTAGTAGGATGTGGAAGAAAATAGTTTTTGTAATGAGAAATAATAAGAGAAGTTCTTGAAGCAATTCTATGGAAAATAAATTCATTTGAAATAACTATCTTAATGAAAATGATGCAATAAATGAAACAAAGTAAGCATAAATAGTCTATATTTTCATAATAGATTCTTTTTGACTTCTGAATATAAATATATCTAAATAATAGAAGATATTTAAATAAGAGTTCTTAAATGTAAGTATCTCACATTTAGTTTTTCCTCTTCATTCTGTGTGTATGCCATACATAAGTATACGATTTAACTACATGAGTAAAGACTGATGTGCTAATTTCTAACTGGTAAATTTCAGGAAAAAAAGTCTCTGAGCTACATTTTCTCAAAATGGAATCTATAATATAAGTTTTGCCACCTATTTTCAAACCTGCGGTGCTAGACTGTGATACATCAAATGAAGGACTTTCCTACTGCTAGAAAAATCGCAAGAGCGCTGACATCACTTTTATTAGTTTTCTAATTTTATTTCCAGACCCATAGCTTATTTGATAGAAAGTAGATTTCTGGTTCACTGATACGGGAGAAACTCTGTAAATACACAGAGCCGTAAGGTAACCAAAAGATTTAAAAAAGTTTGACACTTTTAAAAATTACTTCTCATCTTCAAGGAGTAAGCTACCTTTGGAAGCTTTTACCTAATGCTGTGGGTTAATATGAAGGGTAGCTCTTCGCTGCTAATTATATTGGAATGCAGCTTCAGAGCATATGTAGTCTGCTGGAAAATGTTTCATTTCTTAAATGATTTAAAAATTGTGTTCGTCATGAAATGGAAATATGCTTATTACAGATACTTAAATACCAGTAACAGGAAAAAGTACACTTTCCCTTTGCAAAAGATATCAGAAGTTAAGAGTGCCATTCTTTGCCCTTTGGACTTTTGCCCACTGCCATCCATCGCTCCTGCTGCTCCAATAAATTACTTTGACCAGTGAAGAAAGAAATCCTGCACCCATTTAATCACGTTCCCTCTTAAGAGCCTTATTTATTTTGTACCTTCCTTTTCTTTCTTTATTTTTCTTCATTAACATATTGTAATATAATTTATATACAATAATATACTTTTAAGTGAATAGTGTTGGTAACTGTAATTATCATATAACTATCACCATAATTAAGATATTGAACATTTCTAGAACCACTCCCCCTAAATTTCCTTGTGCATTTTTCACTCGATTCTCTCTCCTAACTCCCAGCTACAGACAACCACTGATTTCATTTCTGTACTACTAATTTTGCCTTTTCTAAAAAAGTCATGTAAGTGGACATGGACAACAGGATGGTGATTGCTGGGGGGAGAAAGCTATAAGGGGACTAAATGGTAATGGAAACAATATAATAAAGATTACATATTTTTTAAAAAACCATATAAGTGGAATGACAGAGTAATCTTTCTTTGTGTTTGTTTACATGGGTTAATGCCTTTCAGATATCTAATGTTGTCCACATATCACACTCTGTTCCTTTTTATTGATGATTAGTATTCAATAATACAAACATAATAAAACTTCTTATCATTCAATAGGTGATGGATATTTTTGTCTACAGTTAGTTACTGTGAATAATGGTCCTAGGGATATTCACATACATCTTTCCATAGATACATATTTTCCTTTATCTTTAGTGAATACCTGGAATGGGATTTTTGGATCATACGGCAAATGTGTGTTTAACTACTAAACAAGTCTTCAATGTTGCTGTATCACTTTGTATCCCCACCATCAGTACATGAGAATTCCATTTTCTCTCCATTCTCACCAGCACTTCATATGGTCTTTGTATTTAAGCAATTCTGGTAGATGTGTCACTGTAATTTAAAATTAATTTCTCTGATAAATAATGATAGTGAGCAGCTTTTCAGGTGTTTATTGGCCTTTCTATATCTTTTTGGTAAAGGGTCCATTCCAAACAGTTTCCCCATTTCTTAACTGGGTTGTTCTCTTACTGTTTAGCTGTTATTCTTGATTACATATTTGAAAAGAAGCCTTTTGTAAGGTGTATTTTTCAAAACATTTTTCCTAGGTTGTGATTTGCTTTTTAATTTTTTGAACTGAATTATCAAAGCACAATATATTTTAACTTTGATAAAATCCTTTTAATCATTGCTTTTAGTTGTGTATCTGCATTCTATTCACAGAAATCCTGCTTAATCCAATGTCACAAAGAGTTTCCACTGTTGTCTTCTTGAAATTTTATAGTTATAGTTTTTGATTCTACAATCTATTTCAAGTTATTTTTTGCATATGATAAAGGTAAGGTTCCTTATCTCCCATATGAGTATCAGTTTTCTAACCACCATTCGTTGAAAAAATTATCCACACCATACTGAATTAACATGGCAACTTTGATAAAAGTGAATGAGACCTATAAGTATTTCATACATTTTTATATTTCTCTTTGTTTTCAATTTCTTTTCCCTACTCATCCTATTTTTTTCTCTTTATCTGGTCACATGATCTCTCTGGAATAGCTATGCTACTCCCATTAATTTATACACCCTACTTTATTGTTAAAAGTCTTTTACAGATTCATCCTAAATAAGCACACATCCCTTGGAACTCTTTCACCTCATGGTTTGACAATGTGTTCATTTGCATTCACTTGCATAAGGTTTTATTGAATTATCTGATTCAATGTATTCACTTAAATTTATTTTTGGGTAACCCAGTACTAACTTTACCCCTTGAATCAATGAGCTTGGGCTTATTCATATTTAAAAGGGGAATTTGGGTGCAGGAATCTCTATAGGTATTTCTTCATTTACATTAGAATATCTTCCATAAATGTGAGTAAGCAATTTTCTCTGCCTATCAAAATTACCCCTGTATGATTACTAAAAGGGATGCCCTTCCATTGCTCTACATTTTCAAAAAATTAATTATTTTAGAAATGTGCAGCAGCTCTTCTCACGTCATCACACATGGGGAGAGAACACCTTGACTAAGACCCTGCCTAGCTCCGCACAGTTGTTTATTTATCAATTTCTCTAGAGTGACACCAAATCAAGAGGCAGCACATGGGAATGTAAATCACAGTCTAATTTAGTTGTCACTGTGTTGTGACACTTGGTTAAAAATGCTTTTTAATTGTGACTATAAATTATACATGAACAATTCTTAGTGACAGTCTTAATATACATCAGATTGTTTCACCCAAGGGGGCACGGCGAGCATCGTCAACATGAAGCAAGTGTATGTCTGAAGCTTTTATAAGAGCACTTTGAAAAAAGATAGTCATGATAATGTGTTCTGGTTTGGTTTCAACCCAAAACTCTTTGAGTAGAAAGAGGGAAAGGAAAAGAGAGAGGGGAGAGGAAACTGAAGGAAGAGAGAGAGAGATAAGGACAGTAGATCGCACCCCTGCAGCAGAAATTCCTATACTTTTTGGGTGCAGATGAATTCTTGAAGCAGAGGGCGTGTTCCCATACTTTAGGTAGTTCTCAGATGCCTTAAGGTCTTCCAAATACCCCATAAGCAAAAGAACTCTAATCTGAGACTGCACACACTGCATTCCCAGATAAGGCTCTGAAATTCAGAATCAAAGTATGACAGATGAGAAAAGAAGTGTTCCATCATGTTTAGTGATAACATTAAAGCAAGTAAAAGATTAATCACTGGCTAGTTTAAAAATGAGGATACAAAGTATTGCCTCCAATATCTTAGCTAATGAGAAAAAAGTGGGATGGCCTAGATGACTAAGAAAAGTAAGAAATTTCCATCTGGGCTGCATGTTCTAGAAAGGAATACTGTAACTGAGATGACACCGGTAGAGAGAATGAGCAGCACATACTAACAACAGACACACACTGATTGGCTGGTCAACATTCATCAATACATTCATTGAGCATCTACTGTGTCAGTAAATCACTTTTTGCTGACAGTTGACAATAGAGGATAAGATAAATGGGCTTCAGGTAAGGAAAAGTTTTCAGAAACCGGAGTAGCTGGCTAGAAGGAGCTGGAGAAGTAGAACCAAAGAGTGGGTTTTATAGTAATGATGACAAATGAAGTTACTTAGCAGCAAAAAGAACCGAAGAGGAAGGGGTGGGGCCAGTAGCAAAAAAACAGGTTTCTGTTTAATCACATTTAATAAATTACATTAATATCGTTAAACTAAAACCAGAGGCCTGGAATGGAGTCACTTGTGTTAAGTCCCACATCACCAAACCAAGACAATTACAGTTTCCGCTCTCCCAGCAATAAAATTTTAAAGCAGTTCATCAGAAATTATCTGATCAGCACCAGTTAGGTCATCTGCCTGACAGACTATGATAACCAATCCCCCCCTTTTTTTTCTACCTGCTTTTTTGCCAAGTATAACTTTCTTGCTCCTGCCCTATTCTGCCCATAAAACTCTTTCATGTTATACTGTCTCTGGAGTTCCTTTCTATCTGCTTGAAAGGATGCTTCCTGATTTACATTGATTTTTACTGAAATAAACTCTTAAAAATACCTCAATTTTTATTATACCTCAGTTTGTCTTTCAGTGGTAGTGAGCTGGCAACATTTGTGACCTTGACTCCTAATCTTTCTCTAGAATCTGGCATTACATAAGTTAACAGAGAGTTTGACTATGTGTTAGTTTTGTTCAATGTTAAGGTTTTATGACAAAAGATATTACATTCATTAATAAAAATAAAAGTTAATCTTAGAAATACAAATTAGAAGTAACTATTAAAGCCAAAGAACAATTATAATGCTTATTATCATAAAATAATGGAAGGTCTTGTTTAACATTTATTTTAATATTGGTATCAGGTTATCATATAGCAATTTTTCTCATAGCTATTTTCATTCATCAGCCAATATGTTATATCTTCCCAGAAGAGAGTTAACATGTAACTTCACTTCTATTAAAACAGAAAAATGGAAATATAGAACATACATGTCATTTCCCTTTAAGAACTAAATTGTATAAAAAATCAGTGTTAATGCTCATAATGTGAAAAATATGACAAATATTACTTTTAGGATTAAATAAAACAAAGTTTTAATTTTCTATTAGGGCTGGCATAATTAAAGGTGAGAGAGCTAAACCGATAACATGCACAGTTTTTGTGAGCAGATGACTTTGCCAGCCTGGAAAATTATGGTATGTATATATAGATAAAGGCTGAAAAATTGCACCCAGGCTATTAATTGTGACTGCCTCTAAATAAAGACATGAGGCTGGAGCTAGACAAGGGGAAGATGAACACAGAGGCTTTACCTTTTGCTTTAGAATAGTTCTATCTTTCCATAATTCAAAAAAATAGCAATTATACATTATTTTTGAAATTAATTTTAAATGAATCAAAGTGTTCCCCCTGGACTTTCCATTGGCTTTAGCAGCTGGGTGCCATATGCTAGCTGTCAAAATATTGGAAAGCACTTAGTACATTTATTCTTCTCCTTTGCCAAGAGTGGTAGAATATTTGCAAAACACAGCGTATTTGAGCAACAGAAAATGACTTGACTTTTATATCACACCTGTTCACTGCAACAGCTCTGCCACACTTTCATGATGATAATTTATTCAAAATCATTACTGGCAACACAAGAAGGGTTTCCCCCCACTTTGTTAATATGTCAACATTGCATTGATACCAGAAGCAATTGTCATTTCTTTCTTCATTGTGACTCATTTTTTTTTCTCAGCACTTTGGACACCCAAATATAGTGACAGCAAAACCAAAATCATTATAAGGCAATATCAGAGTAATGTGATTCTTCAGTGTGATGGGAATCCAGACATAGTAATTTAGTAATCTAATCTTCAAAAAAACAAATTTTATTCAATGGGATGATTGTCTTGTAGAGTCAGTCTGGATTGATTTGATATATACCATTATCTGCATGAAAGTCTCTAACCTTCCAGGCTGTTTGTAATCTTTTGAATTTGCATAGTTACCACAATATGCAATTTCCTGGAAAATAATAATATAAATCCAAAAACAGAAAACTGATTATTCTACAGCTTGGTCAATAAGAGACTGGAGCAATGCTTACCACAACTTGTCTTTCACGCCTGATACCTTTTATTTACTTCATGATCTCAAATATTTTCCTGACCTCAAACTATTTTGCTGAAGAGAGAAATTGTCATTACTTTCTTAGCTATAAAAAATTCATACCCCTATGATGTAAATCAAAGTCCATGCTTATTTTTTTTCACCATCTTTCTTAGGTTGCTTTCTAATTGAGTAGTCTACTGACATCTATTAAAATTTAACACGTACCAAATTCTAAAGACCCAATTAAGTTTGGACCAATTTTTTTTTGATCAAATGAAGTACCAAAGCTTTGAAGTATGGATCAAGGAGAAACTTCTTTGTTTCATGCTTCAGACTGTACAACTCATTTCTTGGCAAATAACTGAATAATAAATCACAGAAATTGTTTGGTCTAAAGCATAAGAAAAGCACTGGCATATTTTAGCTTAAATAAACTCCTGCCCAAAGGAGTGAAAAATATCTATGGTCATTTTCACAGACTTCTGGTAGATATTCAATTTGTATCAAGAAGTTTCTTTTATGATTTTATCTACTTATTTTTAAAGAGAGGGAAGGAAGAGAGAAAGAGAGAAAGAGAAAGATCAGTTGGTTGCCTCTTGCACCTGCCCTGACTGGGGACCAAACCCTCATTTGAGGCATGTGTCAGGAATTGAACCAGCGACCTTTCCCTTTGTGGAACACTCAGTCAACTGAGCCACTCAGGTCAGAGACTTTTGTTTCTTTTTGTGACTGTCTGGTATCCATGTTTTCCTTTTTCAAAGGGAGGGCTGGATTTTTTTAGGACACTGCATATATATCCTCTTCACTCAGTTTCATTTAGATTTAAGTGAGGCTTCCCTGGCTCTGGTGGGCTGGGACTGGATCATGACAGTGAGCACTTCCCATCCACCGGTCTCACCTTAGTCCTCCCTGATGATTCGAGAAGGGGCAATCACCTCAACCACTTTTTGAAAGCTGAGATGTTTGCCAAGCTTCCAAGAAACAGCTGAGCTGAGGAGTCTCCTTCTTCCTCTGGATTACCTTGTGCATGAATATAACTATTAAAACTCCCTTATGACAATAAAGGATTGCCATGCAACTATGCACAGAGATGAAGAGATACCCATTTCCCAAGATACGAATCAGTGAATGAAACTTGCCTAAAGCTATCACTGTCACTCAAATTTACAGTTATATAGGCCCATAATTCCTTGTAACAATATTTTTTCTTAGACTTCTTTTTACTTTGAAGTATAAGTAAAGATTACAAAGGAAGCATCTTACTATAAAAATAGAAGCACATGGGGAAAACACTGAGAAATTCTCACGGAGGTTGAGGTTTAGATGCAAAGGCTACAATCCTAAGAAAGTCATGGCAACACAGTCACCAAACATTATTCTGACAAAAACAATCTGCAATAGATATTGATTTGACAAGCATATCTGTATTAATTTAGAAAGTAAGTTAGCTAGTGAAAATAAATCTCAACTTTCAATCCTATAGAGAATCTTTATCAGTAGATCTACATCCCCAGAAATGCATGTCATTCACCAATCTACCACCCGTGGGTGTTGCCATGACCTCATTTGTGATTGAGTAAAAAGTAGTAGTGAGTAATTATGCCTTTCTTGTTTGAAAAGGAGTAAAATCTTAAGTGAAGGAAACACAAGTTATCTTGGATAAAAACATTATATGTTATTTTCCTTTCAAGTGACCTCTGTTACAAAAGAAGAACCTATTCAAAGTTCAGGATATACCAGCTCCATAGAAAACAGTCTCTAGGCAAATGGTATTTGAAACAATTTTACCAAAAATCTATTCAGAACAATATCATGGCAATACACTGTAATTTGAGCATCTTAAATTTTGAAATATGTTACATCTATAGCATAAAGTGATATGGGCACTGTAAGGCTGGGCTACTTGGCAGATTGTCGGTAGGCATTTCAGGGGGTCCAGAAGGACTAGAGCGGAAGTTGTTTTGGTGAAGAGACCCAACTCATCCATAAATATGGTGATCTAAATTAGCCAATCAAAAGGATTGTTAGAAAATACCACTGGCAAAAAAAAAAAGGTTGCAGTAACAAAATTTTCTGGAATGTTCTATGATAAATCTAGGAGAATTCAGATGCCATGATCCTTCTTTCCTTGTGCATTGTAGGTGACAGGAAGGTTGCGGTGATGTGATTCCCTCAAAGGATATCCAGATTGTGTTAAGGCAAAAAAGTAGGAAAAACAGTCATTTAGCACCTACTGTATTCTAGGCATATCAGTGAGCTGAGAAAAGGCATGTTCCCTCAAAGGCATTAAAATGTATTTTTAAAGTACATGACAGTTTAAACACATCTAATATTGAACTCAAGTGGTTGGACTGACAAGCAGCATTCTAGGACTGATTCCAAAACTAACACTTTTGCAAAATGGCAAAAGACATTCATTACCAATTTATTGTTAGAATTGATGCCATAGCCCCACTCCTTGAAGCTTCATCTACAACCAATAGGCAACTGAAACAATTTTATTTCCCATCTGCATATTGGTCCTAGTTTAACTATTAGTCCTAGTTTTATTAAAAGTGACCGAGGTCAAAGTGTACTGTAAATAATAATCAAAGTTGGAGGACACACAGATTTGGTGAAGAGAGAAACTGTAGTCAAAATTCCATATTCATAGAATTTGAACATATAAAATAACATTCAATTTATTTATTGAAGCTTAGCAAAAGCACCCAAGGAAATAGATGTCTAACATATTTACAATAAAATAGACAAAGTCAAAGGGAAATAAAAACCAACAGATGGTATCAAGAGTGTAAGAAGGTAAAACAAAGGAGATTAAGAAAAGTAATTCTGAAAAGTCAGATTTATATTGTTAGGGATTTGTTTTCCAGGGAAAGAAAGCAATTACAAAAAGCATTTGCATTTATTAGTTTTGGCTCCACATGTGGACAGAGTGAATGTGATTATATATACTAAATAAACATATTTTCCCCTTATTTCAGGCTCCTTTGTAACTACTCACCTCTAGGACAGAACCATGAAGCTTTTTGCCACACAAAAGTAGAAATGGATCAAAAGAGGCCATGGATAAATTTGTCAACATTAAACTAACCTCTTTGACCTCTTTAGAAAGAGAGAAACCTGGAAAGAGAGGTATTGTCCATAAAGGAAAAGCATCTTCTAAATTCCTTAAGCATCCATTTAACATAGGTACAGCTCAACCTACTAGCTCATAGAGCATTAACCACAGGGTTTGAACCTTCCTCCCAGACACACAGATAGCTTCCCTTTGATGGGAGTCCAAGGGGAAGAAGAAGGATGTGAAGGAGACAGAGACAGACTCTAACTTCCCACCAAAGAATTGGGGTGGGGAGAAGGAGTTAGAGAGAGTGGAGGAGTCATGAGTATGGATTTCTCTCAAACTCCCCCTACAGTGTGTAGGGGTGTGTGTGTGTGTGTGTGTGTGTGTGTGTGTGTGTAAACTCATCAGACTTTTAATCTACATTTAGTAGTAATTCCTGTATTTCATTTTTATGGTTAATGCCTTCACCCAAGTTTGAAGACTTGTCACACTCTGGTACCATCAAACCTTATGCTTCCATGCCACACTCCCATAACAAAAATATGTTCACTCTTGTATCTTTGATTTCATTCATCTCTCCAGACCATTCTTTCTTCTTATCGCCACTTACCACAATTAAAGTCTTTAGAGCACAGCTTTCAGTTTAGTATTTTAAGTAGTTTTGGTCTATCAATACAATCCCCATTGATCTCCCTTTCATCTGAATTAATAGGGTTTTGTGTATAAACAGCAAAAATTACTAAGAACCAACTGCCCTATGTTATCTGTAATCACTGTTTGTTAAGTACCTCCCCAAATCAATGATAAACTATTCAAATACATGAGTTATAGCTTACAACTTTTGTGTATATTACCTGACTAATGTAAGAAGAAGTATTCAATCAGTGAAATGTTGTGGGTATAACTTATTAAATTCCTTTAAGTAAGGAATTTTTGTAAATATGAAATGAGGAGTACATATCCCTCATCATTATACAACACTGTATTCCTCTTAAAAAAATTTTTAGATTATTCAAAAGACAATTTTTTTTTTATTTTAACTTGTCTGGATAAAAACTCCAGAATTAGAAACAATATTCTTTCCATTTATAATTATTGTCTAGGTCAACTGTTTAGAGATGGAGATAATGAGATTAATGTATTCAATTCAGACTTATGAGATGATTCCTTTTCAGAGAACTGTACCATGTCAAACACTGTTTGCCTGCAAGGCTGAAGTCATCGGTCAGGAGGGTAACTGATTAAGAATGTAGATTGTTTACAACTCCTAACAACTGTAAAGATATTTAGCTTTGGTTGGTGTGGCTCAGTGGATTGAGTGAACCAAAGGGCCACTGGTTTGATTCCCAGTCAGGGCACATGCTCAGGTTGATGACCAGGTCCTCAGTAGCAGGTGTGCAAGAGACAACCACACTTAATGTTTCTCTCCCTCTCTTTCTCCCTCCCTGCCCCTCTCTCTGAAAATAAATACATCAAATATGTAAAAAAAAAAGGTATTTAAAAGTTCTTACAAGATTGGTTTATACACATGCAGAACTATTTTGACTTATTCATATTGTTTACCTGAGACAAAAAAAATTAGGAACATGAACCTTAATTTTCAGCTTAGTACAGGGCACTTTTGACAATCTAGTCTATATGGATTTAAAAGTATGAAGTTGGATCTAAGAAGGAACACACCAAGCACATCATAATTAAGTTACCCAAGATTAAAGATAAGGAGAAAATCTTAAAAGCAGCAAGAGAAAAGGAGAGAGTTCCATACAAGGAGTTGCCATAAGACTGTCAGCTGATTGCTCAAAAGAGACCTTCCAGGCAAGAAGGGGCTGGAAACAGGTATTCCAAGTCATGAAAGTCAAGGCGTACATCCAAGATTGCTCTATCCAGCAAAGCTATCATTTAGAAAGGAAGGGCAGATAAAGCGTTTCCCAGATAAGGCCAAGTTAAAGGAGTTCATCATCACGAAGCTCTTATTACATAAAATGTTAAAGGGACTTATCTAAGAAGAAGAGGATCAGAAACTATGAACAGTAAAATGATAACAAACTCACAACTATCAACAACTGAAACTAAAAAAACAAAAATAAAAACTAAGCAAACATTAGAACAGGAACAGAATCACAGAAATGGAGATCACATGGAGAAATATCAGTAGGGAGGGGGAGAATGGGGAAAAAGGTGCACAGAATAAGAAGCATAATCGGTAGGTACAAAATAGACAGGGGGAGGTTAAGAATAGTATAGGAGATGGAGAAGTCAAAGAACTTATGTGTACAACACATGGACATGAACTAAGGTGGGTAATGCTGGAGGGAAGGGATGCAGGGTATATAGTAGGATAAAGGGGAGAAAAAATGGGACAACTGTAATGGCATAATCAATAAATTACACTTAAAAATGCATGTTGTGAAAATTCTGTTAAATTTGACAAAGGCACTTTGAACTGCTGTTTTTCATTTTTAGGTAACAAACAACTTTTATTTTATCATTGGCAGGTAAAGAAGCTCTCTCTACTTTTTACTATTTATTATGCTAACTCTGCATTTCTCTTTACCTAGGTTTTGTAAATAACCTGTCCTCTAGGGACTGACCTTTCACTTCTGTCTACAGATTCCAATTCATCTGAAGCTCTTCCCACTCTAGAATTTGTCATCTCCCTTGTTACTGTGTGCCTGCTTCAGCATGAATCTGAATTTTTTAGACACAATGTTCTCACTGTTCCAATTAATCTGCTTACCTGTTACATGACTATTCCTCAGGTCCAGTGTATTAATTAACACCTCTTCCTCCAAATTGTTTCTTACCATGTAATGGCACCGTGGGAACAGCATAAAGAATGATGAACATCTGATTCATAAGGTGTGAAGATAGGTGTATGATCATCCTGTTCAGGCTTCAGCCACCTCAAGCATGACAGTCTCAAGAACCAACAAGAAACAAAACTCTGTGATCTGAATCACATTACTGGTGAACCTGGAGATCTGCTTAGAGAAGGCAGCTGGTTATTTGTACAAAGTAACCTTGTTCTAGTACAAGGGTTACTTTGTACTCTAAATAGGGTATACTCTAAATAGGGTATACTCTAAATAGGGTATACTCTAAATAGGGTATAACTAAAAGGGGAGGGAGTTGGCTAAACAATCGAGGTCTACAGTCAGAAACACAAAATCCAATGATCTGAGGTAATCGAGGGAATGTTTATGAGAAGAACAACTCAGATCTCATAAACAAAGCAGCTAAGCTTTTCTATTTTATGATTTTTTTCTCCTGGATGTATGGCATCCACAATTTGAAGGTGGCTTTGGAAGGTTTGCTGGTTCTTTACTACAACAGTGAGTTCCTAACAAATGAACTGCTGGGTGGGTAGAGCTCAATAGCCTTTGTTACTTATTACTACAAGAGAAATAAGAAATAATGATACATTAATATTTCTTCAGGATGAAATGATGCTTGACATGAAGAAAATAATTGACAAAATATCTGAAAATAATAATCTCATCCATGGTAGGTTGCGATTTGAAGTAGAATTTTTTATTCTCTCCCCACCTACCAAAGCTTGCATATTTAGGTTTTATTATGCATTGGTATTAACAGACATAGATGCTATTGTTTTTAAAATTCCTGAGAAACCTTGAGACTGAAGCCAACACTTAAGAAACTTAACTTGCCCATATTGCCTCTCCAGCTTGTGGTTGCTATGATAACAGGAAGCACAGTGTATTGGAGTGTGGATATTAAGCTATCATTAAGTAATTGTTGAAAAAATAAACAATATTTTGTCTGATTAATTGATAATTTTTAAAAAATTATGTTCTACTGTGCTATAATAATTAGTTTACATTCCATCTCTAAATTATAGATTAATGGACATATTTAGAACACTATTTTCAAAATAATTAGAGTTCTTATGTCATAACTAATTTTATTTTATTTAGAGGTAGCTATATAGAACATACAGACAACTTATACAAAGATATTGCGGAAAATGCAGTTATGAGGAACAGAACTTGGTTTTATATCCCAGTGCTAGTTCTGAAAAACTCTGTGATCTTGGACATTTTTTGTAATTCAGGTTTTCATAATAAAATTAAGATGATACATACCTATTTCAAAGCATCACTTAGAGAACTAAATTAGATAAATACATACAAGTTCTTGGCTTAGTGAATGCACATAATTCTCAATATGTGTTGGATTTGTTAATCACTTCTTATCCTTCAATTCTCTTCATGAGCCATTAACTATTTCTTTATGTATTTGAATCAACACTTCAATGGAATCAACAATTAAAAAGCAGAGACATAAAGTAGAAAATATTTTGTTTCTATATTGATAAATGTATTCTGCAATATAAAAATTTATTATAATATATAATAATATAGTAATATATTGTGATATATATTGGAGTCAGTGATTTTATGTTATTGGCATCTAAAAGCAGGTCTAAGAAAAATGATTTTATGCCCAAAGAACTCCAAATTCTGAAATTTGATAACAGAAGCAATGGAAAAGACAGGGTAAAAACTGCAGACTGCCTTTGAAGTTCTGTAATTGTTATGCAAAGCTCCATCTTTGCATAATTTTTTTTTAAATAACAAAACTATTAAAACGGAAGTAGCTCAATACAACAAAGCCTCATTATACAACGCTTTAAGGTGACCGTATCCCAGTTTATCAAGAGGCAGGTTCACGTCTGTTGCCCCACTAATAAGTACCAGTCTCTTTCACTCTCAAAAGCGCCCTGGTTTGATGATGAATTGTATGTTTATTTAACCATGTATGATATACCTTGAAGTCATAGTGTAGTAGCAAAGACACCTGAGACTGATACTGTACAAGTATGTTTAGACTGTATGACAATTGTTAGTCCTATTACAAACAGTATTCAAGAACTATAAATAGTTCTACTGTATGCTAATGCTTCACATATAAACTTGTTTAATGTTATGAGTTTCATAAGAATGCCAAGAGATGGAGGCAATTAATGTGAGCATTTCATTTTGAAACTAAGATGTCTCATTTTGCTTGTTTATCTCATCTGACAATGTAATTTGCAGTGGTATAATTAGCATATTTCCAACATCAAAAGTTGTATGCAAAATTAGCTGGATATTTTATCATTTTGTTCTCATTTAACATTAGTTACTCCTGATTCATTATCCTTTGCTTTAAAAAAAAAGAGGAAAGAGGTCACACAGTTCCGTTTGTGGTAAAGCAACACCACTAATAACATAGCACTTAAAAGGCAGCCAAACTTAGTTAAGATTTAGTGGGTTTATCCTAATTGTTTCATTTGAGTCAGACATCATGTAATTTCAAGGGCCTCTGCTTCTACTCTATGAAAGAGGGTAAAAAAAGCAAAGCAAAGCAAAATATGGTTTAACTCTGCCACAATTCTGTAGAGAGTGTGGCAGTGATGGGTCTGCTGGGCACAGCTGTTCACTTTCTGTGAATGTCTGCCACCAGCTGATCCATGCTCGGCATACTCTGAACTTCACTTAACATCAGGTGGTAGTTGATGTACGAAATATGTTCTGCTGTCCCAAGTCAATATTCTTCAGCAGCCCATTCCTTCTGAAGGCAGTTGTGACAGGGCAGCTTCTGTTGAGAAGGGAAACTGGAAAGACCAATCTTATTTTTTTATTTTGACTATCAAGGAAAAGTGGAATTTATAGTTACCCTCCGATGAGCTCCCTGAGAATCCTGAGTCTGAAAGGAGTCCAAGGATCCCTGGGGGAAATGGTGAAGGAAACCGGAATGAAGGAAAAGTAACCTCTGTGAACACTGGCATGGGAGTTTTGAAAGTGGAGAAACAGAGGTCGCTCTGTTTGGAGGCAGCGCCTGAACTGTAAGCAAATAGAGACTCTCAGCCCAATGAGGGAAAAGGGGTGGGATTTGGGGAACTAGGGGGAGCAGAGCCGGCATAAAACTTAATCAAGTGGGGCACAAGATTAGAGAATTGAAGAGATTAATGCAAAACTGAAGAGCCTGCGGGCTATTTTGGAAGATCCTTCCAAATCCCGTTAAAACTTGGAATCCAATCAAACTGTAGTCTCATGAAAGCCCATCATTGCCTCCAAAGGCCTTGGGGCCTGAGGAAATATGTGATTCACAAAAGTAATCCTCTGCTTGCTGAACAAAAATTTATTTATTGATACCAGATGTTAACAAGGACAGTTCTTATTCACAGCTCAGAAAACGCATGCTGTTTTACATTAAATTAAACAATTTTAACGAAAAAGCTACCTGAGTGGAATCAGTGAAGCTGATTATCTTCTCAGTAGTGAATAGCTCTACCCATGTTTTCAAGTTAAACTTTACTGAACATGCGACTCTTTTGGAGTTTGATGGAATGTCTCTATATTTTACTAACTTTATTTGTTGATACATTACTTCAACTACTAAGGTTACTGAAATATTTTATCAATATAAATAAATCTATAATCATAAAATAAATTATTAAAATAATTATCAAGTTAATTCAAACTAATGTAGATGAGACTTATTCACCTTTTTTTGATTTATAGCATTTATCTGATGGTAATAGGTATAAATAATTCTATATTTTATTTTGCTTCCATGTAGCTTCAGTACAGCCCTAGAAATAACCTATATTTTCTTATCATTCACTAAGAATTTTTATGAAATTGGTTTTGAGACATTTTTCTGCAACATAATACTAAGTTGATCCAAATATCAAAACCAGCATTCTTTTTTTTTAACATTTTATTTATTTATCTTTAGAGGGGAAGGGAAGGAGAGAGAGAGGGAGAGAAATATCAATGTATGGTTGCCTCTCATGCATCCCTTAGCGGGGAACTGGCCTGCAACCCAGGCATGTGCCCTGACTGGGAATCGAACTGCGATCGCTTGGTTCACAGGCCCACACTCAATCCACTGAGCTACACCAGCCAGGGCCAAAACCAGCATTCTTTAACAAATCTTAATTCCATGTCTAATTTTAAAGTGACTAAAAGAGAATCATAGCCTTTTCTAAGAAGTCCTTTATTAATCCAAAAGTCAAATGTAATTCTGAAGCCTATTTTTCCCATTTCTAGATCTATGTCATATATATATCATCTATATCTTCCTATAATAAAATTACAGTCATTCTCTTTTCTTATTGAAAATGCTGAAATATAACTTTAAACTGTTTTTCTACTCTTAATTTGTCTCAACGCCCAAGCTCTTTTGGATAACTCATTGTTGCCATGGTTTCTGACCACCAAGTTTCTGTCCATCATCTTATCATCTTTATCAAAAACATGGTACCCACTCTTAAAGACTCAAATTAAAGACTACCTTCTCCATAAAACCTTTCTTGTTTTCTATAACAGATGTGAATCTCCTTTCAATCCACCTAATATTTTACTTGTATGTCTTCTGATAACTTACATATTTGGTCTGTGAATTAGATTTGAGTCTGGATTCAAATCTAGTCCCACACTTGATAGCCATATGAAACCAGACAGTTCATTTACATTTCAACTTCCTGGGTGTTAGTTTAGTTACTTGGAACATAGTTTTTTTATTTTTTAATATTTTTAAATACCTTTCAGCAGGGCTATTTTAAGGATCTGAGAAGACATGTCCTTGGAATGCTGTAGATATTTGGTAACTATGTTTGGTTTTCTCTCTCACTGAAATTTTACAAAAGGTGGCATGGTGTTTGATGTTAGAAGCTGTGATACTTAGTATTCTGTTTCCTGAGGTATAATTCAAGGACTTGCATAATGAGAGGCTTTTTAAAATTGAATGTATTTGCTTATTTTTGTGAGAGTTACCTTTTATTTTGGTTCTCAGTTCCTTTTCTTCCTACAAAGGAAGATCACAATAACTTTTGTTGTAAACCCCCATTCTACCAACTTCACACGGCTGTACCTGGGGTCATCAAGTCTTTACACAACCCCACCTCTATGTACAGGTGATGGGCCAGGAGTAAGTTCCTAGCCCAATCCTGCTCAATAAAGGAAAGTTCCCTAGGAAATTTGTAAAGAGGAAAATAAAAATGAAAGTCTGTCCTTGCTTTGGTTTTGATGAAAATTGTGGAAGGTTAGGATCAAAGCCTGTAGTTAACCATGTTTATATCCTGTGAGGGAAACCAGGCATGACATAAAAGAATGAAGCTAATGCACAGACAGACTCAAAAAGTACAGGCACAAAAATGAACAGAGAGCCCTGCTGGCATCGGCACATGAGTCAGGTATTTCCTAAGCCTGGCTGAAGGCCCATCTTCCCCATCATTTGTTAATTCAAGCTATTTTGTTTTTCCTCAAATTGGAAGACCCTTGACTTTTCAATAACTGATAACAACATCACATTCCTACTTCAATGCCATACCCCATGAATTACCAAGGAGAAGGGGAAACACACACATACACGCACATCCTTTGCTAACTGGCACTGGTAAGATTATAAGATAGTTTGAAATAGGGACATATCTACTAATCTGTAGAATTAGTACACCACTGGATATAATGTAAGTTACATATGGGTAGAACCCATCTTTTCTTTGTGGAAAACTGGAATGATGAATTATAAAAGGAGTAGGCAGACCATTAAACAACTACTACAAGGTTTTTATAGGCACTAAAAATCAGCTCTAAAGAAATAATGGCTTTTCGGGATTGTACCGATGGAAGGAGCTCATCAAATTACACCCTGGACTCGAGTCAGGATTCTGAGGGAGGCAGATACACAGCTACACCCTCTGCGGCTGTTGCCCCTAAATTTTGTCCAAATTTAAAGCAAACTATGCTTGATTCAAATCTGGAAGTATGACTTTATCTATATAGTGTGTTTATGTATGAACTTGACTGGGCCATGGGGCACCCAGATATTTGGTTAAACATTATCTGTAGCTATGTCTGCAACTGTGTTTCCAGATGAGATAAGCATTTGGTAAACTGAGCAAAGCAGATTTCCCTCCATACTGTGGGTGGGCATCATCCAAAACACTGCAGGCCTGGAGAGGACAAAAAGGTGGAGAAAGGGAGTATTCATTATCTCTGCCTGAGTGATTGAGCTGGGCCATCTGTCTTCCCTCAGACTAAAACTTACACCACTGGCTGTCCTGGCTCCCGGGCCTTTGAATTGAGACATCAATATGATGTCATCAGCCCTACTGAGCCACCAGCTTACAGAGGGCAGATCACAGAACTTCCCAAGCTCCATAATCTTGTAAGCCAGCTCCTTATCACAGTTTTATCTATCTATCTATCTGTCTGTCTGTCTGTCTGTCTGTCTATCTATCTTGTTGTTTCTATTTCTCCGGAAGGCATGAATTAATACACCAAATCTCTACTTCATTCATAAAATTCTATAAATTCCACAAATAGTGTGGATAAATACAAAAGAGCTTATAATAGTTCAAATGTGGGTATATATCATATGCTGAAAAAGTATAACAGCAGAAAAAAAATGAATGAAATTCAATTGAATACCCTATGAAGAATTAGTTCTTCTGCCAAGATCCAATATGGCATTTTTTCTGGTGGTCAAGGTGAAAACATGATCATTCTCTCAAAATTTAGAAGAAATGAAAATAAGCAAAACTGGCTGTGACCCCTGAATTTTTCCACTGTTTTCTGTACTCAATGTTCAATATTCACCCTGAACACACACACTTATATTTCTACCCTTTCTACCTGTTTCTACCTATGATAGTAATAATCATCTCAGGATGCATCATTTCAGCATGAGCTTAATTCAATCATCCTCCCGCTTTTACTTTTTAAAACATCTATTAACAACTGTTTATTGAGTATCAGCTATGTGCCAGTCACCATGGCTGATGGGAGGGAGATGGTGGGTTGAACTACGTCTTCCCAGAGTAACATGCTAGTGTTCTCACCTCCGGTACCTCAGAATGCAAACTTCCATAGAAATAGCATCTTTACAGAGGAAATCAAGTTTCATGAGTTATTAAAGTAAGTCCTAATTCAGTGCATCTGGTGTCCTCATAAAAAGGGGAAAATTTGGGCAGAGACTGATACTCGTCAAAGAACGGCAGGTGGAGAAGACAGGAGCTATCCTGAACCTAGGAGGGAGGCATGGACGACATTGTCCCCCAGCATCACGGAGCACAGATGGCCCTGCCTTCACGATTTCCAGCCTCTCGAACTGCGGGACAAGAAATTTCTGTTGTTTAAGTCACTTCGTTTGTGTTGCTTTATTATGGCAGTCTTATGATACTAATACAGGGAACAAACAGATAAAAAAGTAAAGTCCTTTCTATTATTAGAGATTTATTGAAATTAGAACCTTAAACATTTTAGCTCAGATATTACTTTTTTAGAAGTGCTTGATATACTCATATACATATACATATAAATGTGTGATAAATAAACTCAGCCTATAGCTTTATTACTAAATTAAGACAATATATTTGAACAATAGATAGAGCCACTTGATTTTTACTATAGTTCAGATATGGCTTCAATCATTATTCAAGTAAAAATTTGTCAGATGCACCATGAATTGTCACACTTGGCAAGAAGTGAAAATATTTCTACTATATGGCATCAAGTGATATATTTGCACTGTGCATAAAAACAAAGATGCATTTAAATATATTTAGCAATGTATATTCAACAAAATTGCAACAAAATCTATATAAACATACTTAAGATGGCTCCTGGCTTGGAACTAAATCTGTTTTGACAGCCCAGTAACCTCAAAGTTCACATTCAGGGTTCAAGTGCATCACTGTGAAAGATATTACATTAGATTATTTACAACACAGTTAACTTTCATGAGTACACTTATTTCTCTCCACTATATTTCTAGACCATAAGATAATAAGAACTCTCTACATCCTGTTTGCTCACTCAAGGTGATTAGTTATTATTAAATTTTAGTGCCAATGTGATTATTACAAGATGTGACAAAACTAATAATAATTAGAACATATTTTAGTAATCTTAGGTTGAGCTCCAGAATCCTGGTAGTATTTTTTCAGGATCTAGATATAATTTATTTATGTATCATTATTCTGTTAGTGAACTGCAGATGGCTACTGTTTTCTTAAATTTCCTATGAAATGTTGTCTAACTTATTATTATTATTCAATCATTCCATGTACGGTACAGGCCAGACAAATAATGTCATGCTTAGGGCTAATGAAGGGTGAAAAGAATGAAGGGTCATCTTCTTTTTCCTTGAAGTATAAAGTTAGGTTGTTTATTTGAGATATTTCTATATTCTTAATCTAGGTATTTACTGCCATAAAATTCCCTCTTAAAACTGATTTTGCAGCATCCCATAGATTTCTATATGTTGTGTTTCCATTTTTATTTCTTTCAAGGTATTTTTATTTATCTTTTGATTACATAGTGGTTGAGGAGTATGCTGTTTAATTTCTCACATATTTGTAAAATTTCCAGCTTCCTTCTTGTTATTCAATAATACTTTCATATCACTGCGGTCAGAAATGATACTTGGTATGATTTAAATTCTTTTAAATTTGCTACAGCATATTCTGTAACCTATCATTTATCTTTCCTGGGGACTATTCCATGTGTGCTTGAGAAGAATGTGTATTCTGCTGCTGTTAGATGGAAAGGTCTATAAATCTGTTAGTCCATTTGGTCTGAAGTACAATTTAAGTCCAAGGTTTCCTCGTTGATTTTCTGCCTAATTCACTCATTGTTAAAGTGAGTCTCTTGGAGGCAGAATATAGTTGTTGTTTTTTAAATCCACCTAGCCACTCTATCTATGTCTTTTGATTGGAGAATTAGATCTATTTAAATTTAGAATAATTATTATTAATAGGTAAGGACTTACTTAACTACATCTATGAATTGTCCCCTTGTTGTTTTATAGCTCCCTCTCTCTTTTCTTCCTCTCTTGCTGCTTTCCCCTGTGAATTGATGATTTTCTACTGTGGTTACACTTTGTTTCTCTTCCTTAATATTTTCGGAACCCACTGTAGTTTTTGCCATGTGGTTACCATAAGGCTTACATATTGCTACTTATAGGCATAACAGTCTATTTTATACCATGATCATTTAAATTTGACCACATTAAAAAAAAAAAAAAAAAAAAAAAAAAAAACCTCTGCCTTTCAACTCCCTCTCCTTTTAAGTCTTTGGTTGTTACAACTACATCTTTTTATATTGTATATCCATTAACAATGCATTGTAGCTATATTTTTAAAACTTTTGTTCTTTAACCTTTATGATACCATTAAGGGCTGACACACCACCATATTACAGTATTAGAGTCTTCTGAATTTGTATACTTACTTTTAGCAGTGTATTATATATTTTCATGTCACTATTGAGTATTCTTTCATTTCAGCCTGAAAAACCCCTTTCAGTATTTCTTGTAAGGCAGGTCTAATTGTGATGAGCTTTTGTTTTTTTCTGAGGTTTTTATCTCACCTTCTTTTATGAAGGACAATTTTTCTGGGCAAAAGATTCCTAATTGGCAGTTTCTTTCAGCACTTTAAACAAATAGCTTTCTGCTGAGAAAGCTGTTGATAGTCGTATGGGGGTTCCCTTGAATGAAATAATTGGTTTTATTTTCTCCTGCTGTTTAAAGAATCTCCCTTTGTCTTTGATGTTACAAAGCTGTACCACAATGTGTCTCATAGATCATTTTGGATAGAAGTTTTGGAGTGACCCATTAAGTTTGTAACTTTGGATGCCAGATCTCTTTCCAGATTTTAGAAGTTCTCAGCCATTGTTTCTTTAAATAAGCTTCCTATCCCCTTTCCCTCTCTTCTCATTTCTGAAATTCCAACATTATTTTACCTAATGACATCCCCTAAAGTCCTGTAGGCCTTAATCACTACTTTTCATTTCATTTTTTTTCTCTTCTGATGGAATTATTTTAAATCATCTGTCTTCAAGCTCACTGGTTCTTCTGATTATCCACTATCTGAGCACCTTTGGAAAATTTGATTTTTTCTCAGGCAATTCCTGTATCACCATATCTTTGGAGCTAGTTCCTGGAGATTAACTATATTTATTTGGTGAATAAATTCCCAGGTTTTCAACACAACCTTAGGATTCCTGGATAGACAAAGATTAAATTTCTTTGTTCTCAGAATAAGTGCTAAAAACAGATTATTTCATGCTGAAAATATAAAGTTACTTTTTTCATCCATATCCAACATTCCCAGTTGGAATTTTCATATGCTTGGCAGGCCATCAAAGTAACAAGTAAATTACCAAATCTTATTTGTTGTAATCTTGGAAGCACAGAGAACACACAGAAGGAAGAGTAATCCAAATATGTGGAATCAAAAGTAAACTCTTTGAAATAAGACTGTTCTGAGATTAAACCTAAAATTTAAACAAGGGTTTTAAAAAAGGTACAGATATAGTAAAAGTGAAGACCCTCAAACGAGAGTCTCTGAGGAAATGTAAGAATTTCACTATGAATAAGGCAAAATTCTGAGAATAGTAATGAGATGCCAGAAAGACAAGCAGAGCCAAGTTCATACATGATTTTACAATCCACTAATGTAAATATAAGGCCAACTTTAAGGCATGTTATTTATTGGGCACTATATCCATAGATTTGTGCTGGATCCACATAGGATTTTAACCAGAGAAGTGACATGAAGTGACCTGATTTTTACAAAGCATCACTCTGCCTACTCTGCAGAGAAAGAGATCAGTGCAAGGACACTGATGGCCAGCTGTGCATCTACGTAAGTGAAAGGTCACAGGGGACTGATGTATAGTGAAGGGAGAGAAGATGGTAAAGAGTGAAAATCGGGAGTTATTGTGTAAGCAGAATGGAAAAGTGATCAGAAAGACGTGAGGTACAAGGGAGAGAGAAACACTGGTGATTCCCGGGTTTCTGATTGGCATTTGGGAAATAGTGGTCCCATTTCCTGGGATTAGAAAGACTGTCCTAATTTTAGTCTGGCATAATTTTTCTGGTGCATTTTAATACATTTATTATGCAAGGTGAACTTTATGACCCTTTGTCAGCTAAATTGGGGCACATTTAATTTATAGATTTTAGATTTAGAAACCTATACTGCCATGAAGAGAACAAACATTTGAACTTTACAGAATTTTCTCCACTTGTACTGGTCCTGAGAAAAACTCAAATAGTGTCTTGGTTAACAGAACCAAATGGCATGCAAACATTTAAGACCTTTTATGTTAGCATATTTGGTTAACTGACTTAAGTCATACCACTGACAAATATAATTTAATGAAATACTTAAGAAGGAAAAAATTCAGTATTACTAACCAAAATCAAGGTATTTGAAATTTCATTATTGCATGGCATGTGACACTATAAAATGCTATTATCCTCTTCATAAACCTTGATTTCAATATAAGTCATTTACATTCAGAAATCTTTGCTCTAGTTTATGAATCTCTTACTTCTTAAGTAAAATGTTAATTTCTGCATACTCATTCTCAAATATGATAATTAAAATATATTTTTCAAATTCTAAGAAATGTATTTTATACATTTTTAATTTAAATAAATTAAAATGCATTTGGAATATTTCAGACTTTGTATATATTTTATTAATAAGTGATTAATCTAATGTTTACTTCACGTTGAATTTTGTTTTTCTTTGTATCTGTAAAGTCCCATCCCAAATCAATTGTGTGATAGCACTTTTCCCTTAAGAGTGAAAAATTAAGCCCAAAGAAAAATCACCTTTATTCCAATTCTCTTTTTCAATAATTCACATATGGATATGTTAATAGTGAAATGTGACATTTCAAAAATTACCTTTTAAATAAAATTCTAATTTGTCTCTGTAGACCTCTGACTATTACGTGAATCACCATAGCACATAGATAGCATCGGTGCATTGGACAAATCTAGGTTGAAATAGTGGTTCTGCCGCTAATTGTTGAATGATCGTCGACAAGTTTCTTTACCCAGTGTTTAGAGAGTGTACAACCTACCAAAGGAGGTCATTGGAAAGAATGCTTGAAATATTTCAAATAAAGCACTTAACAAAGCTGATCATACTAAGCACTCACAGTAGTTAATGGCCACTACTAATAGTGCTAATAGTTAAACAGTAGCATCAGACAATGATATACCCTATTTTGTATGTTATACTGACAAAAATGATAAAATATAGTAAATGCTACTAAACAGAAACAAAGGCAATCTTTCCCCTTATAGATCTTATAATTATTTTGGAAGGCAGATTTACACAGAAATACTTATAAAACTTGGGAAGTTCCATGGATGACATAGATAAATGACACAGGATTTTTAGTGAGAGAGGTTGGAAGCAGCTTCACAGTTAGCACTTTTCTTTGGTCTTGAAAACTAAATAAGATTATACTGATAGCAGAGAGGTGAAAAATTACCAAATGAACAAAATTGCCTTATCATCAACTCCAGAATAATAGTCTCACCGAAATTTACCTATCTATACTTCTCTACCCCTTACAAAAGAAATAATTTTATCCCTGCAATCACATCACTAATCATTTAATTTTTCTCTCATGTTGATATTTACTTTCCGGGACTCACCAGTGGATTAATTCAAAACTAGCTTTCCGTATGTTAAACCTTAACATCACAAAAATGGTTCTCTGCCTACTGTTGAAGCTTATCAGTCATTCCTTTTAGTTTTCCTGGAATTGAGGCCCAAAATTCTCCCTGTTAATTCGACCCTCACAACATCCTGACCATTTGTTCTTACACTGCATTCTTACAGACAATCTTCTTACTATTTTGCTGTACAAAAATCCCTTCTAATCATTCATTCTACAGTGAATATTTTTGTAGGTTATATCCCACATTGGAATTGTCTCAACACTTTCTTTTTTAAATAAATACTGAGAAGTCCAGGGAAAACTTGAATTGCAAAAAAGATAACTGTTAGTGTCCATTATAAAATTGTGTTTGGTAATGAATCCTTTGCTCATTACAGTCAAGATACGTAGTTTGTTCACTCTCATATACACATGGCTACATGCACAGGCATATGTTATTATATACCAGCATTCAACCAGGAGCTTTATAATATGTGATATGTGTCCACTTATTTACCTTCATGTATGCCTTCCTTAATTAAACACCGATAGTCTTTGTGTGTATGCACATTCAGGATACCTGCTAGAAGTTAAAACAATGTGCATGAAGAAAAGAATAGGCAAATCCATCAATAGAACAGAAATTCCAGAAGTATACCTGCACATATGTAGTCAACTGATCTCTGACAAAGGAGCAAAGGCAATCCAGTAGAGAAAGGATAAGGATATTCTTTAAAACAAGGGATTCTCAAACAAATGAACAGCCTCATTTAAAAAAATGAATCTAAGTGCACTCTTTATATATTTCACAAATATTAACTTAAATGGACCATAGACCTAAATGTAAAATGCGAAACAACAAAGATTCTCTCCTACATGGAGAGAATCTAGGTGACCCTGGGTTTGGTGGTGATTTTTTAGCTGAAACACCAAAACCATAATCCATTAAATAAAAAATTCATAAGTTGGAAATCATTAAAATTAAAAACTTCTGCTCTGTGAAAGACACTAAGGAAATTTTTTTTAAAGAGAAGCCATAGACTGAGAGAAAATATTTGCAAAACACCTATCTGATAAGGGGCTAGTATCCAAAATATTTAAAGAATGTTGAAAATTTAAAAAAAGCAAACAACTCAATCTAAAAAAGGACAAAAGATCTGAGCATACACCTCACCAAAAACATTAATAGATGGCAGTTTATATGAAAAGATGTTCAAATCATATGTCATCAGAGAATTGCTAATTAAAATGATAAGATACCATTTATATAATATTGTAATAATTACGTATGGTGCTAGTTAGGTACTTGAATTACCAAAGGGATCACTTTGTAAATTATACAATTCTCTAACTACTATGCTGCATACCTCCAACTAATATAAAATAATATTGAATGTCAATTGCAACTGAAAAGTAAAATTAAAAAATAAAATAGCCCTAGCTGGGTAGCTAAGGTGGTTGGAGCATCATCTTCATATGCCAAAGCATCATCTTCATATGCTATCTTCATATATGGGTTCGATCCCCAGTCAAGGAACATTCAAGAATCAGCCAAGGAATGTACAAATAAATGGAACAATAAATCAATATTTCTCCCTTTCTCTTTCTCTTTCTCATTCTCTTTCTTTCTCTTTCTCTCTTTCTCTTTGTCTCTCTTTTCCTCCTTGCCTCTTTCTAAAATCAATAAGCAAAAAAATTTAAAAACAAAATAAAAACAATTAGATATACCATGCACCTATTAGAATGGCTAAAATTCAATCCACGGATGACAATAAGTATTAACAAAGAAGTGGAGCCACAGGAATTATTATTCATTTCTGATGGGAATGCAAAACTGTGCACTTTGGAAAAGAGTTTGGAAGTTTCCTACAAAGCTAAACATACTGTTATGATATGATTCAGCAATTGTATTCCTTGGTATGTAATAAAATGAGCGGAAAATCTACACCCACACAAAAACCTGCACAGAGAATATTTATAGCAGCTTTATTTATAATTGCTGAAATATGGAAGCAACCAAGATGTCTTTCAGTATATGGATGAATAAAAAATGGCGGTACATCCATCCAATGGAATAGTATTCAGCAGCAAAAAGAAATGATTTATCAAGTCACAGTAAGACTTGGACAAACCTTAAACTCAGGTTGCTAAGTGAAAGAGCCAATCTGGAAAGACTACATACATAGTGTATGATTCCAATTACGTAACATTCTGGGAAAGGAGAACTATGAACAGAAAAAATATCAGTGGATGCCTGGGATCAGAAGGGAGGAGGAAGGAATGAGCAGGTGGGATATAGGGGAGTAACAGGCAGTGAAACTGTTCTGTATGTAGTACTAGTCAAAACAATTAGGACATACAGCAGAAGAGTGAACACTAATGTAAAGTATGGACTTAATAATAATGTATTGATACTGTCTCACTAACAATAAAAAACGTACACACTGATGCACGGAACTAATAATAGGAAAGCCTTCAGACAGAAGAGAAGGGTAGATATATAGGAACTCACTGTACTTTCCACTCAATTTTTCTGTAACTTAAAACTGCTAAAACTTTCAATCTTATTCATTATTTTTAAAAGAGAAAGTGTATTTAGACTTATTGAAATAGCTTTGCTGGCTCAGTTATTTTTTAATACAAATGAGAAAAAAGGAAAATAGACCTGATAGGAAAACTGATACCCAGTTTGAAGACCTCTCTGAGGCTTCCTCTTACCCATCTTATTTTATATAAGGTCTCATTCATTTTGTGAAGCTATACTATGAAACAGTATTTTTTCAACCTTTTGTATTCATGGAACACATAAAATAATTACTAAAACTCTGCAGCACACCAAAAAATATATTTCTGTCAATCTGACAAAAATAGGTATAATTTTGATTCACTCACACAGGACAGTTATTGGGCGGGCTGTTGTCATTTTCTTTTATTTGACAATCTAAGGGGAAAGGTCAGTACCTCTGACTAAATAATCAAGTACTACATGTTTTAAAAATCCTTGCAACACACCAGTATGCCATGGTGCACCAGTTGAAAATTGCAATTATAAAGAATTGACTTTGTTACTATTTTTACACAATGTCTCTTGCTAAAAGTACATGCATTATATAAATGAAGGAAGTTGACATTCAAATTAAACCTATAATAAGTGCTATTAAAATGATTGAAGAATACTATTTTGGGGTGCTTAAAACAAGACAATGGGCCCAAAATGAAGTTGCTTATGCTAAGTCCCACATCACCAGCCCATGACTTAATTACAGTTTAGACTCTTCCAGAAAATGAATCTTAAAACAGTCAATCAGGAGTTGCCAACAGCTCTAGTGAATGAGGTAATCTAAGTGACCAACGCCTCTTATTCCCTAAGGGGAAGTAACCTTGCAATAACCAACCTATTTTTTTTGCCTACTGTAATTTTTTTATTCCTGCTCCTTTCTGCCTATAAAAGACTTTCATTTTTCACAGCTCCTTGGAGTTCCTTTCTATCTGCAAGCTTGGATGCTGCCTGATTTGAATTGCTTTTTGCTCAGGTGAACACTTACAATTGTTAACATGCCTCAGTTTATCTTTTAAGAGGTGATACAAACTCTATTTAACATTCACGAAGCACACGCTGTCGGTTCACAAGGGTCAGAGAACTGCACCACCAGGCAGAAGGCAGTAAGCTTTCATAGGATAAACAATAAAAAGAAAGAAAAGAAAAATAGAAAATGAATAAGAAACAAGGAAATAAGTGTAGGTCCAGAGTTGGCTTGGCATCTGGGTATTGGCTGCCTTGTCAGCAGGAACATTTGGAAGGACTTGAACGCTACCCATTTTGGTTTGCTGACCTGGAATCCCAGGGAGAAGTGGCTTCATCTAGGGCCTAAAAATGTATTTCATCAATGCTTGGAATAACAAATAAACACAAACATAATATTTTATATTTTTGTGTGCATCATATAGTTTTCCGATTTCCTACATCTGAATATGTAGTTTTCAACTTTCTTTACACTGTACACACCTGACTGCCATGACGCCCCTCCTCCCAGCCAAGCCCCCGTTTTCTTCCCATGGCATCCACTCCAGAATAGCTGCCACTTGTATGCAAAAGAGGAGCACCAGCTGCTTTGAATGAGAGGCAAGAACCCATTAATAGGGAGCAGATCATCGTGATGCAATGAGACCAGGGAAAGTGGTGCAGAGAGTAGACAACTGAAAGAGAAGCAGGTGTTTTTATTCACAAAAAAACAATTTGCAACTTGAACTTGGTTTCTATGTGCATCTAATTCCAATAGTTGTAATACCCTTTAGATATTTTCTAATATATTGCTATTTGATAATTTGAAATGTCCTTTACTTTTTGCATCTGGTCACTGGAAGATAGCTTTTTCAGCACAAATATGCTTTGTAAAGCAAAACAAAAGTTGTTGAGTTAAATCATCTGCTTACCTTTTTTTCCCCCATAATATACTTTCAAAGGAATGCAAAGGATATACAGTCAAGAGTGAATGCTCTAAATTTTTAACCTTTGAAGAGGATGCTTGATATTTAAGCTGTTTAGAAATATGTATTTATACAGAGTAAAACAGTGACTTGATCAATTTTATTTAAAAATAAAATTGCAAAAGGCTTTCCACTACTTGAAAATATGAATAAAATGTAGTCAGCCCTGCTTTATTAAGACATACATTATTAATTAAAAGAGCAAGAGCATCAATAGTCCCAAAACATATGGTATTTTTTTTCTGTGCTAGTTCTGAAGAGATCTGCCCTCAGTGAAGAATAGGACAGCAGCTTCGAATACACAGAAATAACTCAGCTCATTCACACAAAACTTAAGAGCTCTCTGAAACTGTTATTGCTTTCTTCATCCTCCAATCTAACTGAAAAGAGATTGGTTGGCTCTAAAAATGAACATAATATATACCTATCTCTCAGGCATTGTCAAAACAATATGGAGAGATTGATGACAGTTCTACAGATTTTTAATGAACCTCCTTTTTTCTTAATTCAGTTCTAGTATCATTTATTTTTAATGCAATCAGTCACATCTCTCTGCTAGGATGAGGGGCTTATGACTAATTCTACAAAATTATAGAATAAAGAATGACAACAAGTCCAAAGTAGAAGCCAGGGATGAGCTAACTTTGTTGTGGTAAGTTAGAAACATGTGATAAAAAAGTGGAGTATGGTCTTAGTTCTATAATTTAAAATCCTTTCCACCTTGAGGATCAAACACAAAGAGTAAACGAATAAAAATGCTCTTACTTTTACATTCAAGTTTATTCCCATCTATTACTTCAATTATCAGGCAAACCTTGTGAATTATCAGGCAAACCTTGTAAATTATACGTGACCAGAAATGCCTTAAGCCTTTATTAAAAGGCTAATTCTGTTCGCAAACATAGAAATGTGAAATTAAAGTTCTCTGATATAAGCATTCACCTGCATGGCATTGTTTGAGAAAAATATCTCCTAGCCATCAAGGTGGCTAAGAAACTCAGAACTAACCCTTGGGGTAGCTCCGGGAATGGTTTCTGGCACTCAGTAGTACTAATTAAGTCTATATATGTAAAATTGTGTTTTGGTGACATTTTGTGGTATTTACAAATTTCTCAGGAATATCACCCCAATAAATTCATTTTTTAAAGCACAGTACTCCGTGAAAGTCAGCCTGAATGGGCACGAGGAGAGCAGCGATCGATGTGAGAAAGTGCGCAGGACTAACAGGCACCCATCCCCCTAGTATGGAACGAGGTTAAAAATAAAATAAAAGTATTCTTTTCCTTCCAAAGACAAAGGGCTGCTTGCAGCTTTCTTTGCTTGTATTTTAAATGTTCATGGCTTAAAGCAGATTTAATGGAATGCCATGCAAACAGGAAGCACTCACCCGCTCCATGAAAGGACAAGGGATCATTCCCTGTATCTCTGTGTTTGCAGACTCTGCGAAAGTTACCCAACAGTCCCCATCATTACCTGTTTCTTTTTCTCTCGTGGACACTTAGCTGTGGCAAATGTTCTCACATCTTTTGATGTTATTCTCATTTTGAAGTGCAAAGATGTCTTCAGTCTCTCCTATATGGATACATCTAATTTTAGAAAATAAATGATAGATTCGTTCTGAGTCATCCATACTTAGTCTTTTTTTGGAAGAAAGATTCTTTTTTTAAAAGGTTTATTTATTTATTTATTTTTAGACAGAAAGGAAGGGAGGGAAAAGAGAGGGAGAGAAAGATCAAGGTGTGGTTGCATCTCATGCACACCCAACTGGGGACCTGACTGGCAACCCAGGCATGTGCCCTGACTGGGAATCGAACCGGCAGCCCTTTTGTTCACAGACCTGCACACAACCCACTGAACCACACCACCCAGGGGCACACTTAGTCTTTTAAACCAATATGTATGACTGTCCACACTCAGTTTTTTAAACCAATGCATATGGCTAGAGCTATTAAACTGCCTTATTATGTCTATGTGTATGAATATCTAGCTAACTGAAAACTACCTACTGCTGCTTGAAAAAAAGCAATATGCTGGGAAGCAACTCCCATTAACCTCTTCACCAAAAATATTTGAAATTATATCTTAATATATTTATTTTATTGCTGACATTATTACAGATGACCCTGCCCCCCATCCCTTTGCCCACCTCCACCTTCCCCTTACCCTCTCTCCCTTTCCTCTGGCTATCACCACACTGTTGTATCTGTTGATGGATTATACATATGTGTTCTTTGACTAAGCCCTTCACCTTCTTTCATCCAGTTTCTCCTCCCACCTGCCCTCTGACAGCTGTCAGTCTATCTCATGTACACATTATTAGCCCAACGTAAGATCAATACTTAGTAGAATTATTAACTAATTACTGTTTCAATACAGGAAGAGTCATATTAATCCAAAGAATAAATCAACACAGATACTAACAGAGACTAAGAAGCACAAGATACACTATCCTCACTATTTGAGGGAATTATATTCTACAAAGTTTCGAATGCTGAATTAGCAATACTGATCCATTGCTCCTAGGGGCAGAAGTGTTAAGTGGCTTGACTGAGGCCATTCCACTAACAGGCACTAGGTTTGGGGTTCAAACCCAAACAACTGTCCCCAGAGCAGGGGCTTTGTGCCCTCCACTGTACTTCCCCTGAGTGCTTCTACCCTCTGGTCATCCTGGTATAACAGCTGAATAAGAAAAGAGAGTATCATCTTGTTCCACTCAACCTGGGAACGTGTGAGTCAGGTAACCCAAAGTCTTCTCCACTTTGCACATGTCTGAGACTTACCAAGAAAGTCCTGCAAGTATTGATTTTGGGATGAAAAACACATTTTAGTGAGTAGGTGAAATCTCAAATATGGAATACACAAATATTGAGAATAACGGTAATATCAAAAGTCAAGGTAGACAGACAGAATAGAAAAATCTCAGGAAGTTACCACCGAATAAGTAACAAGTAATTTTAAAATTTCAGACTATCATATTTATCAAAAACAAAAGGGAAAAGTACTATGAGGCGTACCAAAGAGTGCCCTAGAAAGTAAAGAAAACTGAAAACTTATCTATAGACAATGACAATGTCTGGTCCTGCAGAAATAGTAGGCAATGAATATTAGTACTACCAGGCATCCATGACACTACGTGTCCCATGATTTATGGGGGATGAATTGCACAGTGGAATATTCTGCCTGCATTAATGACGTTACTCTGGGCTAATGTCACATACAAAGCTCCAATGCTAGCTCTTCAATGGACACAAGTGTTTTTTTCTCATTAACATAAAAGCTCAAGGCAGGTGTCCTGCTTGATAATGTCTTTACTACAATAATTCAGGGACTTAGGCCCTTCCCTCTTGTGGCACTGCCCTTGGGACCTTCTGGTCCTTTGTGTCCCTGTGGATGAAGAGAAATAGAAGTTTTATTTTTTTATTTATTTTTTAATCCTATACTTTATTTTTTAAGTATTTTTAAAAGATTTTATTTATTCATTTTTAGACAAAGGGGAAGAGAAGGCTAAAGAGAGAGAGGGAAATATCAATGCGTGGTTGCTTCTTGATCTCCCCGTACTGGGGACCTGGCCTGCAACCCAGACAGGTGCTTCGACTGGGAACTGAACCAGTGACCCTTTGGTTAGCAGCCCACACTCAATCCACTTGGCTACACCAGTCAGGGCAGAAACAGAGGTTTTAGAAAGCATATCTACTTCTTAAAATCTTTGGCTGGGAATTATATATGTGACTTATGCTCACATTCTACTAGTAAGAATCGGCTCATGACCATAAACACAAGGGGGTTGGAAAATAAATCTGCCAATCAGGATGACCGCTTTCCAGTACCAGCATGATGATATGGAAGAGGAAGTATCCATTTTGAATTTAACATTGACATTAAACTAGACATAAAATTATTATTTGTTATAGCTATAGTTTAATATCCTTCACAACATTTTTATGATCTTTTCTTCTGGTCCAGAATTCCAGTCCAGGATCGTGTATAGCCATCATTTTCCTGTAGCCACCTTTATTCTAGAGGTCACTAGTTTGTCTCTGCCAGATTTTCTCTCAGAGAGACCAGCAAGCATTTTGTCTTCCAGATGCAAATAACCCAACCAAACAGGATAATTTTGGATGGAAAAATGAAAACAATTAAGACACATCGGTTTCCTGCAGAATTGAAAGTGTATCAAAGTACCTTCATTTTGTTAATGAGTTATTGCTGGGCAAAAAAAAAAATGCATTAATCCATGAACCAGTTAGAGACTGAATAAGTATGCTGGTGAGTAACTCTAACTTTGGATACTGAAGGTCGCCAACTATTATCCATAGACTGGAGAAGAGAAAATTATGTTTACAGCTTGAAGACAAGAAAACTTGCAGATATGCAGGTTATGCTTTTTCCCACTGATTGTAATGGAGCAAAAGAAAGGCAATAGACTGCAGAGATCTCAATCAGCTGCAAACAAGCAAGTCCAAAGAAAATCCTTGTCACAGCAACCATTTCCGACTAAATTGCTTGTTATCTTTGCAAAGCAACCCTCCTGGTGCCATTCATTTATATGTTTCTTGTACCCTGAGTACAATTCTCAATGTTCTATCACTTCTTGGGGAATCATTTTTCCCAAACAGTAATCACTACTTCCTCCAATCTTACATTGTCACAGCCCCACATCCAACACTCAAGTGCAAAGGGCTCTGGATGGTATCCGCTGCTCCACTTCTACATTCTGTCCTATCAATAAACTGCTTCAAGTTATAGCCTATTTAATCTAAGTTCCATCATATCTAAAAACAAAACTTGCGATATGAACTAACAATTTAAAAGGAAAAACGTATAAAGGACACATGGATAAAGCCAAAGAGGGGCAGGATTGAGGGTGGGAGGTGGGTGGGGATGGGTGGGGTGGGGAGGAGTTGTGGGGAGAAAATGGAGACAACTGTGCTTGAACAACAATAAAAAATAAAAAATAAATAAATGGGGAAATGTAATTCAAAATACTGCAAAGGGTCCTATTGTCTATTCAGAAACTTAGCAGGTGTCAAAACATCCAAGGTTTCCCAAGAAAAGAATATTTGTGCTTGCGTTGGTAATCACAAAGGTGGCAGTGAAGGAAATCTAGTTGATCTAGGAAAAACATAAACCTCAGATATAAATGACAAAAACTAGCAAAATTAACCAAAAGATAAAGATGAGGGTAAAGTGAATATTTATTTTTAAACAACAGTAACCTGATCTTCATCTTCCAAGATGAGGACTGAGTCCGCAAGTTGCAACAGGCAGATGAGTTAGCAGCACCCGGGAACTGAAGAGGGAACCTTAACAAACATTAAAGAATGTAAAGTTAACCCATCCTTTGGGCACCTGAAACTGCATTGTCTCATTGCCCAGTAACTTACATACTTGTGTAAGAGCATCTGTACACTCACAGAGCTTGTTTTTAATTACACCTACTTTGAAGTTGGCATGTTTTCAATATTAAATTCTAGAAGTTTAAAGAAAGGTGTTTCCCACTTCATGAGATGGACAATTTTTACATCATTATTGACTGACTAACAATTCTACTGTTGATTTTCACAGGATGAAAAAGGATTCTGATAACTGGAAGGCATATTTCTTTACAATATTTTATGCAAATTTCAAAAAAAATCTAGATTTTTGTTTGCTTGTTTGTTTTACTCAGTAAATATTCACACACAATATAGTAATGCTCTTCCAGCAAAACACACTCCACACAAACCCACACACACCTCATCAGCAGGAACTAGCCTCCCTGGACAGTACAAAACCACAATAAATATCAAGTTTATTCATATGTGATTATAAACACAAACTTCCAAAGTATGAGCAAACTATGTAAACACTATAAAAGCCTCTGCTACAATGTATCAACTGCTATTATTATTACAACTTGCATAGAAATATACATTTTCTGAATGAGCCATAGATTTCATGTGTTAGCATTCTAATCATTATGCATTATACATGATAAACTATTATTTTTCAGAAAAAAATATTACAAATATTTTAATTCACTCATAAATTTACCATTTCTTATGTCATGATTTGTGTTATCTTTAAAGCAATATCTAGTTTCACACAGTATTTCTTAATTTCTTTTATCAAATCTCTCTTTAATCAAGGCTACATCTTGACCTACAGTGGCCAGAAATTAGTCTAAAAATTAGTTGGTGCGCTATTTGCCTGTGAACCACTTCATGGTCATGCTCATATTTTTATTGTCTCACTCTGATCCACTTATGTTTTATTGGGACATCACTTTTGTAGTGTATTTTACATTAGGTTGCTTACCATTTAAAAGTATTATTTTTTAAAGTTTTTAATCATAATCATTTTTAGCCAGTCTTGCATTTGTTTGAGGGATTTTTTTGTAAATTTTTGCTGGCATTATTTTGATAATGAGCCATGGATCTGTTAAACAGCTTAGGCTAGTAGAAACACAAAATTATTTTAGTATTTGCCCCTCCAAATCATCACTCATTCTTTATAGGTTATAGTTATTATTCCTAATATGTGTGTGAGAGAGTTAGATCAAATTTAACATGCATTTTATCAAGATGTTCCATTTTATGGCATATCAAAAATTGCTGTACGGCAGATTTGAAATGTTTAAAATAATAGCATTGCTGTGCACACAGGTGATATATCTCAGTAATAAATTCAAACTGTGCCTCACAATTGGCACAAAGAACCTATATGTGTTGGGCTAAAACTATGGATTGTGCACACTTTTCTTTGTCAACATATTAGCTCCATTTTCACAAAAACATCTCTAACGATCTTTTGAACTAAGGCAGGAAATTGAAAGTTGATTTTTCAGTGATTCTCTTAATCCAAAGCTCTATTTACTATGAAACAACAAAAACATTCATTAATTTCAACTTGTATTCTGCAATATTTTACCAGTAACTCTATCAAATATTGATTGTTCTATGTAACTTTTGTCACTGACACAAACTGAGCTGACTGCTATCCACTTTGATAACTTCATCTATGTTCCCTTTTCTCATTTTATCAACTACTAAATAGCAATCCCATGTTTAGTTCTTTATCCTGTATCATTGTTTTTTTAACTCATATATTCGGATGATTGAAAGTAACAAAATCTGGAGGAGGAAAAACTTGCTTTATCATTGATATATGGTAGGGAAGCCAGCCAGCAAAGAATCTGCGTTCGAAGATTCAACAGAAGGAATCTTACAAAGTGGTCCAAGCCACTCTGAGGCCCAGTAGCAGAGGATCTTAAAAGGGAATCTGCAAAGTTTCAAGCATTGCAGCAGGGAAGTTTTCACTAAAACATGATATGGATTGCTGGGGTCATAAACAAAAAGGCCCTTGAGCTTTCTTAAGAAAAGTTCTGAAAGTTACTTCTCAGACCCTGTTTTCAATGAAGATCACAGACTTTTTCAGCTAGAGTGAATGGGGCCACGGGAAAATGTTAGGATAAAAGAAGGACTCAAGATAGTTCAGAAGTATACAATTTTTTTGTTTGTTTGCTTGTTTGTTTGTTTGAAGACATGAACTGCAATATGATGAGAACTGAGAGAACAGATGCTTGGCTCAACATTCCTAGAAAATTATACTTTGTCACACAGGAAACAATATTGCATTTGTGAGCAGATTCATTTATAGGAAAGAACATTCAAAAATATTTGAGGAGTTAGTTTTTTCTCTCACCTAAGAGATCTTCAGTTCAAAAGTTTTCTCCACATTGCTTAGCAGTGTCTAGTGCAAAACTGAGCAACGCAAACCACAGGATGTCTCTGCCTTCAGAGTATGGCCTTTTTTTGAAAAGAGGTAAGGCAGGAGCTGTGGAGAAGCTTTTTTGAGAGGCTTGAAGGGTGAATGTCACAAGACTGGCTGTGCACTGCCACATGCTGAACTCCAAGTGATAAAAATGCCCGTGGTGTCTTTAATACACTTCTTTTTGCATGTGTGATTGTAAGATACACAGCCCTTGACTATGGAGCCAAGGTCTGAGGATTTCCTGGTTACACTACTTTTTAAAACTATAGCATTAACAGTTAAGATAAAGTTACTCAATCATAGTAAAAAAAATAAAATTGTATGTTACCTAAAATAAGGTCAAGATTCTAAAGTTATTTCCCTCTTAATATAATTTGTTTATAACTCATATAGAATATATTTTATACCGGCCAGCCAGTTCCATTGTGTGCCACACGGTTAACCAGGAGAGTAAAAGCTTGGTGCCATCAAATAAATATCCCTGGCTGGCATTACTTTAGTAATTTGCCTAGCCTAAGGTCATTCCAAAGCAGTTTAAATGCATCATTAATCCACAATCCTCTAAAATACTAAAATACTTAAATAAATTACAATGGAGTAGGATGAGCCTGAAGAGAGGAAAAAAACTGTCAAGATATGATACATTTAAATGATGCCAAAAAAGTCTCTAAGACTCATGAATAAATTATTGCTAAAATGAAAGGCATAATAAAGAGCCTAAAGGACATGATATATCCAGCTTTATGTGGTCCAGAGAGATTAAGAAAATTAATCTTGAATTTCATTTTTTGCTTGTGCATTTTCATTCATTTAATATTAACCTTAGTGATTCAAAATTTACGTGTTCATTTTTATTACCTCCTTTTTCTTATTTCAATCTTTTTTATTCCTCTGATTGCTGTCCTTCTATTACTAGCAATATGTAGTAAACATAAATTATCCCCATGTCTGTGTGCATGTCTGTGTGCCGTGTAAGTGGGGGACACAAGTCTGGTTACCATGATCAGAGATGACAATACATGTGGAATTAAAGAAAGAGAAAGTAAATTGGAGGCATAAATTCAAGAAATATAATTTAGATCACCCAAGAATTCATTTTTCCTTAAATAAATAGATACCCACAAAATACCATCTTATGATGTCTTACCTACCAGATAAGCATCCTGACCAATCAGGTAGGCACTTAAAACAATCAGAAATTGTAGAATCATATTCAAATCAATGAACAAGCTTAAATATCCATCAAAGCATGAATTCTCAGGAGGCTGATTCTAACGGGACTAGAAACATGCAGTAGTGAAAGCTCTTCCCCTCACCCATTCCTGTGTGAGAATGCCATGACTGGCAGCCTTGTTCTGTTGTTACATGGGCCTCCCCACAGCCCCAAAGCTGTAAGCCTTCCTATTAACTATGTTGTCTGAACTCCTATGCAAAAATTCTGTACTTTTATTTTTTATGTTCAAGGTCCAGCAGTTATAGTGGTAGGTCATGGCCAGGTCTTCTACAGGCCCGAAAACTCAGTATACAGCAGGGAAACCCAAGCCTGAGGGAATAAGAGTACCTTTAGGTAGCGCAGTGTGGATCCCGGAATCCTGATGCAACTCCACACAGCACAGCACTGCAAAGAGTTGAATGGGAGGTGCCAGGGATTAGTGGAAGAGGGGATGGAGAGTTATTATTCAATGGGGATCAAATTTCGGTTTTGCAAGATGATGTGCTATATGATGATATCGCGCCTACAGTTAACAAAGTTCCATTGAGCACTTAAACGATTAAGAGGACAGGTCTCATGGTAATAGTAACAGTAGTAATAGTAACAGTAATAGTAACAGTACTAGTAATAGTAGTAATAATAATAAAGCAACTGTGCCTATGCTTTCTTTACTCCTGTTACTACTACCATATTCCTTACTGCTGACCACCAATCTCTGGGATTCTCTATAAAGAACTAGAGATCAAAGACATGTGTCCATTCTATGCACATTTCATGTTTATCCTTTGTATTAACCACTTTCTTGCCCTGGCTAGTGTAGCTCAGTGGATTGAGTGTCGGCCTGCAAACCAAAGGGTCGCTGGTTCCATTCCCAGTCAGGGCACATGCCAGGGTTGCAGGCCAGGTCCTCGGTAGGGGAAGCATGAGAGACAATCACACATTGATGTTTCTCTCCCTCTCTTTCTTTCTCCCTTCCCCGCTCCCTAAAATTAAATAAATAAAATCTTTAAAAAAAAAAAACCAATGTTGCCTAGGCTAACTTCTTTATATCTTATAAAGTTGGAAAAATATACACAAAAGAAATTCACACCTATAGCTAGTGTTAAAACTCATGTTTTTATGAATATATGCACTATTCATAAATGTATATATTCATGTGATTTTGCCATAAGGTAAAAAATATGATATATTTAACTCTATAGCCATTTGTTTTATTTATTTATAAATAAATAAATAAATAAATTATAGATATATATCTATGATGTGCATGACACTGGGAGGGAAGAGCAGAAAAGGAAAACAATACTATATTTATTGTTAAATGCCTTTGTAGCTTCTTAGTAAAAAATATATATATATAGTAATAAAGATAAGAATGATAAATTTAAAACTTCATAACCAATAACAAAAACAAAGAAATGCTAAAAAACTATACAAAAAAAAAAACTCTTGATAAGAAAGTCATACCAAATTAGCCCAGCATTTATCTTGGAACTTCAAAGGGAAAAAATGTTTCCTAGCCTCTGAGAGTAATTTCTCAGATATGATTTATGGGAGAGTTGGGTAAACATTTCTAAATGGGGAATACAGTACAGAATTAATAATATGCTCATGGACATTTCTTGTTCTTTATATTATTTTGAAACAATCTTAAACTTTGGAATATTTGCAAGTACTTTACAATTTCTTTCCTCCTGAACCATTTGATAAGTTTCAGACATGATGTCCCATGACCCTAAATATTGACATGCTTCTACATAATCACTATAAAATCATCAAAATCAGGGTACCAATACTGATTCACTATCATCATTCAAACCACAGGTCCCATCAAATTGCATCAATTGTCACCCAAAATATCCTTTGTAGATAATCTAGTCTCAACACCATGCATTACATTTAGTTGCCATGTTTCTTCATTTCTTGTGGTCTGAATTATGTCTACACTTCTTGATTTTTATGATGCTGACTCTTCTTAAGATTGTAGGCCAGATATTTCATGTCATTTTTTTTATTTCTCTGCTGGTTTATATGCTTCAGTTCAGGTTTTTCATCTTTGGCAGAATTACCACAGAAGTGACACTGTGTTCTTCTCACGGCATCCAATCAGCTGGCCCACAATTTGAATTTGCTTCATTACTGGGGGCCATTTTAATCACTTACTGTGGTATCTGCCAATTTTCTTCATGATAGCATTGCTCATTTTCCCCTTTATAATTATGAAGGTTTTACATGCATACAATCACATCTAAATTCATTTATATTTGTATTACAAAACACGAGTTCACATTGATAGCTTCAGTTCCAACCTAACATCTCAGGATTCATTCTAGCTGTTTTCCTGTCCACATAAGCTTCTTTAACTTAGCTTTCCCTCTCCTTAATAAACTTATTTGTTTCATTCCCTTTTATTTAAACAATCTTCCATCAAAGCCTCTACCTCCTATTACTGTAAAAATGTCTCTGTCACCTCACCAAGGTCCAGGCAAGTCAAGCCAGGTGGTCCCAAGCAGGATATCCCAGTCATCTGCTTGGCCTCTGACATCTTGTTCCAGGCAGAAGTAGGCAGACACCCATGCCACACTGCTTGGACTACAAGAGCCTACACTAGGCCATATCCATACCCGAGAGAACAACCCTTTCATGCTGCTTGGCATATAACCCCTAGTGCCTAATTTCAATGTCTCTGGTTATAGTTTACTTGCTTGTTGGTTTTGATGATTAGGGTCCACTTATAGATGAGATCATACGGTATTTGTCTTTCACTGCCTGGCTTATTTCACTTAGCATAATGCTCTCTAGTTCCATCCATGCTGTTGCAAAAGGAAATTAAGAACAAACTGACAGCAACCAGAGGGCAGATGGAATGGGATAATGGGGGAAAAGGGGAAGGGTTTTCAACATCTATAAAGGACACATGGACAAAAGCAAAGATGGGTAGGATCAAGGGTGGGAAGTGGGGATGATTTGGGTGAGGGAGTGGGGAGTAAAATGGAGACAACTGTACTTGCACAACAATCAAATTAAACAATTTTAAAGAATCCCTGTGCCTAGCTCTACCTCCTCTCGTAGGAGCGGGCATGCTTCCCACCTGGCAGGCCTCTGGCATTCCACCTGCACTTTGCTGCCCCTCCGCCTTGGTGTGATGCCTCCACACCAGGCCCTGCCAAACACCTCTGGGCCTAAACTGTTTGGGAATGGAAAGAGGAAAGGAAGGAGGGGAGTTCTTCTTAGGATTTTAAAGAAATAAAGATGTTCTATTTTTGTTCTTTTTTCTATAATTTAACCTCAGTAAATTTTAAAGGGATTATATTATACAGTAAATAATCAGAGTGCCAGAGTGCTGTGATCTAGGTGTGCCCCTTCCTGGTTGTGTGATAAAGAATTTAACTGACTTTGTTTTTCTTTTTTCCCCCTGGGATGCAGCCTCCAAAGTTTTTGACTTTCCCAAGTGATAGGAGGGCCTTTGTTAGTCTTGGTGAGCCCTGAGACAGTGCTAACTAGGTGACTCATGGGGCCCTTAGATAGTTTAAACTAGGGAGAGGACTCAGGATGGCTACTGTCACACCAGAGGAAACCACCATGTGCTTAAAGGTTTTGAGACACCTGATAGTAGCCTGACATCTAGGGAAGGAAGGGGGCTTGTGGGGCTGGAGATTGAGTTCAACCTCATGATCACATCCTGATGGCCAATGATTCACTCAAGCATTCCTATCCAATGAAAACTCAATAAAATCTCTGGACACCAAGCTTGGGTGAGTTTCCTTAGTGGGTCCTGAAATCCATGGCAAAGCACTAAATATGCATGTCTTCTTGTGCAAATTTCTTAATATTGTATTGTTTATATAGTAATTGGCTTGATGGATTTTTAAAAATACGGTGCAAATCTCTGATTTCTTACAAGCTTAATTAAAAGCCATATAGGAATTAATGATCTGCAAGTGTCTTTTGGGAACAGAGCCCAGTACATGTTGAAGGACTGCATATATTAATATATGACATACAGAGTTGTCTTATAGATTTAGGGCAATACCTCTCAACTCTGAGTAGCTTCGAATGACCTTGGGAGTTAAGCAATAAAATGTCATTGACAGCATCCTGCTCCTAGATACTCCAAAATTGGTTGACCTAAGCGAGTCCCTGGATGTTGCTGTTATTTAAAAGGTTACCTAGGTGATTGTGATCCACTTATAGGATTGAGAGGCATTGCTCTACAAAAGAATACTTTCTGTAACTTCTATTATATAACTATTACCATAGCAAAATTATCCTCCTTAAGGCTCACACATCATCACAGCCTATCTCATGATTAGCAACTGAATTCTAAATTCATTATTTTATAGGCACCAGATTCATTCTTTAATTATATGAATAATCCAGAGGAGCTACAAAGGAAGCAGAAAAGTGATAAGAACTGGACAGTCAGACCTGTGAAAAGATATAAAAGTCCACGAAAATATAGACCTAATAAGAGATGATAGTACAAAATGAAAGGATAATGAGTTAATGATCTGAAAACTATAAAAAATGTCCTTTGAAAATTCCACCAAAATTAGAAAGCTTTTATAATGTAATCAAGTGATTATGACATAATTATCCCAGGTTTTCATTCCAATTCAACCTCTTTCTGGAATATAAAAAATTTTATATGGAATTTTTACTTAAGAAAAATCCTGGACTAGTTACTTTTATGATAGAATAACAAAGTACTGGCTATGTTCTAGCAGATGCATTACATCAACACTATCATTTATGTTGAGGTAAAATTTACATGAACCTCAAATTTTGCTCAATGGATAAAAGTATAATTTATAAGTGAGATTCTTTATTAACATATAATTACATATGTACACATATATACATAAATATCTCATAGTACTATGGTTAAATATAAACTGAATTATAAGAGGTATTTGGAAGCTCATGCTCTATAATATTAAAATATTTTATATGAAAATATGTAGTATAATTTTTGAAGTCTCCATTATATTCTTGCAGTAACACAAGTAGAAAACTCTGGAAAATTAAACAGAAAATGTGTTTGTGATCTCATAAATCCTTTCTAATTTATCCCTAATCTCTAAGTAATATGTTTGTCAATTTTTTTTCCAATATCTAATCACAGAACAAAGATGCTAAGAGGAACACGCAGAATGTTCTTTGTAAACTAGGTGGTATCTATAAGGGGTAAAATTAAACATTGCCTTTAGTTCTGATGACTCATTCTCTTTGTTAAACTATGATACAGATATTGCAGCTTGAATCCCATGTCCTCTCTACAAGGTTCTCCAGTTGAAGTACCTCTACTGCCACATTCTGCAGAAAAATCAAAACAAACAACAACACACTCCCTCTCTCAGACTCATCAATTTCCTCTATAGACACCAGCCCCGAATTTTTTACCTAAACACATCCATACCATGCCTCTTGTCCTTATTCCTTCTTGCCTATGCCAATAAAAGAGGACACCTTTCACGATTTTCCAGGGAGACATCTTTAAAGGGTACATCCCAGCACTAGTATCTCCTACTTCTCCCTAAAATCTATTAACCATCACAGATTATAAGTGTGTGTAAATCTAAAATCTATTAACCATTACTTATTGTGTGCTCTCAACAAGTAGATGTAAAAGAAAACCCTATATACCTTCATTATGTTTGTTTCTCTACAAAGGAAGGATTATGGAGAGTTTACGAGGGTTGGGATCCTAAATTTCCCAAGAGAAGCTCAGGCTCCAGTGTAACATTTCCAAATGACAGAAGAACCAGTGACACCTTGTAACTAGTTATAACAATACTAGTTGTTACAAGGAAAACTTCATTACATCAGAAAAATTAAGATGAATTAAGCTCATAACTTACTGTATGGCTTGGCCAAATAACTGTTTAATTTCCTCATGTGATTTATGAAACAGCCAGACAAGATTATTTTATCCATCTTGAATTGACAATCAACCACATTTGACAGGTAAGGAAGTAATATTTGGTTTAATATACTTATACTCAGAATCCCCTGGTACATGAGCATTGATTTTTTGCACTATAGAACCTGCAGATGGAGGTTCTTGCTTCGCTGTTGATGGCTGCTGACTGATCAGGGTGGTGGCTGCTAGGGTGGCTGGGGCAATTTCTTATAAAGGACAACAGTGAAGTTTGTCACATCGATCGACTTTTTCTTTCATGAAAGATCTCTCTGCAGCATGCGATGCTGTTTGATAGCACTTTACCCAAAGAACTTCTTTCAAAATATGAGTTAACCCTCTCAAACCCTGCCAATGTCTTATCACCTAAATTTATGTAATATTCTAAATCCTTTGTTGTCTTTTCAACAATATTCAGGGCATCTTCACTAGGAGTAGATTCTGTCTCAAGAGACCACTTTCATTGCTCATGCATAAGAAGCAATCCTTCATCCACAAAAGCCTGATCATGAGATCAGAGAAATTCAGTCACTTCTTCAGGTTCCACTTCTAATTCTTGTTCTCTTGTTATTCCTACCACATTTGCCATTACTTCCTCCAATGGATTCATAAGCCCCTCAATGAGGGTTGGAATCACCCTCTTCCAGAATCCTGTTAATGTTTATAGTTTTACCTCCTTCCATGTAACGCAAATATTTTTAATGGCACATAAAATGGTGAAACCTTTCCAGGAACTTTTCAATTAACTTTGCTTACATTCATTAGAGGAATCACTATCTGTGGCAGCTATAGCCTTAAAAATGTATTTCTCAAATGATTTGAAAGCCAAACTACTCCTTGATCCATGGGCTGCAGGATGAATGTTGTGTCAGCAGGCACAAATCACGAATATTGTTGAGTGCCTAGGTGCAATGTCAATGAGTACTAATATTTTGAAAGATATTATGTATATATACACACACATATATACATATATGTACATATATATGTATACATATATATGTGTGTGCATGTAGTCTGTCCAGAAAGCATCCGCCATGTTATACTCACACAGTTCTCCCAATTTTCATCAGCTACCCCATTGTATTTTCCTCAATCTCATCAACAGTCTGAAATCTCTTACTTTTCAAAAGTGATTTTAGTTTTGGGAAAAGCCAGAAGTTACAGGGTGCCAAATCTGGACTGTACAGGGGCTGAGTCACCTGGATGATTTGATGTTTCGCAAAAAAACTCTGCACGAGATGTGATGCGTAAGCAAGCATGTTGTGATGAAGTTGCCAATCACCAGTTGCCCATAGCTGTGGCCTTCTGAATCATCCCAGTAGTTTCCATGGAGGAAAGTTCAAGTTTAATATAAAATTTTATGCAGATTTGTTGCTCTACTCACTCAGTCATTTTGAATGCAATGGCCACACAGTACACATGCTCACTCAATGGCACCTACTAACCCCACTGACTAGTACAGTGAAGGCATGATTGTTCACATATACACATTCCAGTCCACTCTCCTTGGCTGCCAGGTTACACCGACATCATGCAAACTGTTCTCATTATAGTAACAATGGCTAGATTTTTTCCAAACAGATTATATATGTGTGTGTATACATACATATACACACACATATATATACACACACATATATATTTCTACATTTATACATATAAATATATATAGTTATATTTAGTTATAGTATCTATATCTATATATCTCTATATATAGATATATATCTATATCGCTCTCTCTCTCTCTCTCTCTATATATATATATATATATATATAGAGAGAGAGAGAGAGAGAGGGCTTTAGAGTTAGCTAAAGTAAATTGTGCTGTAAACAGCTGTGCTGCATCCAGGCTTGGTTGTCTGTTCATGGAGCACAGGCAGAGTAAATTTCGCATAATTCTTAAGAGACCTAGGATTTTTGAAATGGCAAGTGAACACCAGCTTCAACTTAAAGTCACCAGCTGTATTTGCCCCTAACAAGACAGTTTGCATGTCCCTTGAAACTTCTCTCCAGCTATGGAAGTCCTAGATGGCATCTTCTTCCAATATAAATCCATTTCTCCAACATTGAAAATCTGTTCTTTAGTGTAGCCAACTTCATTAATTATCTTTGCTACATCTGGATAACTTGCTGCAGCTTCCAACATGGGTATGGCTTGTGCCACCCCACACCAAAATAATTATAATAGTATCATCAAAGACCACTGATCACAGATTACCATAACAAATATAATAATGAAAAAGTTTGAAATATTATGTCAATTACCAAAATATGACACAGAGATACGAAGTAAACAAATGCTGTTAAAAAAATAGTATCCATGTACTGCTTAAAAGCAGGGTTGCCACAAACCATCAACCTGTAAAAAATACAGAATCTGCCAAGCACAATAAAGTGAAGTGTAATAAATCAGGTTATGCCTGTATTAGTAGTTAACGGCAGAACAGAATTATTTTTCTTCTAATTTTATTTTGTTCTTAGCAACAGCAATTTCAACAAATCCTGGCTAAATGTAATGCATATTTAACAAACTGATCCAATTTGCAATAAGATACTTGAAAACTCTAAGAATCCACTCACAGATGACATTCATTATTAAGCAATAAATATTTTAATGAATCTAACATAAATTTATGAAAAATATGTCACCAGTCAACCAGAATCCAATGTGTCTCTACTGTACACTGTGATAGAGAATTTATAATTACTTCCAATCATACAAAAGGAAAGCTATTTTTAATATTACATTCTAGATTTAAAATCCTATTTTTATACGCTTTCCCAACCCTAATACTGCTCAGCATACTACTATTCAGCCCATATGGAATAGAATTTAGGAGAGAATCATCAAAATAAGATTTGGACATCCTATGGTATTTTATATTGATTAAAATGAGCATTTAGGGCAAACTTAAATTTTGAAAAACTAATCCCAAAACCTGTACCTTCATCGATGTGATAAGTAAACTTAAATATTTTGCTTTGGTGATGGTAGGACTTAGCAGCTTCGTTCTGCTTTTGTTTTTCTGGAAATACACATATATCAGCCACAAGCTAGTGGAGAGACCTACTTACCTTTTATGCTTTATTTTATGACTCTTTTCCCTGGGCTTATGGTGAAAAGAATAAAATCATTCTTATTCACTATCTCTAAGTGATGTTTTTGATAGTCACAGCTCAGTACTTTATATTTACTCAAACTTAATAAACCAGAGAACACAATGATGTTTCCTAAAATGAGAAATGAAATATTATTCAACACTTCCTCTCAATGTACTCACATGTCTCTCAATCCTGATAAGGGCAAAATTCATATATATATGAAAATACATATATATGTATGTATATGCATACATATTAAAAGTCACATTTGGTGGAAGAAAATCACAGTCTGAAACCAGCCTTAAAAAAATTAAAATATATGTGGAAAATATAGGAAATACATTGTTTTTATAAGTGTACATTAACAGGATTATCCTGCCTAAATAAAAAATTGCATTGCAAAAACTAATAAAAAGAATGAGACTCTAAATAACATATACAAACTATTATTTTACATTAAAATGGGCAAATATATTATACTTGAATTAAAATATATTAAAAATTCATTCTTTAATGATTTCATCAGAATCAATATATTGCATCAGTGAAATCAAAATCAAAATATTTTCTAAGTAAAAATACCACAGAAATTAGTAAATGTATTTGTGTATATATATGAAAGATAGAGAACTGAATAAGTATTTATAGTAGATATATTATCATAAGAAAAGATGAAATATGTCTTAAAGTATTAGAAATATGGAACTAAAATACTCAAAGAAACAATATAAAAATCATATTGTGTTATAAATAAAAATAATAATTTTAGTGTTCAAATCAGACAAGTTGTTTAAAATGTATGCACATAGTTGCCCACCCATGGACACATATTTGTTAGGTGACAGCACCTAGAAAAAAAGGGGAAGGGTTTACAGGAACAAGTATAAAGGACCCATGGATAAAAACTAGGGGGGTGGAAATGGGAGGGAGGTGGGGAGGGCCGGGGGGATGGGCTGGGATGGGAGTAAAAGGCAGAAAACTGTACAAGAACAACAATGAAAATAAATTAAAAAATAACATTTAAAAAGAAATTTAAATTTTAACTTTGTAAATATCATGAAACAAGTGACTGTGTAATAGCATGTATTACTTTTGTCCAGTTATAAGACCATTTTAAAGTGGTATTTCAACTAATTAGATGCCATCATGTGGATAATACTAAGGGAAATGACCCTATTTAAACAACTTCTTCTAATATTTCTTCATATCTTTTGAAAGCTGAATGTAGCCAATAAACCTTGTTTTATCAAAAATCATGTTAATACACTTCTCAATAGCAACTGAGATGAAAGAAGGTCAAAACTAGGTGAGTGGTCAATAGAAATGCCAGAAAGGAAAGTTCAAAACTCCAAAGCTGACCACAATACTAGTACAAACAAGACGGATACAATTAATGTGCTTGGAGTAATTTAGCATTATGAAGAATGTGAAAGCACCTCATCAAACACAATGCTATTTAATTATCAGAACAGTTAGACCTTTCCCCCAAGACACTGAATTAAGTAAGCCTCTACCAAATAAAGCTTGTCATATCTTGTCTAGCTCTTCCAATTTTTTCCCTGATCTCCTTCATTAGTTATGCCCTTCAATTTCCTTCCTTTCTCTCCTTTCTTCAAAGTCCTTGCTACATGACCACTAATTAAAGTGAACACAGGTAAATCAAGGTAGACATTTTCGAAAGGACAGGAGCTGTTCAAAGGAGGACCTGTGCCAGGGAATCAAACCAATGGAAGTTTAATGTCTGCAGCATTTAGATGAAAATCAGCCCCTTGAAATGTATCAACCTCTACTTCCCAAATGACTTATATTATGAATTGTGTATTTAGTGTTCCCCTGTACATTGTATTAACTCAATCACAAGCTCTTTTTTTAATAAGTTAGTAAAATTTTAAAAAATAAGTCTCTTCTAAATTATCACAATAGCTACTTGAATGTGGATACATGTTGTATCTAGACATTAAATGGATGAAAGTTATACTGCAGGTAGTATTATCACTAGAGAAAGAATAGATTCAATCATTATATTTTGTTCTCCATCTTACAAGTTTTTTGAACATGACTACCTTCTTTTCATTTAAGTTAACTGGAGTTTTACATGTTGTCTATAGCATACCCAGATGGCTGCATGTTTCATGAAATCTTATAGCAATCTCAGTATCAGAATCCGTCAAGTCTTTCATAGTAACATATTTACTCTGGGAGAGATTGACAGAAAAAAGCACATATTAACAGAACCTTAATTCATGAGTATGACAATAGTTTACCTTTTTATGTGAGTAAAATAATAGTTTACCTTTTTGCAGTCATAGCTTTTTGACAATATCTATATGATATTTACACATACGTTCTGAGTTAAGCATGGTTATTTTTGGTATAGATATAGCAAAACTCAAATGAGTTCAAATACAGAAAGCAACTTATGTCACTACTCATTCATTCAAGAAATATTTATTGAGTGCCTACTTTGTGGTTAGGTAATGCTGGGCACTGGAAATAAAAAGTGTCAAGATAGACAATTCTTAACTGCATTGGCTTCCTGAGGCTGTCATAACAAATTACCACAAATTAGGTGGCTTCATACAACAGAAATGTATTCCTTCATGGTTCTGGAAGCTATAGAACCAAAATCAAGGTGTTGGCAGGATTGCACTGCTTCTGGAGGCTCTTGGAAAGAATCCTTCCTTGTCTCTTCCAGCATCTGGTGGCTGCTGGCATTCCCTCACTTCCTTTGGTTTGTGGCCACATCACTTGAATCTCTGCCTCCATCTTCACACTGCATCTCCCTCTTTTGTCTGAGCCTTCTCTTCTGCCTATCAAATATCTCCTCTGTGTCTCTTATCGGATTTAGGGCCCAGCAGGATCATCCAGAATAATCACTGCATTTCAAGACCCTTAATATAATTACATCTGCCAAAAACCTTTTTCCAAATAAGATATTATTTACAAGGTCAAGGTATTAGCACATGAGCATATCTTTGCCAGGGGGGCATCATTCAATTTACTACTGAGTTTAAAAAACTTACTGACAATGGCAAATAAATTACCTAAACAGATATTTAACATACAGACAGATTAATTCCATCAGAAGGTGTAGGGAACCACCTTTCATGGTGTGGAAATGTAGCTCAGCCCTCACATGGAAAACCAGTGGGGGACAAGTGGCACGCAGGACCATGCCCACAGAGAGGTTCTCCCGTGGGGAATCAGGCCTGCATTGTACCTAGACTGCCATGAGACTTGCTTTTGCTAAAACTCCCTCACCCTGAATTGAGGCATGAAGGGCTTACTGCAACTTCCTACAATCTGAGCTAAACCTCCCAAATATAGAGTGTGACCAGTTCAACCACTTTTCCCCCTGATTAGCAACATCCTTCTCTTTGAAGTAATTAGCAGCATTTTTTCCTTTGTTATCTGTAAAAGGTAATCACCTGCAGTGAACCTGTGCAAGGTAAATGAGGACCATCCTCCATGTAATGTACCCAGAGAAGGAATAAAAGCTTGGCCAGGCAGGGACTGGGCTCTCTGACCCTCTCGTTCTCATTCTCTCCCTCTCCTCTCTCTCTCTCTCTCTCTCTCTCTCTCTCTCTCTCTCTCTCTCTCTCTCTCTCTCTCTCTCTCTCTCAGAGAGTGGCCATGCTGTCCCTTTTTTCTCCACAGGACTTCTGTTGTCCATGTATATTTGTTCACAAGCAGCCACAACGCACACAGATCCTGCCAGCCAGGATCCACCACAATAAGGGGGGAAAAAGAAGGTTTTTCTTAGGAAACACTTAGGGAAGTTACCAAAAACAAGCATGGAAGTTTAGGGAATGTTTCCCAGTGAGAACTTGAAAGACAGCAAAAATTAAACAGGCAAGAATAAAAATAAAATATATGCAGAATCCTGGAGTTGTAAGAACATGATGTTCTCAGGAACCTAAAAGAAGTTCAAAGCAGTTGCAGCTTAGGTAGTCTTGGCAGTGAAGTAATGAGCATTTGGACTTAAGAACTGAAAAATCCACCAAGACATGAAGTCTACATAACATAGTAGTAAACATGAATGGGTTAATGATGAGATCAAAGTGAAAAATCAAGAGATACCTGAAACAAATGAAAATGAACATAAAATCTATGAAAAAGTTAATGTAGTCCAAAGAGGGAAATTCATAGCATAACAGGCTTACCTCAAGAAACAGGAAAAATAAAAACAAACAACCTAACTTTATTCTTAAAGGAACTAGAGAAGAAACAACTAACAAAGCCCAAGTGAGTAGAAGAAAATGATAAAGGTCACAGCAAAATAAACAAAATAGAGTCTAAAAAATATAAAAGATCAATGAAACCAAAAGCTAGTTTTCTTAAAAAGTAAACAAGAATGACAGGCTTTATCCAGACTCATTGAGAGAGAGAGAGAGAACCCAAATAAATAAAATATGAAATGAAAGAGGAGAAGTAACAACTGATTCCACAGAAATACAAAGGATCATAAAAATTATTATGAACAAATATATGCCAACAAATTGGACAATCTAAATGAAATACATAAATTTCCAGAAACATCCAATCTTCTAAAACTTAATCAGAAAGAATCAGAAAATCTGAATAAACAGACTTAACTAATGAAACTGAAGCAGTCATCAAAAAACTTCCAACAAAAAAGAGTCCTAGACACGATAACTTCACAGGTGAATTTTACTGAAGATTCCAAGAAATAACACCTATCATTCTTAAACTATTCCAAAAATTTCAATAGGGGGGAGACTCCTAAACTCATTTTATGAGACCAACATTATCTTAATTCCAAAACCAGATAAAGACACAACAATGAAAGAAAATTATAGGACAATATCCCTGATGAACATAGATGCTAAAATCCTCAACAAAACATTAGTAAACTATATCCAGCAATACATTATAAAGATTGTAGACTATGATCAAGTAGGATTTTTTCTGGGAAGGCAAAAAAATCCACAAATCAATAAATGTGATACACCACATAAACAAAATGATGAATAAAAAAAAATCACATGATTATATAATAGATGCAGAAAAGCATTTGATAAAATCCAGCACCCACTGATGCTAAAAATCTCTCATTAAAGTGGGAAAAGAGGGAACATGCCTCAACATGATAAAAAGCCATATATGACAAACCCACAGCCAACATCATACTCAATGTGCAAAAACTACAAGAGTTTTTCTAATAACCAGGAATAGAACAGGGATACCTGCTTTCATCTTTCTTATTCAACATAGTACTGGAAGTCCTAGCCACAGCAATCAGACAAGAAGAAATAAAGGGCATCCAAATTGAATAGGAGGAAGTAATACTGTCATTTGCAAATTACATAATACTGTATATAGAAAACCCTAGAGATTCCACCAAAAATCTACTAGAACTGATAAATAGATTCAGTAAAGTAGCAGGATACAACATAAATTATCCAGAAATTTGGCTGCATTTTTATAAACCAATAATGAACTATCAGAAGGAGAAACTAAGAAAATGATACCATTTACTACTGCATCATAAAAATAAAATAAAACACCTAGGAATCAATTTAACCAAAGATGTGAAAGACCTGTACCTGGAAAATTATAAGACACTGAAGAAAGAAACTAAAGAAGCTACAAATAAGTGGAAACACATACTGTCTTCTTAGATGGGAAAAATTTACCATTAAAATGTCCACATTACCTAAAGCAATCTATAGATTAAAAACAATTTCTATCAAGATACCAATGGTATAATTTGCTGACTAGAATAAATATTCCAAAAATTTACATGGGACTCCAAAAACCCCAAATAGCCATAGAAATTTTGAGGAAAAAGAACAAAATTTGGAGGAATCTTGCTATCTTATATCAAACTAAAATATAAGGCCATGGAAATAAAAACAGCCTAGTACATAGATCAGTGGAACAGAATAGAAAGCCCAGAAATAAATCCATGCTTTTATGGTCAATTAATATTTGACAAAGTAGGCAAGACATACAATGAGGTTTAAGATACTCTATGTAATAAATGGTGTTAGGAAAATTGGACAGGCGTGTGAAAAAATGAAATTAAACCACCTACTTACACAATGCACAAGAATAAACTCAAGAGGGATGAAAGACCTATATATAAGACTTGAAACCTTAAAAATCCTAGGAGAAAACACAGGCAGTAAAATCTCAAACATTTTTCACAGCAATATTTTTTTCTCATATATCTCCTCGGGCAAGGGAAATAAAGGGAAAAATAAACAAATGAAACTACATTAAACTAAAAAGTTTTCGCACAGCAAAGGAAACCATCAACAAAATGAAAAGACAACCCACTGCAAAGGAGAACACATTTGCCAAGAGGTTACTATCCAAAATTTATAAAGAAATTCTACAACTCAACACCAACAGAAAAAATCCAATTAAAAAACGGGCAAAGGACCTAAATAGGCATTTCTTCAGAGAGGACATACAGATGGCTGAGAGATATGAACAGAACTCGATGTCACTAGTCATCAGAGAAAAGAAAATTAAAAACACAATGAAATATCTCCTCACACATTTCCAAATGGCTACCATCAATTAATCAACAAACAACAGGTGTTAGTGAGGATGTTGAAAAGAGGGGACCCTCCTGCACTGTTGGTAGAAATGCAGACAGGTACAGCCACTGTGGAAAACAGAATGGAGTTTCCACGACAAATTAAATATGCAAACTGCCTTATGACCCAGTATTTCCACTTCTGGGAATATATCCTGAGAATCTGAAATACTGATTTGAAAGAACATATGTGTCCCTATATTCATTGCAGCATAATTTATAATACCCAAGATTTGGAAGCAGCCCAAATGTCCATCAACAAATGAGTGGATAAAAAAATCTGTGGTATATTTACACAATGGAATACTACTCAGTTATATAAAAAAAAAAGGAGAAGGAAATTTCATCTTTTTTGACAGCATGGATGGACCTGGAGAGTACTATGCTAAGTGATATAAGCCAGTCAAAGAAAGTCAAATACCATATGCTGTTACTTACATCTAGAATCTAATGAACAAAATAAGTGAATAAACAAAACAGAAATAGATCCATAGAAAGAGAGAACAGACTGACAACTGTGAGAAGGGATGGGTCAGGGAGACTGGGTAAAAAAAAAGATGAAGGGATTAAGCAAAAAAAGAGAGAAGGAAGGAAAGAAGGAAGGAAGGGAGGGAGGGAGAGAGAGAGAGAGGTGGGAAGGAAGGAAGGAAGGAAGGAAGGAAGGAAGGAAGGAAGGAAGGAAGGAAGGAAGGAAGGAAGGAAGGAAGGAAGGAAATCCTAGACAGGGACAACAATATGGTGATTACTGCAGGGAAGGAAAGTAGGGGGAACTAGGAGAGAGTAAAGGGAGATAAATGTCTATTTGTTGATTGAAGGAGGCTTGCTTGGGGTGGTAAACACACAATACAATATATAGATGATGTATTACAGAATTGCACATCTGAAACCTATATAATTTTATTAACCAATGTCACCTGAATAAATTTAATAAAATTTATTTTAAACCTAAAACAAAGATGAGCCTAATATAGTACAGCCATATTAAAGAATTTGAACTTCAATCTAAATGTGTGGGATGCCAATGAATCAATTTAGGAAGGGCAGCGGGTTGTTTCAATGAAGCACTATGAAAAATCAACCTTGGCTACTGTGAGGGTGGAGTGAAGGACAAGGCAGGAGGCAGGAGTATTAAGATGAGGGTGTTGTACATTGTTTATGCTGGTGTGAACTAGGCAAGAGACAAGGGGGATTAAAGAAAGTGGATGAATCCAAGAGAGCTGTTTTAGGAAGCATTGCGATTGCTTAGCAACTGATTGAATTTTAGTGTAAAGATAATGAAGGTCCAAATATAATAAACACCTGATAGATGACGGTATACTTCATTAAGATAAGAAACACAAAAGAAGGACAGGTATAGGGTGCGGAAGAGAAAGATGAATTTCACTTAGGATATTTAAAGTTTAAATTACCTGTTTCTAGCTTTGGGACTGGTATGTGGATCACAGGCTCAGAGGGAAATTTGGATTAGACACACTGTTTTGGGAACCATTGACTTACATATGATAGCTGAAATTATGCGGGGCTGGGTGAGATGCCCCTGTGGAGACCACAAAGCAAGAAGTAATTGTACAGACCTCTGGAGAACATCCCATTTTAAGAAAAAGGACAGAAGTAGGAGTCTATAAAGGACTCTCTACATGTGTTTATGTATGGGTGGTAGGAGGGATGGGCAGGGGGAATAGGAGAATTAAAATCGGAGTTTACACTGTCTGAATCACTCCGAGTTTACCTATTTGGTTTCTGTCCTGCTTTCCACAGTTACTTTTTCAAGTTTCTTAAGATTCCCACCACTTCACCTCTTAGCCTCAGATGAAGAAGATTGTTTCAAGGAAGCGAGAGAGCTTAGTTGAATTCCATCAAGTACTATGACTGATGCGAAGTCCTCTGGGGAATGAACTGCCAACTGATTCCTGGTGACACTGGTGAAAGCAGTTAACACAGAGGTGAGGAGTTGGATTCAGCCAGAGGTGGATAAAAGTGGAAAGTAAAGAACCAGGTGCATCAAGTTTGGTGATTAAGAGAAGGAGGGAGTCAGGGAAGTGGCAAAAGGGCAGAGTGACACTTAGGGCATTTTATTTTTGCTTTGCTCTCTTGCCCCCCACACCTCTGCAATAGGGGGAGAAACTTGAGCAAGTTTAAATACTGGTTTGAAGGATGAAACAGAAAGCAAAAGGCTGACAATAAATAAATGAGAAGAGAAAAATCAATATGCAAAATCCTTTTTAAAAAAGTTGTGATCACAGTCTGGATAGAAGTACCATATTTGTCCTAAAAACAAGGGCTATTCTTCCATAGTATCAGGAGGCAAATAGAGAACTGATAAATAAATGAAGGTTCTTTTCTCTGATTTTATGGCATGAAGTCTTGGCTCTCCCAATACGAAAACTCTACATTCACTGAGGAATGGGGCCAAGCTCTCTGCTGAGCTTGATCGGAGAGGTGGTGACAAGAGGGATTTGAGAAGAGAAGGTTGGAAAAAAAGCAGCTTTGAAAACAGATGAAAAGCTAAACAGAAAAGCATAGAATGTTTTTTTACTGGTAGTTTTGGCTTCGCTGTGCCAGATTTTACTTTTAACTTAAAAAAGATTTTTTTCCCTTCAGAAGACAATACTAAGCAGACAGTGCTTAGGAGACAATGTTCCCAGCATTACAAACAAAACAATAGCAACAAAGACCAACAGCAGAAGCCTTGAGCTAAAACATATTTCTCATATACACATTCCAGTAACTGGAAGTATGTTTAGGTTCGACGAAACCTTCTCAATAACGCAAGAAACTCAAGTGTTTAAAATGTTTCAAGTCTTTTATCCATTCATAGGGCTAATAATTGATTAAATCAATCCCTATGTGAAATTTATCATTAATATAAATTTCAAAGGAAAAGAGGGGGGAGAGAAGACTCTGAACAGGAAAAAGCAGGGAGGAGGGGTTAAGGTGATACACTGGCTTATATTTCTAGCCTTTCCTGAACATTATCCCCTTGGCCTCCTCGATGTTTATCATCCCTTCTACATTTCACATAGTGTTAGAACTCAACATGTTAGCCTCAAAATGCTAAGGATCTTGCAGAAAATATCATTCCTTCAGCTCATGAAAGAGGAGTTGAGAGTTTCTACAGAAGTTAAGATGGGGGGCAATCCCACTACATAGTTATTAATCTGACACCCCTCTGTTAGGCTATCTAAAAATAATAAAATTCAATCAGCCAGGGAAATTTTCCAAGCATTTTATGCATATTAGCTAATTTAACCACTACATCAACTCAGTGAAGTAGGCACTAATTTTATATTTATTTAGACATGGTTAACCTGAGGCACAGAGTAGATACGTGACCTGCCCAGCATCACTCAGCAGGTAATAGAACTGAAACTAAAAATAGACATCCTGGATGAGTATCAACACTCTTCACCACTGTTCATATTTCCTTTGATAATTAGCACTTCATTTCTTATGTTGCTATGGTCTAGGATGCTTCCAATGCAGTTTATTATATGGCAAATGATGTATAGTCCAACCCTATTATTGGTAGAGTCATCACTATATGATCTTGAAAATTTCTGAAAAAAAAAAAAACTCTTGCTTTTGCAATAGAGGATAGCAATATTACATCTATCATAATTTCCTGTGACTACTTAAGAACATCTTGACATGGCAGCTGGCATATGGAAAATAATAAATAAATATTACCTTAACTTGATTAGTATATTTTATTACTTTTATTCTTATTGTTTTATCACAATGATTTTATTACTTTTATTATTCATATATTCTTAAATTATTGGCAACTTAATACTGCTTTCTCCTTATTCTTGTAATAACACTGCCCCCCCATCCCACTACATATACTTAATCAAATTGCTATTTCTTTGCTCTGTGTATGTATTTGCTCATTTTCTAAATTTATTTGGACAGGTATCCTATTATCTTATTGCTCGGGTCACCACCTGGTTTCTTGACATTTGCATTCAGCATTACAGTCTTCAATCCTTATTGTAGGATTATACATACTCTGAAAAACAACTAATTACCTATGTATCATCTACGTACATATTATAGCCACTATATACCTATATTGTTTCATACTTTACAGAACATTTCACAAATGTTTAATTACCTCTCCAAATTAGTAAGATAATTGCAGAGGGACAATCTCAGACCTCTCTGCCTGGAGGCACTCAAACCATTAAATCTCTGTTTTCATAACCACCTTCCCCACGTCCCCCACTCTCCCTGCTTCCGTGTCTATCTGCACTCCCCACGGGACCGACACCTCATTCTCTTCTGGCTTCTTTCGTCTCAGACCAACCGAGACCCCACATCCAGCTGTATATGTCAACACTGACCGCACCAATACCTCTTAACTGTCTAAAAATGTACAATATTGTAGTTGTATATTTAGTCTTACCAGTTAATTTTTGACAATTTTGTTTACCCCTCTACAGACAGTCAGTCATTAGAGTACCTGGGACTAATCAGCAAACCCATTGACCTTTTGAAAGTCCTCACTTGCCTTAACTGTGGCTATTCACACTGCTCATCATTTCTTCTTTTTATGAATCCACAGTGCATTGACTCAAGTTTCATCTTTGTGCCTTACTTAACTGTGGAGAATTAAGTCAGTACATGTGTAAGAAACACTTAGGGCAATGTAAATATCACACAATAGCTGGTGTTTTCTCTACCTCTTCCAAACTCTAAATACTTAGAGCATGTATTTCTTGTAAAATGATAAAATCAATCCCTGTACTATAAGTGTGTACATATCTTTTCTTAACGAACAAATCATAAAATAATTGAAAACAGATTTATCTCTTCGTCACTTGTTTGCATTAGGGTCTAGCACAGTATCATGCATGTATTCAATAAATACCTATTTTATCAACAATAGACAAGTTGATAGAGGCATGTTTTCCTATTACATCTTTATTAGGGTTACAGAATATTAAGCTTACTTATTACCTTCAAGGAATGTTCCAAATACTAAGAAAAAGATAGCACTGCTCTTTGTTAAGCTTCTCTTAATTGAATATTTACTATGTAATAGGCAATTTACATATATCAATCCAATTACTTCTCTCTGCTACTGTTTTATGAGGTAATATCTGTGGTAACATATGAAGAACAGAGTTTTAAAGATATTAAGATGCCCCAGATGATGTATTTCAGCAAGTGGTAATACCAACATATGAACTTGAAGTATTTGCCCTTCCCTCAGCCTAATCCCAACACCGTCTCATTTTTATGACAAGATGAGGCTCAATATTCACCTCCTATACTGATGAAGCTCTAATGGATCCAGAAACCTCATTATTCTCTTCTTTTTCTAAGTGCCAATGATACACATAGAAGATTCTACCATGAACTGATTGTTTCTTTGTTCATGAGTATCAATTTTATCTCTCCAATTCACTACTACGAATATTAAGAGAGGGCATAACATGATACACTTTTTCTGTAGCTCCTAACTCTAACTGAAGGGAATAGTAATTACATAAAGCTACATGATTTTTGATAGTTTCTACTTTGCTTTTTAACTTTTTTTCCAGAATAATCCAATCCCTCTCATGAGCAAGATTTGAACAACAGAAATAGTTCTCAAGTGCTTGCTTATAATTCATGCTGAGAACAAAAATGCCCACTTGTGATCATGTGCTTAGTTTTTGTTATAGGAAAGGAGGATAGTTATTACAAAGAAACATTGCTGGAATTTTAAAAAATATGTTAAAACAATTTTTGAATAAATGTAATGTACCTAAAATTATTTTTGCAATAAATGATTATATAAAAATCAAAATTGACAACCTGTTAAGGATTAGACCAAAAGTTACACAGAAAGGCCTTTTATTTTCTAGACCCTATTTATTTGTTTATTCAACAGTCTTCCCTCCCAGATTTAATGAGGCAATGGCAATCCTGTATAATATTCATTGTTCTGTCTGGACATCACCTGGCAAAGAGAGCCATCTGTAAATATTTATTAAACAAGCACTAATTGCCTTGTAAAGGCAGTTATTGCTTATACATGCATATAGTATATATAATGATTTTCTATGTCCATTAACCCTGTGTTGTTAAAGATACTAAGCATTCAGTCCTCACTACAGCACTACAGGAAAGTATTATCATCTCCATTTTACTAAAGAGAAAACTGATCTGGGGAAGATCAGTGACTTGCTAAATAAGTGACACAAAGTGCTAAGTGCTGGAACCAGAATTTCAATACTGATAATTTGATGCCAGAGCCTACACACTTACATACTAAAAGAGAACAAGACAGTATAGAAACTCCAATATTTCTCTTCAAATTGAGTTCAACTGAATTCTCTTGTTTGAGAGGCATGCCAAAAATACAAAGAAAGAAAACCCCAACTTACTCAACCTTGGTGGCAGCCCTGATCATTTGGTCATTTTCAATATGATAAAAATTTTCAAAGTCATTTTTAATAAAATGCAGTTTCTAGCTTCCTAGACTTTATGTACTGAACTAATACTGCTTAAGCATTTCAATACTTGAAACACATTCAACATCAGCCTTCTCAGCCTTCACTGAGACACAACCACTCCTTGCAACAAAGAACTGATAGCACCTGCTGGTAGTATATGACAACCGCAACTCTATTGATTACATCACCGGATAACAGTGGCGTGCTCTGTGTATAATCGGTGCAACTCTAACAGGCTAAGTCCTTAATGTAATTCCCACATTTGCTAAATAAATGTAAGTACTTCTAGAGACTGGTGCATTTTTCTTCATCCCTCTCTGTGCTTTCCCAGCAGCACAGAGAGGGATAAAGAATTATATTAATAATGTTTGATGATGCTTTATATAATTAAATGTTATATTGATAACATTAATATAATTATATTAATAAAAAGAATTATATTAATAACATTTAAATGATGCTTCAAACTCAATTGACTAACAGGTTTTTGCACATTCAAAGCAATGGAAAAAGCAAGAAGTTACAAAAGTAAGAAAAAAGTGTAGAAAATGAAACAGTTGGGTGGCTTTATTTTCCTATATAAGTGAGAGCACATGTGAGGACATATGTGCGTGTGTCACTAAACGAATGAATATGTGAAATGAATACATTTCATTTGAGGGTACTGCTAATCCTGTCCACCTTTTTCTTCTCACCATACTGGAATTAGAAATGCTGGAGAAAACACTCTTGTGATTAAGTTTTTACTTTAAATATATCTTTATTTTTCACCTTTTTTTGGCCACCTAGTTGAAGGTTGGTAGTAACACACACCAGCGTGTGAGTGAGGAATAGTGGTGGTAAGCATGTCTTACATGTTTATGTACATCCGAGGTCTTCTACTCAACCATTGAATAAGCCCAGTGTATGTATGTGTTTATAAGCAAGTGTGTGTGTGAGCATGTGTGTGTGTACTGGGCCTGTCAAAATACATATTCTCAGTAGCACAAATGTTTTGTTGTTGTTGTTGACTCAAGCATTACAGAAACAATCTGAGATAACTTAGGAATTACAATTCCTAAGCTTTATGGTATGTAAGCTTTATGGTATGACTGACAGAGGTCATAAGGACAGCAAGTATCTAATCCAGTTTATGAGTGTCTTCATCTTTACTGTCATCTTCAGAACCCCCTGTTTCTTTGTGCATTTGTACCTTTGATTCCATAAAGGTATTTTTGTAAACATATATGTAAATATGAAGGACAGAGAAGAACAGCATGAACATGCCCAATGGTTTTAAGAGTCTAACTACCCCATACTCACCTCTTCGCTGTAAGCAAGCAAATGAGAATAGAGAGTGACTGCGGGGCAGAAGAGAACCAAACCTGATACTTTATGCTACTCACATCACATAATGACATTTCCTTATTTTAATTATTATTCCCTCCTTTAAAGCAAGTCTTGATGCACCTTACCTGACTTCCACCTGCATAAAAGTGTTACAGTAGGAGGCACAGCTGCAAACTTCCATTAAGGTTGTCATTGTTACTCTAAGAAAACTTGCCAAACAAAATTCCATTCTCTTCTCTACAGCCACTCAAATTGTCCTAACTTTCTCACCCCTTTACCTGTATATTTCCACCCTTGATCTGCTTTCTTTTGTACACAACACACATGCATGGGAGGTTAAATGATGCAGCACAGCTTGTCCAACCCAGCATTGAGCAGGGGGAAAAAACAGCTATCTTATTTTTTACCAGATCATGAATGAAAGACTATGTTTCACTCTGTCTCCCGTGGGACAAGGTGATGAACTAATCACGTTTCTATCTACTAGGTCACAGCAAATAATTAAGACATGTGTTACAGTCATCTGTGTGGTGTGATCCTGTAACAAGTCAGAATAGATTTTCCATAAATTCAAGGAAAGGTCTTTAGGGCCCTAATTTAAAAATCTACATCTTAGCTAGTTAAGAACAGTATGGCTCAAATTAATGCATCATTTCACATCTAAGGTGTTGATAACGTACAATCCTAAGTACAGGAGGAAAGAAAATCTTATTTTTTTTCTCCTGTACTTGGCTCTTCCAATATCTAAGGTGTTTGCTAAAAAAGGCACAGACACATTCTACAGGTTTTGTGGTTACCACGGCAAAGGAAAGAGTGTTTGCTTACACTGGGTACCAATCATCTGACATCTTCTCATCAAAAAACAAGTTTCAAGTACCACACATGAAAAAAGTTCTTAGCCAAAGTGGAGCTAACATTAGAAGAGCTGGACAAAGATGCTGAGAAAATTCTATCAGAAATTATAAATATATGGCTTATATGTGGATCTACCTATAAGCAATATATTATTTTACAATATTTTCATATCCAAGGTGTGATCTCAGGACTTTATGTACCTTCTTATGAGGCAGGCATGATTGCCCTCTTTAATAAACAGAAATTCTGATGTACAAAGAAACAAGAAGGTTCTACAATGCAGTTTTTTAAATCCTCACTGGAGGGATTTTTTTTTTTTTCCCCCACTGCTTTTGGAGAGAGAGAAGGAGAGGGAGGGAGGGAGAGAAATAAATATCAATTGCTTGCCTCTTATCCGAACCCAGACCAGAGTTCAGAAGCACATGGACTGGGGATCGAACCCTCAACATAGGTATGTGCTTTGACCTAAGAATCAAACCACAACCCTTTGGTTACAGGATGATGCTCCAACCAACTGAGCCACACCAGCTGGAAGGGTCTACAATTTAAAAGTGACTTGAGTGTCTAGTTTTTGTTTGTTTTTTAATGTGGTAAAAAAAAAATCTAGGTCAAAGATGTTTCTAAAATCATTTGTATAATTCTGAAAATGTTTGATTTAAAATTATCAGATTTTCACCCTAGTTTTTATTTCAAATATTATAAAAACCTCTTCATACAATGAATATTCGTGAATCATTTCTATAGTTCATATTATTTGCAATTTAGCTGATAAACTATTTTTCAGCTACATTTTCATCAATCCTTTCAATGTGTTCAAGAAAAGAGTTTTGGAGTAGTTTTAACTTACTTATATTTGCATAAATGATTAAGAAAAGATGTATAATAATAGGGGATGAAGTAGGTTTGCTCTAAAATGTTACTTTTTTCTAATTATCCTAATGCATAGCTTAACAAAAATCTACATACATAACTTTAATTCAATTGCAGCTAAAACCAAAGAATAGCTATTCAAAAATTTTTAATGAAATTAAGAATTAGTATACAATAATCACACAGTAATCATCCTAAACTAAACATTATATTCATTATCAATAAATTCTTTTTAAATACATGCATATATTTCTAAACAACATAAAGTAGATAATTATATCATGTCAATCACGAAAATGTGGCAAAATTAATTCAACTGAAATAACATATGGCAAATATGATTTATGATTTAATATCATCTAAATAAGAACTATAAAATATGTTTATATTTTTATAAAACCATACAAATTTCAAAAGAACAATATTTATCTCAGTAACCTAATTCCAATTTTGCAGAAACCAAGCAACAACAAACACTTTTAATTATTGCATGATTAAAACTATTTTTTTCAATCCTTTTTGGTTGTATAAAAAAAACTTTGAAATAAATAATTTGGGAATTTTATTTCATATTTTTTCTTTTTTGTATAATAGATGGGACAAATGTTTAAACAGTATGAGACATAAATATTAATTTTAATGTAAAATAATAATAAATACAAGTAATTAATTTGTAATCATATGAAAGACTTGAGAAATTTGTAAAATACTAAACAACCTGAAAAGTAATACATAGTTTTCATCAATATTTTCTGTTTACCTCCCTTTAATTTACCTCAGATAAATTATTATGTAAATTACTATTTACATAATAAACACTATACTTAATAGCAGATAGACAAACTGTTGGTGATGTGCTCTGATAAAATACAAATTAAAGTACTTTAAAAGTATTAGCCATTCTATGATTTTGAATTTTTACAAAGTAAAAATATTTCCTTAAAACCCGCAGTAGTAATTAATGTCCATAAAACAGTGGAAATTTTTACCCCTGTGAGCACTGCCACACCACACGTACAGCCACAGCTGCTGTTTTACACAAAACTGCTGTAAAAACAGACTTCATATTTGGACATGTGACTTGTTTTGAATAGCTTCAGTACTTACTGCTTTCAATGCCCCAATCAGCACATAATCCTTAACCTCAGCATTTTACAACTTGGTGATAAACATAGTAAAAAAATAGCTTTTTCAGAAAATTTAGTGATTAACCAAGAAAATATATTTTTAACATAAATTTGCTAAACTTAATTAACACATTACCCAATAGTCAAATCATATGCCTCAATTGAAAACATCTGTATTTAGCTGACTTGCTAATATTGAAATATAGATTCATTACCAAACTATTACATCACAGTGTTAAGCATGTTTAATTCATCATCGCAAGCCACTTTTTATCTGGTCAATTGCATGTGTGTAAAACTTAACTGTTACTTACCTGATAGTTGTATCATGTCAGCATACCCTAATTTTTGTTCAAATTATATTTAGTAATATAATAAAACCAATAAAAGCTTGCCTTTCCTTGTTTTACAAAGAATTCTGCCTTTTGGTAAGTGATTAATTGCTACTTTTTTAACTTTACTTTGTATCTATAAGAAAGTATTAATTTTAAACCCATTATTTAGGCTAAAAATACTAAACTACATGATTGACATTCATTTTATGACATTTTATTTCTATCTTTTCTTTATTCTTGGTTTCAAAACTGTTACATAGGATTAGTAAACTGGAATGTCACAAGATATTTATCCTCTTACGCACTCTACAGCATATGAAACTTTGAGATACAGCTCATTCTCTTGCCACTCTATGCCTTTTATACCCATGAACTTATTATCTGATATTAAGTATCATTTCCTGGAAACAAGAAAACCATTTTTGAAGATTATAACAACAAGTCAGAGTTGGTTTGCTCTATTTTGTATTTATATGCCATTGGAAATACAAATTTCTCATTAAGGGGCAAAATCAATAGAACCATGTAAAAACCTCATTAATGAGATTAATTAGTATTTAATGTTAGCTATGCTAGCAAATATTTCAGTTGGTCATTAATTGAATGAGCAAAATTCAAGAAAAATCATTTTCTCTTAGTTATTTTATCAATATTGGATGTAAATTTTACATAATAGTATATTAACTTCTAATGTTAATAACTTTAATGTTCATATCAAGGGCTGGAGAAATAAGTGATCTAAACAGAGAAAAAAAGTTTAATATCCAAAGTACCCATGTCCTTTTTTTTCCATTGCAATGAAAGAACAGAATATACTTTAACTCAGAGTTTCTTCCGTGTTAGAGAGGATGATAGAGATCAACAACTAAATACAAATATGTCAGCATTTTCCCTCAAAATGCCAATCCACCAAAAACCTGTAAGCAACTAGTTATCTTTAAAGTTTAGCGACTGGTACTGATTACTTGTCATGACGATAAAGCAGATTACTTCCACATATTTCACAATTAACCACTCCCAGTGTAAAAAGAAAGTAAACTTTAAATAGAAGACCAAATATTTAATTGCCATTACTCTGTACGGTTGTTGTCCACAATGGACAACCCAAGCACTTTTTATGTGGAAGGTACAATAGTGTACATGGGTGATGATGTCTGGAATTAAGAATATTAATATTCCAAGGTGAGGCACAGGAATAACTGAAAAAGTATTATGTCAACATCATGAAGAAGGCTGTATTCTATTGTTAAAAGTTTAATTACAGAAGCTGCTTTATCAATAAAGAAGGAATGCAACAATATTTAATTCCATCGATGTTTCATGAAGGATGTTTTTCATTATTGCTCACTAAGGAAGATAGTTTTTTTGATCCATGCTAAGTCTTGAGAGATGCACATACTAACAGACTGCACACTAAGGAAACAGAAAACATGCCACACGGCATGGTGTTTCCGATTCAACACCAGGAAAGCTTTCAGCATCAGACTGTTATCACCAGACTGTGACACTGAATGGCCATGCTGGACTCTGCCTGTATACTCTGCCGCACCACCTTAGCAACAGGGGAGAAGACTGAGACTTTAAGTTTCCACAGGGTAAGAAGCTATTGCTAAGCAAAAATAACAACCAAAAATTTAGAAAAACTGTAGTTTATTTTTTTCAGTAACTAGTTCAACTACTTCACAAGTTTAATGATTTAATTTGCTCAATTCAATGTATATACACAAAGCAGATAAAAGGCAAAAGCAAATCTCTGTATAAACTTGTACCAAACCTACTCCCACTTCCCACAAAGAAGCAGTTACCTTTTAACCAGCTCAAGACAGAAATCAACCTAAAGACCAATTGTGAAAGATTATCTTTTCTTCTTGACCTCTTACCCCCTTTTATAGTTTAATTTACATTACATGATGTCATTGACTGACATCTTCAAACGACTACTTACTTAAACCCCAGTCTCTAGAGTCGTGTAGTGTCAGCTCTGTAAAGACTTGGGAGCAAAACCAAGCCTATCCCCCTCCTGCTTCCTGTGTCCCCAGGTGGGTCGAGTGCCTTACCAGTTTTCCTGTGATCTTTCTCTGGGTGGTACTTACCTGCTGCTCCCCAGGCTCCGTAGATTTCACCAGATGCTTATCCTTGTACAGAGACCAGAGGCCAATGTTGGGCAGGAATATTAAAGCCACCATGAATAACAAAGTCATCTGCAGAAACCTCTTCTGTTTCCTCTTCATTGCAAATTATAACAGGTATGAAAAGTTAAAGGAGATGGGTCCCTGACTGCTTCTTGCGTTTAATGCCAAAGTCCTTTCCTCTCCCCTGCAAAGCACCGGAGACTGAGGAGAAGCTAAAAACTTTTGTTGCGTGCTCAGCACCAATCTGCAGGATTCAGAGGGAGTTGAGCATCTGCAGAACAAACACACAGTTACTTTCCCCCCAGAAAACTATGACGAAGGCAGTATCTATTGGCTTAGAAGTAAATGACTTGGCTGAGGTAATCATTAAGCCTATTGACCTCCATTAATATAAAGCAGATGGAGTAAGTATCATTGTTTTATAGACTAGTCATAAGTTATAAAAAGTCAATAGCGTGATAGATACTTAGGGAAACGGGAGTTTGGGTGTTCCTCGCCGCCGCCCCCCTCCCCCCAGTGCGGAGGGCTGGGTTGGGGAGGAGTCGGTAAGTAGCTAGAACTGTGTGGGAGGAAACCGCTCAGCCTCGGCAGGTGTAAGGCAGGAAAGTACCTGCTTTTGACATTGGAGCATCACCTTCCTTGTCTTCCCTAAAAATCTCCTGCAACATTCCTCTTGGGATAACCCACCTGAACTGCAGTTCAACTCCCTCCGAAGCCAGCGTTCAGGTGGGCTCAATGGGGATGCGGGGACACGGGATCCCGGGAGAACTCCTCTTTGGATAGAGGTCCACAAACTCCTGGCTGCTCACGCGCTGTCAGCACTCATCCGCAGGCAGAGACTGGGCGACCTGGGAACCTGGGGGGACGGAGGCTAAAGATGTCAGCGGAGTCCGGCCAAGAGGTGGAAGCGCCGACGTTTCCCCTGCGCAGCCCTAGGACAGTGATCCTCCTTGAAGTAACCACTCTGCCCATCAATCTCTTCCCTTCCTCTGGGGACGCTCTCACGCTCCGCTGTTCATGTTACCATTATTTTCCGGCAACTGAATGAACCCAGAGAAACGTCAGGAACACCTAAAGGGCACTGTCTTCAATCTCCCCTCCGGGGAAGGAGTCGGAGGTGGCGAAACCGAGTCTCAGCTGGGATTGTAGTGAGTGAGGGCGTTGGGGAGGGCTTTGGGGAGGGCGAGCCGACAGTAAAGATGTGCCAGGCTCGCCCCCAGCCGCTGCTCCTTGCTCGCTTGTGCTCTCCTGCCTTCCGAGGAGACTGGGAGACTGTGCTGGTGTGGACCACGTGCGGGGAGCCCGAACCTGGGAAGGCAGGCAGCTGCCTGGAGGGGGTGAGCAGTTCCTCCCGCTTCCAGATGCTATATAAACAAACCCAGGGCGAGGGAAAAGAAGAGGCAAAGACACAGCTGGAGAAGGACTTGGAGCTTTCAGCCTACGCGGATATTCTCTTTTTCTACCAGGCCTTTTCGGGGCAACTTCAGACTGGCAGAGATACCAGCTTCCCCGCTCATCTCACCCAAAAGGCGCCGGGCCAGATTCCGGAGGAAAAGTCGCCAGCTGCTCGTGGGTTTGCTCCAGATTCCTCCTTGGTGCCCGCGGGAGCGCAGGGAGGGGCGCGGCGGTGGGAGGCGGAGGTGAACAGAGGCTGGGCAGGTCCCACGGAGAGGGGTTCCCGTGCCCCGCCGCTCAGGCCAGGTACGTGGTGAGAAAGGAGCAGAAAGAACCCCTAATCGAGGCAAGGCTGAGGCTCAGGGTTCTCGGGCAGCAGCTTCTGAAGCGGCACTGTGGAGACCCAGGAAGGCTGTACTGGGGTCTGCAAACACCCGGGGCCCCAGTTACGATTTGGCAGTGCCACCCCCTCCCCCGCTCTGCTCATCTGCACCTCCCACTCATTGTGAAAGGGTTACCTTTCCCCCTGACCTCACACCCTCATCCTACGATACCCGGAAAATGTGGGGATCAAGATAAGTCTGGTAGAAGGGACTCATCCTTCTCCCCAACATAAAGGTACACGAACACCCCTGACCGCACACGCACAAACCTGTGGCGGCCTCTCCAAGAGACTTGCGCGCCTAGCACGATGCACTGGGTCCTCTTGGGATCCGGAGCTCATAACTCCTGAAGGAATGGGGACTTTGATGAGGCGACAGACATGCATGCAGTGCCTGCTGTGTCAGCCTGTCTAGAACTAAAAAGAAACAACATGGTCATCTCTTTGTCACAACCTAGATGTGATGCTCACGAGCTTGTGATAGATAAGACTGAGATCCAGAATGAATGGTATTTTCTCTCTTCGTTCCTCCCTCTCTTCTTCTTCATGTGTCTCCCTCCCTCCATATCCGCTCCCCCTCCCTCTGCCTCCCACTTCTACTCTCTCCCTGTCTCACTTGAGAGAGACAGAGATTTGAGTGCGTTATACTTTCACCTCCTCACGTTGTAATTTTTAAATGTACGATATTTGAACAATATATATTGACAGTGTGACTGCGTGCATAAAGCTTGGTGCAGAAACATTTGTTATTGCGAATCACATTTCCAAAAGAGTACATAAACATATTTAATGAATGTTTTTGAATGTGTCCTTCAGGTAAAGACCAATTACCTTTCAATTTTACAAGTGCAAACTTCAGAATCTAGAGAGCACCGCCACCACAGCGCACACATACACAAACACACACAGCCTTTTGTACTCTGCATTATTTTCCCATCTCCTTTTTCTCTTTTAGCAAGTGCAGTTCTGAGACAGGGATATGAATCCTGGGAAGCAATATAACTGGGAGAGGTCTGCTGTAAAGATTGGTTCTCAATCAAAGGTTTTTGGAGAATTGTTTAAATATATCAGATACGGTCTCTCTTACAGATTAATAATTAACAATTAAAAAACAAAAGAACTCAAAAGTGGTCTTGGAATTAAAAAGTTAAAAACCCCTCATGCTTTAAATATCAGTTTCCTTAAATCTTACAAAAAGTCTTGGTTTTAAAAAAGATACATTATCATTCTTGCTAAATTCAGATTCTGACCTGAATTATGCTTCATTACTGTTGGCAAAGTAAATGGTCTTACATACAATTCGCACTCCCAGAATATTTTGTTACAGGGAATAGATATAATAACTATTATTTCTCACATCAAGTACATGCAGAATACATGGTCAAAACTGGAAGGAGGAAAGTATTATGTTCACCTCTGCTTTTACAGTAGAGATAATCACTTTTTTTGTGTTAAATTTATCTATTTGTTTCTTTGAGATCATAATTTTCCTTCAATCTGGTCTTCTTCTACAATTCCACATGCAAACCTCCAACAGATGACAATACTTCTAACTAAAACTGATATTTTACATTGTTTACAAACAACAAAAAACCCCTCAATGACAGTTAATTCCACTGTTCAGAAATTCCAGATTGAATGCATACATGCACACACACTCTGTGTTTCTCTAAAATGGTTTGATAAAAATCCTATTTTTTAAATTCATCTTATATCCAGAGATGCCTTTTCACCCCCAGTTGCTCCTCTGCTTTGTTATGATTCAAAGGGAAACCTCAGGTAATGAATCCCATGTGCCTAGCAATGTGTTAAGATCTCTACAAGGACACATGGAAAGAAAATAGAATGGTATCTGTGACCTTGAATAACTTATAGCCCAGTTGAAAATCCAACATAAAGGCAATTGGAATGAAGTGCACAAGCATTGCTGTTTGTACGAACCTTTATTTGAGCCATGCTTAAGCCCTACCTTGAAAGAAGCAGAAAAATATCCCTTTAGTTACGGCTCTACTACAAAATTTCATGACTTTAAATGACTATTTGACTCTCTATCATGATTCTGTGCATTTGAATAGAATCAAATGCGGGGGCAGGAGGGTGGTTGTCCTGCTTCATGCGATATAGGTTGGGGACTATGGGTTGATCTGGATGGGCCAAGACGACTCCCTCCTGGATAGTAGTTGGCACTGAGTATCCCTCATTAAGTTCATGAGAGGCAGCTGGTTGCAGCTCCTCAGGTCTCTTCGACAATATGGCATGGCCATGCCCCTCCCCATAGCCTGAGCTTTTCACAGCATGGTGGTTAACACCCAAAAGCGAACTTTCCAAGAATCTGTGTTCCAGGAGGGAGAAAACAAAAACCACCAGGTCCTTTTAAAGGCCTGTTACTGGTGCAGGCTCACTTCTGCAATTGTCACAGGACTAGTCCTGATTCAAGGGTAGAGGTCAGGGATCAAATTGACATCTCAGTGAGAAACTTGAGAAAGAATGTGTGGCCATTTTTAATCCACCATGGATATTCAAAGGCACATAGGTAGGAATTCACAATGAAAGCTTAACCAGATTAGACAGTGGATGATGGGGAGAATAGGGGGAGAGGTTTTCATGGATTATTCAGTTGCTACAAAGATGGTAAATCAAATTTGTTTTAGTTTAAAAATATGCTTATTACCTCATTTTCAAGTTATAAGATAAATTAGTACTAGGGATGCAGTGTACAATATGATGACTATAGTTAACCCTGCTGTGTAATATACAGGAAAAGTCATTAACAGCATGCATCCCAAGAGTTCTCATCATGAGGATAATTTTTTCTTCTGTTTTTATTGTATGTATATGGGATGATGGATATTAACTAAACCTGCTGTGGTAATCATTTTACAATATATGCAAATTAAACTACTGCACTGTGTACATGTACATGTGTCCAGAAATGGAGATATACTTCATTCTTCTTTTATCCAATAATAATGTCTAGAATATGCAAGTTTCCACTGAATAAACTACTAGAATTTTAATGTCTGTCTCTACAAAATAGGAAAAAAAAGAGTCAACTTAAACATTAAAATGTAATATTATCCAGTCTCTATCATTGCTGAAATTCTTCACCAAAAAGCCATGAGAGTGTGTGTGTGCGCGCGCGCGCATGCAAGTGATATTGGCCAGAGAATGCAAAGACAAAGAATTCTTATAGAATTGTCAACACCATAAGGAGTTAAAAGGTGTGCGCAATTAAATGTGCTGTGAATTTAAACAGTGAAGAAGGTCATTTCTTCTTGGACTAAATATTTTCTAACTAGACAAGATCTTTACTTTATGGTGTTTAAACTCTTGGTAATTAAATTTACCTCTAAATGTTTTTATTTCTCTACTAATAGAATACACCATGATTCGAATGCATTTTCTTTCCCCGTATATTTAGTTATAAAACATTTATTTAGTACTTACTATATGCCAGGCATTTTTATGAGTATTTCTTAAGCATTGTCATTGAAGTCTAAAAATAATCCTATTACATAGGTTCTATTATTATCTCCACTTAGTAGCTTAGAAAAATAAAGCAAGGAGATGGGAAGCATCTTGTCCAAATAAGTGTAAGTGCTAAGGTAGATATTTAAACCAGGCATTTTGCTCCTTTATATCACAAGATCCAAACCACTACACATCATATTTTCCTAAACTTTTTCCTTTTCTTCTGGACAAAGATGTTAACTTTCCCTTTTTCTGTCCCTCTCTCTCAGCTTCTCTGTCCTATTTTATTTGTTTGTTTTGATGTATAAAAAAGAAGGTTGTACTAAAGGTAAAGTTATATAATCAACTATTCCTTTTTATGCATTACATAAATGCAACTATATTTTTAGTTTGTATCATGATAATCTTATATAGATCACTCATCAGATTCTGAGCTTAGAGTTGACATTTATCTTCTCGTATATGATATTTGCACCCTTCACCCTTTAAAAGGGGGTTTTAAGCTATATTATGCCTTTGAAATATTTGCATTGAACAAATAAACTACAGCCATTTATTTCCATGAAAATTCTACATTTCATTTGGAATGATAAAATCAAGAGGCAATAAAGTTATCAAATTTGAAGGAAAGATTTTTCATAACAGCTCAATACAAAATACCATAAATGAAAAATTTTTAAAGATTCAATTAACAGGATAAGTGAAGCCAGTGAAACATTACTAAGAAGTCATTGAATGATATATGGCATGTTCCACTTTCTACTTTTGGACAAAGAAAAAAAAATGTCATACACATGTTTTATATTGAATATCAAAATTTTTCTGACACAAATCTATGGGCATAAAATAAATACATTATTTTTTAAGTTATTACATTTTACAACATAGTGATATCAATTGCAGACATTTACAAGTACTTTATATGGCCCAGGGATGGGGACACAACAGTGAACTATGCCTTCATTCAGCCGACAAGAGAAAAAGTCAAGTGTAGAGCCTGATGACTAAGAATTAAGACATAAAGGAAAAACGAAGCAGGGAAGAGGAATAAGAAAAGCCAAAAGGTGGAGTTTTTAACAAGACCATGCTGGCTACTATGTTGAACATAGATTGTTGGGTAGGGAGAAAGCAGCTAGCTGTGGTAATCCAAATAACACTGTATTTTGTTTCAGGGTGATAGCAGTGACTACAACAAAAAGTGGTTAGACTCAGATTATCCTATATTCTATAAAACTGCACCAAATAGTTGTTGGAATAAATGTGTATAAGAGAAAGAGTCCAAGATGGTCCAAGTTTTTTCTCCAAACTCATACAAGACTGGCTTTGTCTTTTATTGAGATAGGAAGACCTTGAGAGAAACAGGCTTGAGGGAGAAAACTGAGTGTTTGGTTAGACTCAGGAAATCAATAATGCTAATGGTGTAGATGTTGAGTTAAGTGTTTGGATATAAGACTTTGGAATTTGACAGGAGTGGAAGGGCATGGAATCTATGTTGGAAGTATAAATCTAGAATTCCTTAGAGTATGTAAAGCTATAAAATGTAATGAGATTACCTAGGGAGTGAGCACAGATAGATGATAGAACAAGCAAAACTTCTCCAACAGTAAGAGCCCAGGAACTTGGACAGAAACCAGTAAAAGCCTTAAGAGATAGTGGGCAGTGGTGTTTGAGGAAACCAGGACAGTCAAATGAAGGAACTGTCTCAATAAATGGGAGTGACTGCCTCCATTAAATAAGGTAAAAAAATATAGAGTTGGAAAGTGACTAGTGGATTTAGCAAATTGTAAAATTTCCTTATCCCATTAGGGAGGAAGAAAGGTAGCAGCATCAAGTACAGTCAAAAGTAGCAGTGTGGACACTAGAAAGTGGGATCTTTATAAAAAACCTGATAAGAAAGGATGATCTCTACAGAAAATCTGATAAGAAAGTTTTAATTAACATAATTATGCTAAGCAGTTAATGACCAAAGCAGGGAATACATTTAATTTTGTGCTATACAAGCGTATTTATCTTTGAAAGCAATTATCAAAAGAAAATGAGAAGATTCTGAACACTACTAGTTTATGAGAATTTCAATTATTTTCTCCCTTATTGTGAAAGTAAGACAAAATGGATTTTACATTCACTGCATACAATCCTCCCAAACTTCTAGTCAGAACATTAAAACAAGGCCAAAAAGTCAATGACTTAGCTATTCTTGCCTTCTGAACCTCTCTGATTAACTTGAGGATTGATAATTAGCTACTCATTAATGTGCTCAACAAATCTTATTGCAAAATTACTCTTTATAAAACCTGTGCTGGACTATTTTCCTACCATCCAAACAAACCCAGACCTTGGGAGAATTCAGGATTCATCTATTTCTTCCCCCTTATCTTCTGGAATTCTTTGAGGATCTAATTTAACCCTATATACACATGCACAATTTCTATCAGCACACTAGGCAGCAAGAATTTTAAATAATAAACCCTAATACTATTAAAATAACAATTATTAAATAAAAGAGCTATTATTGCATATGAATAGATATATTGCAGCACTATTAGGGCTGCAGGGAAAGAGAAGTGGAGACAGAGACTAACCAAGGACAAATGAAAATTGACATCCACTGCATCTCTTAAATCCTTTACATATTTTGTAAATTCATCACTGTGTATCACTATCAAATTCTGTTCAGTAGCTGTTCTTTACTTTTTTCCTTTCGTTATGTGATTCTGTCTGAACATTTCAGTTCTGATTTTATTTATGTCATCTTATTTTTAAAAAGAACCCTTAAGTAAAAGAGGGCTCAGGTCAATTGGATCTGACATGCTTATGAATCACATCAACAGTTCTGGTGTCCTGAATGACTGGAACCATATCAGTTGGGATCTGTGATTTCATCTCCAGACAAGCAACTATCTCTTTTTACATCTCCCTTTGGGAAGCTCTAAAAGATATCTGGATGGTAGTGAAAAGAGCAAAGAGAACAGGGAAGTCTTGTGTTTAAATCTCATTTGCATTACTTACCATCTGAGTGAACTGGAAAGACATTTACTATCCTAAGTCTCATCTTATGAAAAGTGTGAAATAGGAAAAGCAAACCTATTTCAAGGATTATTATGATAATCAAAATAGATAATATGCAGATAAAAGTATTTCCTAAAATATTAAGGTTTTTTCTAATGTAGTTTCATTTACAAAAGCAGAACAGAATCAAAATAAGCACTTAAATAATGGGATCTCATTGGATAGTTAATCCCTTATCATTACATTTCTCTTTCCTTAGTAAATCATAGTGAAAACTGCTTTTTATTAAAAAGTCAGTCTACCTCTAAAAACAGAGGAGAGGAACCTTTCCTGACTTTTGCTAAATTTCATGTTCTTGACCAAGACAAGGAATCTTACAGGACACTACTAAGTAGCTAATGATTAAAGTTTTAACAATACATTGTTATCATAACTAATACAATTTTATCATTAGTTATGCTATCAATAATGCTGTTTGATAAGTACTTTTTAATGTGTCAGGCATATTTTACACTTGTTATTTAATTCAATAGTTACAAAGCCTCTGTTTCATTGCTACTATTAGTAAGAATACCCTCATTTTAAAGATAAGGTTACTAAAGCTTAGGAAGATAAAAGAACTTTGAAGAAGTCATTCAGCTAATATATGACAGAGCTAGTAACTAAGTGTGTTTCTGTGATTCTAACATCTCAGTTCATTAGAGTAAATCAAATGCGTAAGATTTTTGCTGAAATTCATTAATTGACTTTTAACCATTTGTAAAATGATACAATCCTGATTAAATATAAAATCCTAGGTTATACTCCTTTAAAATAATATTTGATTTCTATAATAAGATGAGGTAAACCTTCAAAATAAATTTTCCTATCCCCTAATGAAAACTTCAAAAGTAGTTTCAGGGGAGAAATATTTAAATTGCATTGAACATGGTTCAGAAATGTACCAAATATTTTTTTTTTTGCTGATGAAGTCCCAGCTATTTGTCTGGGGCTTCATTAGAAATTGGTTATAAGAATTCAAAGACTGTATTTGTCTGTTTCAATCCATGAAAAATGCTAAAACATTAGCATTCTATCATAAAACTGCTAAAGATGGGACTGCACACGGATATAAAAAATGGTACTCACTGTATACCAAGACACGCCCCCTTTCAAATCCAATCACAAGAATCCACCAAATTCAAATAAGAACATTTTTAATTAATTAGTTTTTTACTAGTTCCTAAGCTTTAAAAAAATTTTATGTATGACCACTTTTCATCTTATGTCAGGTAATTTAAATATATATTTTATAATAGTAAAGGCTTACTACGCATGCCTAAATACAAACGTGTCTGCATAGTAACACTGAAGGTCCAAAGTCACTTCAGTGTGAAAGTATGATGCATTTCCCACATACTGGATACTTTTCTACATAATCATCCAAGGAAACAAAACCAAGAAATTATCTTATTCCTAACATACTGTAAAGGGTCAACATAGTTTTTGAATGAATGAACATATAAATGAATGAATATATGAACATTATTATTGTATGTAGCAAGTCTATTACATCTCTATAATCTCAGTGTTGGAAGTGTCCTTGAAAATTACACAAAATATTATTCTGCAGCCTGCACCACAACTACGTGCTCAAAAGGTTGTCAAACTCTTGTTAAAAGACTTGTTATATCAGGTAATGATCTACCTCCCACCTGCCCGTTCCATGCTTGTGCAACTCAGCTACAGGATGTTTCCATGCACTGAAATCTCTCTGGACCCTGGTCTTGGTCCTTCCTTACTCTCCATCCAGTGTCAGTACAATCCCTTTTCACATGACAACATCTCAATATTTCATGATGTTCTCTTTAGTAAAGATAAGTAATTTTATTTGACAACATGTTCAGTCTCTTTTAATTTTGTTTGAGATTGAATTATTTACTTGTTTTTATTAATGTAACAAAATAATTATTCTAAACTCAAACAAATATATCTCAGGTATATAATATGCAACCATTAACCTGGTAATACATCTTCCTGTCCTCATCGGGAATAAAAGAAGCAGAAGTTCACAATCATAAGAGAAGCAGAATAGTATACATTTATATTTTTGCTTCAGGGCTATGTTAATTCTTCCATGCCCTGTGACAGCATAGTCCAAAGGAAATTGCCCCACCTGTATTTCCTCAGTCATATACTGGTCCACTTGACTATTGCAGTAATATTATGCTAATTGATATGAATAAGCAAGTGGCTAGCTTCTTGAGCACATTATAAAACATGTAATTCAAAAGATGGGAGGAAAAAAAAAACTCATGAAGGTTCAAGGGCCTACCATGTTAGAAAGGTGCTCAAGTATTCAATGTTCTGGGAATGTCAGGACAAAGAGTACGTCACATACCCAAAGTAAAGAACAAATTATTGAATCCCATATCTCTTACTACTCAAAAGGAGACAACTGTACTGGAACTACAATACAAAATGTGGGGGGAAAGGAAGCACAATGGTTAGTAGGCTTCCTGGATTCTGGAGACAGTGTGTCTTACTTGGGGATATCAGCCCAAGTGTTACCTACTGACAAGGAAGGATGCTAGCTTTCAGTGGGGCCCAGAACAGGAACAGGCTCTGCAACAAGCTTGGGCCCCTGTGTAAGCAGCCCTGTCATTTAGGCCACATAACATGTTGGATGCTATAGTCTAAGAAGCATCCCTGATAGGAAAACTGATATCTGGTTTCCATGACAAGTTCTGTTAGGAGAATCACAACATAGCACCTATGCTTCTGGAGCAAAGATATGCATTCTGAAGCAGTAAAGAATATTCCTCTTGACAAAAATTTCTGGTGGCTAGTAGGTCCTGGTAAAGGCAGCACTTTGAGCATGACCAACAAATGACCGTGCTGCTGAGCTTCCCAACAAAACCTGGATTTTGTCAGGTCCACCACTTCACAGGATTAGGTGACTTTGGCAGAAATCCTTCAAAGTGTGAACATGCCACATCTGGGATTGGGCACAAGCAAGTCCAAGACCAAGAACACAAGCGAACTGCACGAACATATAGCCAAGACATCCATACCACCCCCCGTTGTGGCACCAATACCTCCACACCGATGGCCTCACCTATATGACAGTGGAGGAAAAGTCCACCTTTGGTTTTTGAAGGGACCAGTTTGGGATGTGGATGATAGCCAAAAATCAACTGCTGTTGTACAACCGTGGGCAATCTCAAACTAAAATTCAGCAGCGTGGACAAATATTCTCCATCAGTGTAACTTCAGGCAGTGCAGCTGGTCATCCACCTTTTTTAGAAAAAGAATAGCCTGAGGTAAACAAAATATGTATAGACCTACCATCAGTAGAAAATGGCTTGGCTGTTTGGGACCCAGATACAGAGATCTTGAAAGATAAGAAATGGGGTACTCCAGGGAAGAGACACATGGATGGACTGATAATAGTGAAGACAAATTGCGATCATATTTATGTGGCATATCAATTCCCATCAGAAAGCATTCACTATGGAATCCACACTTTATACTGCAAGCAGATTCAAAGATCTGACCAGCTGATGTAGCCAGAGGCTCTCTTCGGTCACACCAGGACAGGTGTAGCAGGCTAAGTTAATGGTGTAGCTGTGTTTGTATGGAGTCTATGCATGAGCATCCTGTTAGGAGTTCTGAAATAGTTACTGTCACTGCCAAATGTCCAACCTACCAGCAACAAGGATTTAGATATAAGTAATTACACTGGTCTTCTTTCCCTGTGGAAGGAGCAGCAGTTAATTTTGACTAGAATCAAATAAAAGTATGGGTTTTCCTTCCTTTTGTTTAACATCTCAGCCAGCACCACTATCTGAGGACTTGCTGAGTTAGTCAATCAACACATTATCCCATATAACATCCCTTTGGTCCTAAGATCTACTTTACACAGAAAGATTATGGCAATGGCCACATGGCTATGGGATTCATCTAGCCTGATGCCTTCTACCACGCCATGTAGAAGCTACTGGCCTAGTAGAACAATGGAACCACCTTTTATAGACAAGTTTCAGAGGTACCACCTTGGAGAAGATACACTATGAAGGGTGGGTGCAATTATAAACATAATTTCGTTGCATGGTTCTGGAAAACAAGTGGGGGAAGAACGAGTGGCTCACTCAAGGAATTTGTGATCCACATCCCTATACCTCTAGTTCCTGCACGCCTAGGAGTCCTGGATCTCAGCAGGAAGTGCCTCCAACAGAGCAAGTGTGCAAGCCCTATTAAACTTTAAGCTATTGCTGCTACCCAGTTGCTTTGTACTTCTTGAGCCAAGAATCTAAAAGTCAAAGAAAGAATGAACTATTCTTCCAGTAATTGATCCCGATTATCAGAAGCAGAAAGAATATTTTTAGCACCCTGATAATTCACAGGAGCATTTCTTGACATACCTCTGTCCAATTATGACAATGAATGAACAACAGCACTAGTCATGGCCTAAGAAGTATAGCATAACCAGGACTCAGACCCCTTAAGGATGAGGTCTAGATAACTCCACCAAGTGAGGCACTTAGATTAGCAGGGGTGCTAGTCAAGGATGAGGAAAGCCCAGAATAGGTAGTAGAGGAGGGAGGTGACAAATGCTAAGTTATGGCCTCAAGACCCTTGGCAGCATCATGGGGTTCAGTTTGTCTCACTGAATTTCCTTTTCTATGTTTTCTCTGGAATCAGGGCCAACCTGAACAATGGGCTAGTTATTCTCAAATGGGTGAACCCACTACTTGAAGCAATAGGGCCACAGTGATAAGCTGTGGTGTGCCTGCCAGATCCCACTTGAGACTGACACTCATCTCTCCACCTGTCAGGAGTATTGGCTACTGATGCCTAAGTCCCTCTTTGGGAACTGCCCTTGGCCAAAGGAAGCTATGTCCTGTAAGGTTGTGCGCACCGTAACCTTACAGGAGATATCCTCAGGTCAGAATATGTAGAATCATTTGTTCTGTACTCATCTGTTACATTCTACAGCGACTATAGTATTTTCTTCAGATTACAAGCATATATTAAGTAGTATTATAAAACCCCTTTGAAGACATTTTCTAAAAATGACTTAAGGACTTTTTATGGTCCCTGTTTAATTAACATTGATAACATACTTTACAGAAAGGATTACCTGGGGACGAATAAAAACAATTTGTTCAACAGCTATAATGACTGCATTTAATGCCAAAACATGGAAATAAAATCCCCTTAATATTATGTCTGTAGTATTAAAACCTCATATATTACCATTAAATCAGCAGCTGAATGATTGGCCTTTTCCCCAATATTCATTCGGATAATCTGGCAAAAGGTGAGCCAGGGAAGGACAGTCTTAACAATTAAAAGTATGCAGTTCAGAATTCACAGGATACAAGTAACACAAAATGAAAACGCAATATTCTTTCTCTCTTATTTTAGGTTTCCTTTTAACTTGAATTTTTGCTGGGTAAGATCTACCTTGTCAGGATAATGGCCCACTCTCTGTCACTCACCTATCATGTTAGAGGGTGGACTTAAGAAAACTGACAGTTTCCATGAATAACAATCATGCATCCAAAGGTGCCTTGAGAGAAGGGCATTTTATTGATGTAAAGAGATCAGAGCTTTTTACCTTTTCCCCTTGCCTTGCCCTCATGCAAGACACAGTATAGATGAGATTATGTTCACCTTCAACTATCTTCCTCACTGTTCAAAGGGCATCAGTTTAGATCAGAGATCCATGAGAGATTGTGTGAATATTTTCTGGGATAATTTTAGATTTTACTATTCCTCAAAAAAAAAAAAAAGCCAAATATTCACTGAATAACCAAAAAGAGGTACTTGAGTATAGCAATAATTTATCATTATATTTATTATTGACTATATCCTCAGACACATGTATATTATCTACTTTATAAATTAATATATAAATCAATATGCACACATATATTTATAGCTATATATGTAAATACCTTCTCTTTTAGGCATGGTAGTGGGAAATATTGTATAAAATATATTTTTCTTGATTTTCTTCTGAATGAGGAGGATATCAGAGACTTCTATAGATATGGTAAAAATATGAGAATGGTGATAATAACCGCATGCATTTTTAAGAGAGATTGTTATGTGTTAGGCATTCCTCTAAATAATTTGCACATATTTACACAATTAATTTTTATAACTACCTTATTATTCTCATTTTGACAATTAGGAAATTGAGCCATAGGAATGTTAATTAACTTGCACTACATACTGTAAGAAGTAACACACATCTGGTAATTCACACAGCTGGGAAAATAATGAGTGTTATATACTGTCCATTGCCCAAGTAGTGCACATGATTCCTTCAAATTATGAACTACTTTGCCTAAATAGATACATCCATACATGTTCCATTTGAAAATATTGAGGAGATAGTTTCTCCTCTGTTGGAACTCTTCTTAAACCCACTCTACATGTGTAAAGTCCCCATTTCTACCCCTATTGCAGACATCACTAATCAATTACACTTGCTAGGCAATTCTGGAAACTTTCACAATTACTTCCCATGCAGCAATCCAAGTAAGCCAGACAGTAGACTGGAAGTGGCAATAATTACGGAATCTATATGCCATCCTGCAAGTAGGCAATACAAAGTCAACTAAAAGCATCAAAGATGGAGCCCTGGTGGGTATGGCTCACTGGATTGAGTGCTGGCCTGTGAACCGAGGGGTCACTGGTTCAATTCCCAGTCAGGGCACATTCCTGGGTTGCAGGCCAGGTCCCCAGAGGTGGGAGTGCAAAAGGCAACAGCACATTAATGTTCCCCTATTTCTCCCTCCCTTCCCTTCTCTAAAAATGATTAAAATCACTACAAAAAAATTAAAAGCTTTCAAGATGGAATTGACATGTACAATGTATATCTTGGAGAACTCCAACCCTGGCTTATGCAGAACAACTTGTCTTGTTAAAACTCAAAATAAGGACACGAAGCAAGAGGTTATGGAAGAGTTAAGTCATGAGATGGTAAGATTCCGTGGTAAGATGTTACTAGTAGGGAGGAAAAAGAGGGCCCAGAGAAAGGACAGGTTGTAAAGGGGAAGTCAAGATTTGGTAAAAACTGAGTCTTATGGAAGCACAGGAGTTGACAAAAATTGTCCTCACAGAATAAGTCTTTGAAGATTAAATAATGCTTTCTACAAGATCAGTGCTTTAACCCTGAGCTACAGAGACTGAATAATGCTTTTTAAAAAGTAGAGGTAAGTTCATATTAATGTGTTTTCCAAACAGCTTCTGAAAAATCCAATTTTAAAATAAAATAGTAGCTCTTTATCACTCCACCAATCTATCCCTCTTTTTCTCCTATGTTCACTGTCGAAGTAACAGTATAAAGACTAACTCCTAACTAGCATGCCTTTTTGAAGAGATGCATGCCGGTATTTACCACATTGTTATGAATATTGCACTACCTATGTAGCCGGGAAAGAAAAATTATAAACTAGGCTGTTCTTTCTGATTCCATTCTTTCTGGCTTACATTACGTAACCATCAGTTCTAAAGCTTGCAGTTACTTGTCTCAGCTCCATGGTGGAGCCAAAAGCATGATCTTCATGTTTTCTCTTGAACTGAAAGCAGCATCTATATAAATCTTGAGAACTTGCACTTAATTATAATACTTAATATCTCAAAAATGTGTTTACAAATAATGCATTGCTCCTGTAAATCTATTATTAATGGAGTGACAATTTTAAGAAACAATTTGATTCACCATTTGGTTACTTAATTAATGCCATCAGCAATATTGCGATGATACTGCAAAGTACACATACTGGGAAATAGAGCAAATAAAAGGAAAACATACTTATGGAAAATTTTTCATAAATTTTTAGGTGGCATTCTTTGTAAAAAAAATAAAAGAGTGAGTGAGGAACGCATAGTTTCTCCAAACACTTTAAAGAGGGCTGAGTGGCTTCATTTGGGGAAGATGTAAAAAATTATTTTTCTAAAATCCACATGGCAATATACACTATGAAGTCCATGACCTCTGGTGTACCTCACCCTTCCCCAGATACTCCTCTGGGCACACCTAGGTTTTGAGGGCAGGTGGCTGTGGTCAAACCCCAACTGAGAATCCCTGGCCCAGATGAGGTGAGTGCACTCCAGGTAGAAAACATGTACGAAAGAGATTTCTAAAGAAAAAAAAGGAATTTATAATTTACTATTTTGTTTAAAGAGTTACTAGGTGTTTCCAAGTAAAAGAAAATTGATGAATCTGGTATTCACTGATTAATAATACTTTGCATTTAAATGGGACCTTTCACATCGAAAGTGCCTCTCAAGTCTAAACTAATTAAGTCTCAAAATTCAGCAAGGAGGCCAATCAAGCCTCTTTTCAGGGACAGAGAAAGGGAGGCTGGATGGTTGAGTAACATTTTTTTTTTTCACCAGTCAGAATTTTACATCAAAATAGAAGAGATTATTGAGAACAATTTGATATTTAAAAAATTAAACCTCAGCTTACTGTTTCAAAATCAGGAAAAAAAATGTAATCTTGCTACAACTTTTCATACTTTGGGACTCAGTTCTCCTTACAATATTGAATACTGTAACAAGGAGTGATAATTCTGAGTCCACTTTAATGCCTGTCACCATGATTTGCTCAACAGCTTAACTATGTGGATTTATACCTAAATTCTAGGGAATAAAGCATGATGCAAATAAAATTGGTGAGACAGTTTTCTGTATAAAATATTTATGAGATAGTTGGGAATGAAAAAAGTGTAACTTTATTATCAATGAAATAATGTTTGACAAAAATACTAAAAAGCATATAATTGCTACAATCCAACTTTGGGTGAAAATATGTAGAGCAGGAAAAGTACCACAGTATTGTGATTGATGTGATTGATCTCTTGACCAGATAATAAGGCTAGATCATTGTAAAAAAGGTGTGAGTTTTTCCCTGAGGAAGGCAGAAATTTTAAGTTTTGGCATATGTCATATTGAGCATCAGTGATCCTAAGAGAAGGTAGATTTTCCAGAAAGAAAATGAGAGCTGGGAAAGAAAAGAAAGATCCTGCTTCTCTAAGCATCCACTTCTTGCACGTAGATACCAGAGACAAGGCTGAGCCTGGGTGCTGACAGGGATAACCCACAGAAGGTGGAGAAAGGGCAGGAGATGGCACAGACTGGGGACTCTGGTTTCCAAAGAGAAAATGGCATTATTTGAATCAGATTTCCTAGTTTTATGTTACCCTCCATGTTTTTACTAATTTATTCTGTTACCCTTTTTCTTTAGTTATTGTTGACATGATCCAGTACTCTCCATGAGTGACATGGAGAATTAACAAAAGAACCATATTTTCACCTTCGAATGCTAAAGAAAGAGCATCCCTCCTCTCGACCATTGTAGTGGTTACAACACAAATTTGTTGTAAAGATCCAGAGGAGCCTCCTTTTTCTACATGGTGATTCTTCACTAGCATCCATTATTATTTTTAGAGAACTACCCTTGATTGTTACCATGGCAAAGAGTAAATTTTTCTGCCAGAGCAATTTGAAAGGCTGAATGATTTGAAGAGCTTGATTTAAAAGTACAATGAGTGCAATGATGCACAGGACAATAACACACCGTATGCTGTAACTGGGTGCATTAGGGTTTTGAATGGACATTTGATGTAAATGTATTGTCCTGTCCATACAAACATAGAATTCGTGCATTATGAGAGGCATGATCTGAAAGATTTCAGACTAGGTGTACAGAGGACAGACTCAGTGGTAAGATCTTTGCCTGAGATTTAAACATGTAGTTACTTCTTTTTTCTTAATCCTCACCCAATGACATACTTATTGACTTCAGAGAGAGGGCAAAGGAGGGAGAGAGAGAGGGAGAGAAAAATCGATGTCAGAGAGGAACATTAATTGGTTGTTACTCGTATGTGCCCCAACCAAGGACCAAATTTGCAACCTAAGCATGTGCCCTGACTGGGAATTGAACCCACAACCCTTCGATTTAAGTGACAATGCTCTAACCAACTAAGCCATACTAGCCAGGGTAAGATTCAGTTAATTCTTGAATAAGGTAGCTGGATATAGATTAATTGAATCTCCAAGAAATCAGACAATGGGATAACTTAATTCCTAAAAATCTAAGTCCATGTAGCGAAAGCGAGTAAGAGGAAGAACTCAGACATCTCAGGTGTAATTAAAAATAAATACTTACTTAAATGTCAGATAAACTACACAGAATGATTTCAGGGACTTTGTTTTCTTTTTTTTTCCCCCTGTGCCACATTTTTATTTCCACGAGGCCCTCCCACCAATCATTCCACTCTTCTCTCAACTTCATCCACATCTGAAACACCACCCCTGAGAGTATCGGTGGTTCATGCAGCCCCATGAGTGTGAGTGGTGCATATCGGTGCGATTTAAATCACCAAGGCTTCATATGCTCTGGGTGTGTGACTGTGGCAAGTGGCTGGCTCATCATGTTGTTTTATGACAGTATGTGATGGCTGCCATCATTTGATGCAGTTCTTGAGGCATCACAGAAATTCATTATGTTACACAAGCCGTAAACATAGGACAATACTGTGATTGCTTAATTCAGACAGGTTTAATAATACAGTACATTATTTCTGAAGGAATAAAGCTGTCTTCATTCAAGTTATATGTGTGGGAATTAAAGAAGAAAACAGTTAAGATTACTTAATCAGCCAATACTACCTTTGTACTAAAATAACCATTCCCGTGTGCACAGAGATAAGCTTTCTGACATCTACTCCGCTGTGCTGTGTATTGGTCATGAGCATGAACTTGGGAAGCACAAGCATGTGGAGCTTAAAGATTTTCTAATTTTAAAGATATTTAATTCTGTCAAAGTTGCTTATGGCACACTCTAATTTTCAGACCAAAGACTAAATGATATATGCAGCCATATATTAAATTCATATTTAGTGATCTAACTAAAGTTACTCATAATCATTATTAAATTTTCTGTATGTGAATTGACATCAGAGTATAGAATATATCAGCTTCTCTCAGTGTACATTAAGGTCAGTAAAAGCAAAGACAAATTGATTATTATTTTTATATGTTTTCTATTGCTTATGTTTATAATCACTATAGGAAAAGATGTGCAAAACTATTTCTATATAGAGAAATAAAAAAATTAAAAAGAAGTTTTCAGTTGAAAAAACTTTCAATGATTGTGCTATTTGCTATAAATATATTTGATAATTTATTTAAAAAATCCCTATTAATTTAACTGCTTTTAAATTTCATTACTCACTATGAACATTAATATTGCTTTCATGTATTCCAATGATAAATTTAATTATGTTAGAATGTGATAATATATGAAAAACACATTAAATACTAACTAAATAAATGAAAAATGAAATAATGTTTGTAATAATAGTTTAAGCTAATATTTAATGTGTATAGATACTGAAACAAAGACACCAAAACCAGAAAAAAAACCCACACACAAAAGCACTTTAACTAGTCTTTTTCAACATACTACAGTTTTTCTAATCTGTTCAGAAATGAATAAGTTTAGCTTTCAACTGCCACATTACTAGGATAAAAAACCCACAAAAAAAAACCAGAAAAAGTCAGGTTCTAATTCTGTTATATGACTGAGAACCAGTTTGATAAAATTTTGGAGGCACAGAGTACATTATTGGAACATTTCATGGAAACATACCAAGGAATATGCATGCGATAGGTATGATTCTTGACTAAATAAAATGGTATTAGAATAATCTGACTACAAAGTTATACAGTCAAACTTAAGGACAGACATTAACTTTGTGGCGTATTTGGTCAGTTTCATATTTGGTCTCTGCATTTTGCTTTGCAAATTCTATTAATTCACTGAAACATGACTTTATCATTGTTTTTGACAACACTGAAGTATTTGACAGCCTAAAACCTCTGTAACATAATTTGATGGGAATTAGTACATGTGGTACACATAGAATTATCCACAATTGTATTCAACATTATATTAACATTTATGATGCTATTACAGCAGATACTTACATATCAGAATTATAGTGATATCTAAGGTTAAAAAATTCACAGGAAAGAGCCACTCTCAAATAAAAGCTGATTGCTATTAATATCAGCAATTTTCTAACATATTCATTGCTAGTTCTTGGAATAATTTTTTAGGATGTATTGTAGGTCAGTCACTGTGCTAAAAGTCAGTAGTCTCTCTGATCTTGAACTTTAAAGTATGATGTTAACCCAGAGGTATCAACAAGTGTTTTGGATACTCAAAGGAAAAACTAATAGAGGGAAGCTGGAATTTGCAGGATACTTCATAAAGATAATCGAATGAGAGACAAGCTTTGAAAGTAGGTCAGAACTTATACCACGGGCTTGAAAATCACTGATGTTAGTCCACTGAAATAAAGCATTTACTTCTTGCTACAATGACTTCTGACAACTACCCGGAGTTAAGCCAAACCCTATAGATGAAAAGTACAGTTCCCCGTGAGACTGCCCTTATTTCAGACACTAGCTGCAAGTTCAGAGGTCACCAGTTCACTTTCACTTATTCAAGGGTTCTCACTTCCCCCTCACTTCCAATAATGTTCTGGTATGATTACAGAACTCGGGAGAGCACTATATACTTAAAATGATAGTTTTATTATAATAAAACAATAGCAATCAGAACTATCTAAAGAGAGAGACATAGGGTGATGTCTGGGATGGTCCCCAAGGCAAAGTTTCTACTGTTCTCTCCCTGTGGATTGAGGATGTATTACCTACTGGTACACCGATGTATGACAATATACAAAGTACCACCAACCCAGGAAGCTCCCCTGAGCTTTGGTGCTCATAATTGTTACTGGAATGCATTTATGTAGTCATCATTGTTTGAACTCCCATGATGTGACTTAGTCTCCAGCCCTCCTTCCATCCTTGGAGTTCAGGCTAACACTACCATCACATGGCTCAATTCCCTAACCCTTTAATCACAGGTTGGTCTTTCTGGCTTGACCAGACCTCATCTGAGTCATCTCCTTAGCATAAACTATCTAGGGTCCTAGCAGGAGTCACTTGTTAATATAAACTATCAGGTGTGGTTGTAGTGGAGGGTTGCCACGAATAACAAAGGCATGCCTCAGAACTTTTCAGGGTTTTAGAAGCTGTCCCCCAGTATCTGAGGACACACGCCAATCAAGGTGTTTTTTTTTTATTTGTTTGTTTGTTTTTGTTTTTAATTCACTCACTCTCTGTTAGCCTTTACAATTCAGTTAAAAACAGACTATTATCTGTTCCTTTCTTTTGCTTTTTGAAGCAAGGTTCCAGTTCTTCTGATCAACAGGGTTACTAACATAATAACAGTGGTAGGAACCAGTTCTAACAATTTCCTTGTATGGAATGATGGGGGGGCACCATGGGGCTGGAAAGGAGTGAGGTAAGTGACGCTTTGGCTTCAGGTGCAATATTTTAGAGGGTGCTAAAAACTCTGCCATCAAGATAAATCACATTCAATGTGATATTTTAAAGTCAAAATTAATGCAAATAAATCTGCAGTGAATGAAATATGAAAAATTGAAATAAAAGCAATATTGGCATTACTTATTTTTTTCTTTTGCCTCTGGCACCAATACAGCCTGGCACAACCCTGGGACTCTGGTTAGTTAGGAGATATGCAGGTGTCCAAAGGAGTCAATCCAGACTTCCTAGATCACCCAGGACAGTAAATACTGCCAGGCTCCTTGAAATGAAGGCAGCAGTCCTGATGCATCTGTTATCTTGGCCATGGTGAGCCTAAGACCTGGGCAGGTGAGTCAGTGGGTTCTGGTCCTCATGTCTTCAGGGAGTAAAATCAAGGGAGGTAGGCTTTTTAAAAGAAGAGTGCTGTGTTTTCTTAGAAGATAAGCTTTAGAGTGAGTGTCATACCTGAACTACTCAAACAACAAACAACTTTCTCCCTCTAGGTTCTGAGTAGAGCTGTTGGCAAAGGTAAGTCCTTATGTTCCAGACCCACCCAATTCCTTCCCTGTCCAGAATTTCTCCTCAATTCTTGTATGCTCACTATTAACTCTTCTGCCTTGTCTTCTTTATCGCTTCCTTTATTGGCTTTTAACTATTCCTCACTCTTGACCCTTGGTCCACTTTGTCCCTTCCTGCTTTATTTACCATCAATATTCTTCTTCTTCTAGTGCAATATTTATTTTATCGTTTCAATTCTGTCTCTCTTCTATCTCCTTTTTCTCTGTTTCCCACTCCCCCATATCTCCCTCAGTTTCTGTTCCCTTCTCCTTTTCTGTTACATGTTTTTCTTTTAGATACAAATTTATCAATGAAAACAAGCATGTATATTGAAATGTTTGCTAGGTCTTTCCTGCTCTAAATTAAAAAGCATGAAGAAAATCTCTCTTTCAGTTCATTCACTTCTTCTTGAAAGGGAAACCATCACAAAGACACATATATCTTAGTATTGGAAAAAGAATTTTAAACAGGGGACTAAATTCCTAAAACCAGATATCACTGGAATTACTTTTATAAATGAAACAAACTTTTATCTTTCCTCAGGGTACCACTTCCAATCAGTACCAATCTTCCCTGATATAATGGTCCACTTTAATCATCAAACAAAACCTGATATTTGATATATTAAAATATTACCTTGATCACCTCCCTCCACCAATTTGTTTCTCTTACCTATTTCTTTTTTGTCTAAAATTTCTTGAATAAAAAAAAAGAAAGAATGCCTTATAAAAAATAAAGGATGAAGTTTTCAAGAACACAAGCACCTGAAGTAGTTAATATGAAAACAAGACAGATATCACTGCTAGTAAAATGAGTAAGATCAGATAAAAATAAGCATATGCTAAGAATAAAATATTTGAGGTAACTTAGTGGTTAAAAAAGCAATTAAAAACAGCCTGATTAAGAACACCATACCTGATGTTGTGATTGCTGAGGGTGAGGGTATAAGGGGACTAAATGGTAATGGGAAAAATACAATAAAGATTAAATAAAAAAAATTTTAATCAAAATGATATGTTTATAAAAGAATGCCATACCCGAGGTAATACAAGTAATAATTTTGAAAATAAAGTCTTACCAAAATAGTTTTAGCCTATGAAATATTGTCCAAAAAATCTCAAATGTTTCCTTCACTGTGCATAAACTTACTGAAATATTTGATTATTCTGAAAGTATTTGCTTGGAGGTAGATTCTATGGGAGCTGATATTGCAAATTGCAAATAATAAAAACAGAATATATCAAGACAGAGGGTTCCCATGAGTTTATTCTGCTTAGATAATACACCGACATTCTCAAGAGGATAGCTTTAATTAGTTAAAATAATTGCTTCCTTAGTTTAGTGAAAGATACAGGCGGCCTTTGTCCGGCACAGTACTGTGCTAACTGAAACTCTTGCATCTTAGAATTGTGTCCTCTTCATACTGTTATGATACACATTCCTTTCTGTTAACATGGTATCATGCAAAGTGAGGAATGACTTTATTCTAAATATAGTATTCTGGAGAAATAGAGGTTTTTAATCATGAGTTTAAAAAAAATTCTTTATGCATTTACTTTTCTTCCCCAAAGACCACACAGTTTTCTAAGTTTAATTTACTAAAAATATTATAACTCTAACATCCAGTAGATGAATAAAGAGCTGAATTACTAACTTCTGCTCTGAATTACTAAAAAGCCTGACTTCCTTCAGCAAATAATATTTCGTTACTTTTGAGTATAAACTTGGTCAAAGGGTTTTCTAGTAGGCTTTCTGCTTTAAGAAAAAAGAATGTTTGCCATGGAATATTAAAACTCCAAAGTAAATAAATCAGGCCATCACTTACATTGGAAGTACATGTTTAATAGTAAATGAATACCCAAGATAATTTCAAATTTTACTTTTCAAAGGTACAGTACCCTGTATTTTGTAAATAAATCCAAATGTCAATAAATGAAGTATCTATATCTATTTATACTAAATATCTCTTTTCTTCACAAGAAAACTCAGCTATCTAACCTCTTATTAAAGGAATGTTGACTAATTCTAAGAAAATAAATCTAAGAGTTTTAGAGTTACAAAATATGCCTGACTTTTTAGTGGTATGAATATAAATAAAACATTTTTATTGTAAGTTAGACCAGATTTCAAACACTCTAAATCCATTTATAGCTCATTGTAGCTACTCCTTGTCAGATTTGAAAATAAATTCTGATTCATTTAAATAATTAAAAGTTATTAGATTTGTGATCATACAAAAAGGAAATCAATAACAACAATAAGTATTCTCCCCAACAAGGAAAAATTATCAATAATTTATCTTTCTAATTTAACAAAACCATTTCCTGATGTCCAGGGATTTAAAAATTAAAAATAAATTAGTGTTTTTATTTTGCGTAATAGAATGCAATTTTAGGGAACTTCACCTTAGATTAATAAGAAGTACATTTTAAAGTGTCTTAAACTGCCATTAACAACTTGGGTTCTCATAGTAGGTGTACTCACAGGTAATGCCAATGCTGATGGTGCATTTAACTTAAGTGCAGAAATGAAAGAAGAACATACGGAAAGGAAGGCATCCAGTGACTTTTTACCTCTTTCCAAATAGTGTTTATGTTATGTTTTTGATAATAATACATACTCGCAAAAGAAAAACAAACAAAAGAAGCCAACAAAATTAAAGAGAAAAAAAAAGAAGCAAATACCAAAAAGTAAAAAGGGCATTCTAAATATTTATATATGTTTCATTTATTAGTAAAGACCTCATGACAAGTGGTCAAACGTGCAGTTTCAAGAACTGGCCTTGGGTGTGAGCGAACAGAGTGCGAAGGGGATCTCCGTCAGCCCACAAACAGCTGAGCCTCCCAGCTTGGTGGTCGGTCTCAGTGGTGAGTACCAGTCTTTTGTTTCCTGCAGAGTGCATGTAGCTCTCAGTTATTTTTTGAAAAGCGTTTAGCAATCCTTCATTAAAATGCTCAATTTCAGCAATCTAACATCATATCTATTTAAACGTGTTTCAACAAATAAACTATGTTGCTCTTGGTGTGATGACCCCTATAAGTGGTCTACTCACTTCTCTCTTCTGGAGCAGATACATGATTCTAGAGTGTTCTGTTTATTAACAGTGTGTTTCATATTAAATTAAAATAAAATTTTATTTATTAAAAATTTACCTCTGTCACAAATAATCCGATTTATTTGCGAACAAAATCATCAGATAAATTACAGATTTGATATTAGCAGCATATATCAGTAGTATTAAAATCATTGAAAAATGGCAAGTTTTTCAGAAAAAAATAAGAATGAATAAGTAATCTATAATAAAATGAAGAAATGCATAAAACTAAAACAGAAAATGGATATTCTATTAGGGTGACAATTAAATAGGAAAGTAATGTGAAGACCACAATATTTCTGCTACTTTGCTACCTCAATCCTTACTAACATTGGGCTGGTAAGATAACACATAGCATCTCCAAAATTTCTGTAATAGTGGTCCTCAAACTGGTATACTAATGTCACAGATGGCATAAAATGATATTCAGGGGAAGGACAGGAACAATTTTAAGAGTATGAATTTATAGATTCTTACCTTCCATCTGTACTACAGTCTACAACAGATTTTCATAAATTCGTCATTGACTTTTCCACTTTATAAAGAAAGCCACTTCCCTTATGGATCACAAATGTTACTCAGATGCATTGCCCTGAGGTGTGAACATGTCCAGACACAAAGAAAGGGGAGTCTTTCTTAGCCATCAGTCAACACACCATAAGCCCATAGGTTCCCTAGATTTCCCTTGATCATGCATATTTCTGTGAAGGATAATTTATCTTCTTAGAGTGTATTGCTTTGGCTCACACTGGGATAACCTAAATTCATAGATATGAAGAACAATATTGGTTGAGTCATGCAGTATTTTTTAATCACTTCTCACCAGAGCAATGACATGCAATGTACAGGAAAAGCTGTAGCTCATTTGTGTTACTATTTCAATTCATTTTAGATTCAAATAAAATCTGAGTACTTCAGAAAGTTATTAAGATATTTGCCCAGTTTATAAATTTATAGAAAAGTTCCTTACAACATTTTTATTTCCAGACAGTAGAGTTTTACCATCATACAAAAACAGAGATTAAAAGTTAGTTGACTGCTCAGTGAAGTTGTAATTTTAATAATGTGGTGCCTAAAGCTAATAGAGATGTGTACGCATAATGAATGAGTGTGTTTATGGATCATGTAAGAGATTTTACCAGGGGCATAGTAAAGTAGAACAGTACTAGTGTTTTACCATTTAATGGACAATACTTTACTTAGCTTTCAAATACTATTTCATACATGCTATGATATCCAATGGATACATTCATTTCTACTGATTCATTTTTAGTTAAATTCAATTTAACTAGATTCAATTAAATACATTCAATTAATTAAAATATATTTAATTTAACCATAGATATAGCAATTTTAAAAACAAAATAAAATGCTTTAAGAAAGAAAATAGCACCTATACCATTTAAATTGAATAATTATATAACATTTAAATGAATGCTACAGTAATTCAAACTGCATTCTTCACACTGTGTTTTTGCTTAGAATGTCATGCTACATTCTCTTGATTGTTGGACACGATGTGCTGAGTAAAAGGAACCAACATAAAATGTGCCTTTAGGAATGTGATGGCGAGCTGTGGGTTAAAATACGCATTCTGCTCGGAAATCTATGCTTCACTCCACCTATTTTAAACGGATGAAGTGAATTTTGTCCACTTGGACCAGCTCATACATATTATTGCAAAAATAGTCAGTTGTTCAAAAGTTAATGCAGAGCAATAGCGTTTAATCTAAAATACAATGTTTGTATTAATAGTAGAATGATATACAGTGATATGACAACATAATAATCAGTGAAAAGTGAGTGTCTTTTGAATCATGACTGGAGGATACCCAAGATATTATCTGAGACCTTCTAGAGATTTTTGATGCATGTTACTAGGATCCAGAAATATATCTGTTGAAAAGTAAAGTGTAGATTTCTGAACAGAATGCATATTATAACCTACATCTCACCATCACATTCCTAAAGGCACATTACATGGGTTCCTTTTACCCAATGCATCATGTCCAACAACCAAGAAAATGTGGCAAGACATACTACAAGGCAAAAACACAGTGCAAAGAACACAGTTCAAATTACAATAGTATTCATTTAAATGTTATATCTGAGCAAAAGTACAAAGAAATGGCATAACAAGTTTACTGAAGTTGATTCTTTTTTGGCAACTCAAAAATACTACATGATACAAGCAACACCAACCTCAGAATTATTTGTCTTAACTCCTGATGCTTTCATATCGTGTGTGAATCAGTCATTCTACTAGAAATTTTTGAGATGTGTTTTGAGAGTTCAACATACATCCATCATCCATTTTTCAAGTGATAAAACAGCCCTTTACCTTCAATCAAAAAGTATCATAGTGATGCAAAGACTGTTTTTTTTCCCAGCACTTATGAATTCATGATCCTTTGGCTGCTTCTCAAAGCATGGAATAAGCCAAAAGTAGACTGTACACAAATAGAGATATACTTTTGAAAACACCTAAAATTAACTTAAATGTTTGTTTTGATGCAAACTAAAGGAGAGAGATTTTTTTTTCCATTTATTCATAGCTATACCAGTCTCTGGCCACCTCTCCTTCCCTCCTGAACTCTTTTTTATAGCCCTCTTTCTTCTCCTTTTATACCCAGAGGTTATTGCTGGTATTGTTCAATCTGTACAGCAAATGGGAAGGAGGAAAATAGAAAAAGCAAGCCAGAATCTTCTTTAGCTAATAGAGGGAGTATAAATACTAGAAACACTCATTTATTACTTCTTTTTATGATGTAGAAAATTGAATAGCAGAAAGAACATATTAAGCTGCTAGAAATAGAGACAAAACAATCTGTAGGAATTATTTTGTAGCTTTATGATCACTTTTCTTAGATGAGAATATGCTTTGCATATTTTAATTATGAGTACTCAGTTAATAATATTGTCTATTTTCAGCAAATATAATAGACATTTTTATGACCCTCTCCAAGTAAGAATTGCTCTTGCATACTTATTTTCTGAAAAAATTACATGCCTGCAATGTGGCAAATATTAATCAATCATTGTGAAATGAAATTTCACTTTAATTTGAAACTGGGAAGCCTCTAGAAGACTTCATATAATAGATAAAGTAATCTGTCTCATTTTAAATAAAAAGAAAGTAAAGGCATATTTGTCCCATTTTATTGATGCCTCGGGAATACTTTAAAATGAAACTACAAGCTTTTCTCCAGTTTAAAGCTTTATTCAACACTCTTAGATTGATCTATGTTTATTATTAGGAACCTTTAAAAGTGAGCGCTATTTAAAAAAAATTGGATATTTTCTTTACAAGAAGCACATGATTCAGAAGGTAATAATCTGATAAAATTATGTAAAAAATGTATTTTGTGTCATCATTTTATCTTTTATCATCTAGTATCATTCTTTAAAAATAATTTCTAATTATGTTTCTTATTAATCATAATACAAAAAAGTACAATTTTTGGCCAGTTAAGTCATAATGTCCTACATTTTTAGATATTATTGAGGCCATGTATCCTATTAATAAGAAATATCTCGAAGAGAAATGGCCACCAGAGTTATAAATAATGAGAGTGTAAATTTCAGACCGGTGACAGGCGTTTTCAGTTACACAACCTTTCATTACTTTATTTGTATGTGAATAATTTATTTTGATCTTTTTATGATAACTATTTGAAAGCAGATATTTGCCAAAGACTGCTTCTTACACTATGCCTTCTCAGGATACATTTTGAGAACAATAGAAGGATTTCAGTTCCCTTTATCCCAAAAGCAATGGTCCCACGGTTTCCACTATAATATCTTTGCATTTCCTATGCTTCCAACTCTTTTATCATAGTTTCATGTCTATTTTGTGAAGACTCACTATCTTTCTATAAATCTATTTTTCTTAATTAGAATCAGCTTCTGTTGCTGGTAATCAAAGAGCCCTAATTAACGCAAGATAATTAGGACACCAAATATTTTGCAAAGAAAAGAAACCCTGAGAAATGAAACAGATTGATTTAGAATGATAGAGGTAACCAGAGCACACTTAAAAAGACTATTATAAAAAATATATGAATCCTAGGGAATGCCAAACACCAAGGCAATAGATTAAAAAAAAAAGCCGTAAGAAGCTGTAATGACAACCATCTGGTGTTGTTTGAAAACCCACATTTGTAGGATGCAATGCAACGCAACCATTTATTGCTGAAGATGTATGTGAAGTACAAAAAAAATGCCTCACACAGGCACACCAAGATATATAAATGCATCAGATAAGGTCAAGAAGGAGACAAAAAAGACTGTCAGTTTTATTCTTTACTTGATTCCAAGCACCAAGAACAGTGCATGGCACATAAAATATTCTCAATAAATATTGTCAAATGCTATTAAAATGAATGTAAATAAAATTATTTAATTTCAATTATAATGTGTATTAAATATGCAGTGCTATGTGTTGATCTAACAGGTGAACTTAATACAACCCAAGTGCCAGAGTAGGCTTCTCTGAGCAATGACATGAAATGAGAGGATTCTGCATGTAGTTCATGAAGTGACAACATGTTGGCCAAAGAGTAGGAGCCAAGGTCTGCAGGTGTGAGAAATGGACAGATAAGGAATACTAAGAGGGGATTTTGCTGAGGCTGGAGTGGTAGTATGCTGGTAAGAATTTATAACTGGCTATATCTAAAAAAAAGTTCTAATCCACACATATGCTAATTTCTGAGGCATAAATTCTTCCACTAGGACTTCACCCCACCAGTATGACATCAATGAATACAGTTGGGTAAGTACGTGCAGTAGGACCTCACTATGTAATATCTTCAGTGTACAGATACAGCAGGGAAGAAACTCGGCACTTTCATATTTTTTACTCACTCTGTGAATCAATGAAATGGCAAGAGCCATCTGAAATGCCTGCAGTCACTTTATCTGTGTCCCATACGTATGGGATCTGCATGGAATCACCAAGACCTGTGATTGCCTAAACAGTACCACAAGTTTTTCAAAGGCGGTCAGCCAACATTACCTAAGTGCATTTAAGCCTGCGTTTGCCATTTCCTTACTGTATAATTCCATGAAAATCACTGTTTTAGAGGAAAACACTTTAAGAAATCAAAGAATTGATTCATATAGCTTAGATTTGGACAACTGAAAGAGAATAGGCAAGAAAAAAAAAAGATTCCTCAGAATGCACTGTCACTAGTAGTAAACACAGTATTTCTAAAAGAACTTCTGAACTATATTCATTTTAGGTAAAAAAAAAATAGTGTATTAAGGATGCCACTTAAGAACAAAAGAAAAAGAGGAACACACTAACACTGTAAAATATCCAACAATACAAAATATAAATCTAAATACCTCATGTCGATCTCTCATTGGCTTCATTTTCCACCCCTATGCTTCAAATAAACAAGTTCTAGTAAGGTTTCACAAGAATTCGATGGGTGTGATCCATATTTATATCATGTGAGTACTAAGAAGGCCTCTCAGGCTGCCCTTTGAGGAACTGTTCTATCTAGAGCTTACGTAGCTCAACTCCTCTTCTTAAACACCAAAACAACTTCTATCAATAAGTAAAAGTGCCAACGCACCAGGGCACACTAACCCTTGTCTCCTGAAACACCAACCCATCGTTAGAAATCATGGGGAAAATAAGTGTGTGCTATGTTTCTGATCACATCAAGCATCTGACCACAACCTTTTCCTTTGGAGTTTCAGAAAATCACCCTGTGTAGAAATACTTATCTAGCAGGTAGGGGCTTGCAGTTGGGTGTTGCGCCTCAAGCGTGTAATGACCTAGTTTGTTATGGACTATGATGCATGCCTGCTGTCTATGTGAAGAAATACAGACACGGTGTCTATCCAGAGTTACAGAATATGAAAATTTCAAATGGAAAATATTCATGTATACACAGATTTTTGTCTCCCGAAGTGTTGGTAATGTATTTTCAGAATTTCAGAGAGTAAATTTGTGAGTATGTTTTCTGTTTTGAGAACAAATAAAAGAATGAGAATCATTTTTAAACTTCCTTTTCACTTTCCATACACTTCACGGTATCCAGTGAGAATTCCCCTAAGCTGCAAAGCAATAACTTAGCCAACATGCTTCAACCTTCCTACCCAAAACTTGTGTCTCCTATGCCACCTAGTAGTATACTGATTTTCCAAACCACATTCAGATTTACCTTCAGGTTTATCTATCCCATTATGTGTAGGTATATTTTAATCTTGTATAAAATAAGTAAGATTAAATATATAATTTGTTCATAAAATATATATTCATGTAATAGTCCTATCACTTAATATTATGCTATGGATAAAACATTTTAAATCAATCAAACTGTAATCAGCACAAAACTCCAGACTGAAAATGAAAAGTCTTTGAAATATAATCCATACATTGACTTTCCAAATTACTGTCTTTAACTGATTAATATTTATTTATATCATCCATGGCTAAAATGTACAATGAGGAAAAATACCTTAGATATAGTTATTACTGTTATTGAAAATTCTTTTTCAAGATTATTCACAATTATTAATGGTTTTATGACATTTTACATTTTTTGGCCACTTGATTTCAGCGTACTATATAAACTAAAAAACAGGTTTATCACATGATGCTAAAAGGGTTTGACCTCCAACTTAAATTAGATGACATATTTTTTAACTTTTAAAAATGATATTTTTATTATAATTTGTGTGTAGGAGAAAAGTCATGGCAATGATAAAAAATAAGTTGCTAAAAAGAAGCACAATACCACATATAGAGAAGACTACTTTCAACATCTTCTCTGACTCTCTGAGAATCTCACTCTCCTGACTACTTCTCTCTCTGCCTACCCGTACACACACACACACACACACACACACACACACACACACACAAATTCATTTTTCTCAATTTTCAAATCTCCCCATACCCATTTTTCACTCAGGTAAGATTTGGAAACTTTTTATGAAAAAATATATGCATGAATTATAAGTAAAATTCATTATGTGTATATATCATATATCTCCTGGGGTTAAATAATCATTAAAATATGTCTTGTATGACTGATTATTTTAGGCAGATTTTTAAAATAGAATCAGAAAAACACATATAGCTAAAACATGCACTTCCCATAACACAAGAATAAAATAAAATTCATTCTTTCCCATTTTGCTGCTATAACTTAATTTTTAATTCACATCGTTTTCATTGTCTATTACTGAAAAAACTACTTTCCTACTTCATGAAGAAATCTTTCATAAAATTAAGGGTAAAAGACCTTAAATTCAATCTTCAGTTGAAGTATACTATTTTTTTTTCTCATCACAAATTACTGTAATTCTAGCTTTGATTAGCTGCTTCAAATTATTTTGGTTATAAAGGAAATTGAATGAAAAACTACATCAATCAATGCAAATGCTTTAGCATCAAAAAATTAAGAGCATTTTGTAATGCTATCAGATGATTCAGATGATTCTGAAAACATGGATTCTAATTTTAAAGAGCTGTGCAAAGATAACTAGACAGCTATATAAAACTACATATAAGTACGTAACCTACATCATTATAAAAAATGGTCTATGCCTCTATTTTACCTGTAGAATGAGAGAATACAGTAGTTCCCCCAATCTCCTGAGGATATCTCCAAAACCCCAGTGGATGCCTCAGGCCACAATGATACAGAACCTTATACAGTCTAGGTTTTTTCCTATACATATATACCTGTGATAAACTTTAATTTATATATCCAGCACAGTAAGAACTTATCACCAATAACTAATAATAAAATAGAATGATAACAACAATACGCTATAATAAGAGTTAAGTGAATGGTTTCTCTCACTGTCTCAAAATATCTTTTTGCACTTTACTCGCCCTTCTTCTTGCGATGCACTGGATGCACTGGTGGAACCAATTAATAAACAAGATGGCCGTCGGCCAAACTTTCTGACCGTGTTGCCAGAATAACGGCAGGTACATAATTCTTGTCTTTGTTTCTGAAAGTGTCTGAGTTCTTTGCTCTGTACACTAAGCCTGGCTTTTTCATACGTCCTGCAGTGTTGCTGCATAGCACCAGAATTAATCTGTCCTTCCACGCCCACGTGTCTCCTTTGCACTTTTATGAATGTAGGTTTTATTGGGCATCTTCTTCCAGAGGAGCCGGGTTTCATTGCAACTGATAGCTTGCTTTGAATAGTATAACCTTCCTCCTTAATCAACTTCAAATCTGCGGGAAATGTGGCAGCAGCTTCTTCACTGGCCGGTACTGCTTCCCCATTATGTAATAGTTTTCAGTCCAAAACTACTCCTGAATATGTGTGACAATCTCTTCCTTGCAGTAAATGGCTTCATGTCGTACATTTCAGGGTATTCCTTGCAGAAGTCAACTTACAGGCTCAATATTTCTGGCACCACACACTGCCTTCAGTCACAGCACATTTTCTGTTCCTGTCTTCCCCCCACAAATTTAATGCATTTTCCATTTTAACTATGCACTTGTACTGTGGCCATAACTTTTCAGTTTCAGATGTGAATTTCTCTTTCTTCCTTCACATGTTCAAGAATATAAGATTTATTCTTAATGAAGATCTCAGCATCCTCAGCATAGATTTTTTTTCTTCACTCATTAAGTAAACAACTTTCACCTTTTCACCTAAAGGAAGCACTTTAAGGCTTCTCCTTGTATCCGAATTGCCAGCCTCACTACTCGTGCTTTGGAGCTATTGCCAAGTCATGAAAGGATTAGTGAACTTTTAAACACTGCAATACCTGTAGTGGATCTGGTAACTTAAATGACTAATGGCTGGTGGCGGAAGCAGGCCTGGCAGAAAGCCCCTACCCCACAGAGACACTGGACACGGGGATGATTCACATCTGGGGTGGGACTGAGCGGGACTCTGGAGATTTCAACTGGCTACTCAGAAGCGGAGGGAAAGTGAGACCAGTGAACAGAGAATAAATGGGAAATACTGTACAATTAGATGATTGAAGGGCCTTTATATTTCTCTCTATAAAAAAAGCAACTCAAAGCAAACGTTTTTCTCAGATCTTAAAATAATGTAATTCCATATTTAGAAATAATGTTTGGAATTGTCTTTCCATTCTTATTTTTAAAATAGTTTCAAGCTAAACACAGTCTTTTTTTTTTTAGTACAACAAAATGGTCACTTTCATTTAAAAGAAACATTAAAAAATGAGTGTGAAATTAAATTCCATGATTAAATACACATAAAAGAACACATATACTTTACACTGAAACTCACATAAAAATTAGTTGACTACATAACAGTAAAAGAATTGGCAAAATGGAGAATTTGCTGTTGCAGATTTTAAAAGTTGTAACCTGAAATGAAAACTATAAATTAGGTTTCCTTTAAGGGAATTTAAGAAAATCAAACATAGTCCTCAAGTACTAACAACATTGAGCCTATAACCTATTTCAGTTAACAAATGTCAAAAAAAATAAAAAATAAAACAAACAAACAAAAAAAACCCCCAAACCTACGCATCTTTCATTCTCAAAGAGTTAGTGTGCAGCTCTTCTTACAAATGCCGGGGAGAGGAAAAGTGGTGCGAGAGGGAGGTGGACATGGCGGGGTAAGGCATCCCACTCTGCGTTGTTGAGATGTCAAACATTTCCCTTCATTTCCTCTAAATTAAGTGACACTTTCTTCTATGACAAATATTAAAAAGCTACACATTACTCTGTTCTCTGCATACATCGAGAAAACTCATTTTTACTGGGAGTTTCACTAGGAGTCCCCTGGCATTTCTCTCAATTTCAACAACTTCGACAGAAATATTGCCAGTGAACCACAAGGTTCCAGCAGGCACAGAGAGGACCATGACACAGGACTCATGAAGGAAATACTCACCCGTGCTGCCCCGGGGACATTGGTCTCAAGGCCATATGCGGCTGTGTTTTCCTGGGCAAGGCCTCGCATTTCCAGAATTAAAGGCAAACAAATCATTGAGGCACCGCAGACGCTCCAGTGGCTCCCAGCAGCCCCAGCCCAAGTGCTAGCCAGGTACCAGCAGCTCACCTGCAACGGCAGCGTTAATGGTCCGCCGCTTCCTCACGCGTGCAGTTGGGGCTCCGTGCAAATGTAGGGCCTGGGTTGAGAAAGGATGGAGAAATTTGTTTTTGGCAAGATTCCATTATTTTCACTGAGTCTATAATGGTGGAATGAACAGATGTGTAAATGTTAGTTCTTACATTATAACCAGATTTAAATAGAATAATAGCGCTAGCAGATTGCCTTAGAAAAGGAGAAAGGGATTTTCTCCCATTGGAAACCGAAGAAAAGAGACACAGCTGCTTTAGAGAACACAGGCAAACGTAGTCTTCTTAATGAGAATTAACCAGTTTATTCATTTTGAATTCTTTTTTAAAAATAAGACTATTTTATTGTTTTTATCTGTATTTTCATTAGCACTCAGCTAACTGAAAAATGTATTAATAGTCATACCATAAATTATTACTATAATAGCAGAAATTAAAATACCATTTATAAAGATGCTCATTATGATATTCATGGTAATTGTTATCATAATGATGACAGAGTCTTCAAGAAAGTTACTTTATGTAAATTTTTTTCAGAGAAGGGAAAAGGAGGTACTATATACAGGATGGGGCAAAAATAGGTTTACAGTTGTGAGTGTGCAAAACAGTTTATTCTTGGATGATTACTTATTAATTATTGTATTATTTTCCATATGAACAACTGCACACCTACTTTTGCTTGCAAAAAGGGTTAACATGTAGAAAGTTGTGGTCTCTAGAAAAATAAAAACAGTTATGTGGAAAATTAATTTGTCTTGACTGGCTCATTCAGTAGTGTCACCAGATTAATGAAAGATTTTTTGCCATTCATAACTATGAAAGTCATGCATACTGATGGAGAATCTCATCTCCAATTCCCTTTTTCACAGCTCCTTTGTATTCTTCGAATGACAGAGTTCCTAGTATGGGTTAAAGATAAGAGAAAAACATGCAAAATTTCCATTTACAGAATCCCTGCTTATAAAACTAGGCAGAAGTTTATATCCATGTTCACTTCCTATTTGTCTTTCCAACCACTTTTAGATTCATGTATGAAATTTCTAATTTATTTCATCTAAAGAGACATTATTTAGCCAGTTTGAAAAACAAATTACTATAGAGCTTACAAAAAATTAAATAAATATTGTAGTTTACACTGAAATTTAAGAAATGTTTAGTGCTTAGTTCCTTACATTTACTTTTCTACTGACAAGATTCTGTTATCATACTGAATGTATAAGAATCCAATTTTGGTACATATTCATCTCAATAAAACTTTTATTTTTTTTCAGTGAGATTATATAATGAAACTAACTATATTTATAAGCATAATCTATTAAGAGATTTAAAAATATTTAAATACATTATTTTGTTAATGATACATAAGAATTAATACACAAATGAAAACCACTTTCTATGCCTATCATGTCAATATAAATAATATGTAAAAAATTAGTCTTGTTTTTCTATCAATTTAATGGAAGTAACATCTGAGGGTATGGATGATACAGGGTTTTATTCTTTAAGAAAAAACTAAAACCTTCCATAACTTCCAAATAATTTTAACTTACAGAGAGAAAATGTTTCATTTGTAAAATGTCCAGTTGCAAATCAGACAAAAATGCTGAATAAAAAGGAATGATGCAAGCTAAGTATTTGGATTACATACTGTTAATTTTAAGAGCAACCACATTTCTACTATGGATTTAATCTTTTTGCAGTTTCTCCCTCAGCTGGCGCTGTGGGCTTGGTGACCAAAGGCTGCTCTGCACAAGGACGGACGTCAGGTTATTCTCAGTGGATTTGCAGATGAACAAGAGATTAAGATCAGGCTTCTATAGGAAGGGCACACCCAACCTCACTGGACAACAGGACTTCCCCTCTCCTAAGCTGGCTCTGCCCCACGAGGGCAGTGACTGTGGTGACTGGCAAGCTCCAGGCCAAGTTGAACAATGCCTCCAGTTGATTGACCCTGAGGACCTAGTGAAGCACTGTTTTCCTGAAATAGCTAGCAGCTTACCTGATGAACCTTGCCTCTATCAAAATGCTTGCAAAGCCATGAGTAAATTCCCTGCTGACTATTTGGCATGCTAGACATCATTTCACCTTTACAGGGCAAGTCAAACTATGTATTCTGAACACATAGCCGCAATGAGGTACTTCCTCACAGCACCCCTAGCTTGGCCTGACTAAATGCCAAGGTCAAGGGCCTCTCACTGCTGTGCTCATGGCTCAGAATTCTATCTAGATCACAACTTTGTTTTCCACTTAATGCATCCAGAACAGGCCCAGCCCCTTTTATTATTCCCACAGCCAGCACATCCTCCATACCTGAGAATGCCATCCCCACTTCTCTCCACTTCTTATCCATAAGCGCCTCCCTGCTGCACACCACGACCCTGCCTCACAACATGACCACGTGGACCATGTCCAATATGGTAAACATATTCACACGAACCTCTGAGGTTCAGTCTGGGCCTTGCAAGTAAAATGATGCTGGATCTGTCACCACTAAGAGAGATCTACAGCCCCATGTCCCTATCTGTCCCATAGCTACCTGCTGTGATCAGCCCCTTGTGCTAATTCACATCAAAAGTCCACAAGCCTTATTTAGGCTGGACCAAACTCCTATTCTCAACCCTAAATAGAGTGCCCTATGGGTAAGCATCAAAAATTAAAATAGCTACACCCCACCTCCCCTATGGTGCTACTTCCTGAAGGCTACCAACCATACATGCACGCAAGGGCTGGATCTCCCTCTGTGCATCACTGCCCCTTAATGACAAGTATAGCCTCATTCAAATTCTAAGGAGGACTTGATTCAAGGGGCAGAGTGGATCCATTTGACCCTGCCCAGGCCACAATATTCAAGGAGATAACCCCTATCGTTGCAACATTGTTACATTTAATGTTTCAGCCACCCTTGTCCCTCCCAGCACCCCTCTGCTAGGGGTGTCTTGACCTACTACCAAATGAGCCACTCTTATCACTCTCCTGTTGGGACTGGCCATCACCACTGAACTGGCAGGAACAGGAACAAGTACTGCCCCTCTAGCCCAACAAGACCAAATATTAAAAGCCACCCAGCAATGATCAGATGCGCTACGCACAGACACTATAGCATATTGTCAGTCTAACACAAAGGCAAGTCTCCCTGGTACAATGCTGATGAGTGATCAGGTGTAATTAGATTTCCTATGGGCTGAGTGGGATGGAACCTGTTCTGTACAGGGCTCCTCATGCTGCATGTCCATAACTCCAGACAGGTACAGACCACCCCCAGAATATCTCTCCAGATATACAGGTTACACATAATACAACTAAAATATTTGAACAACTTCCCTTACTCCCCAAGGATTCTAATTTGTTCTCATGTCTTGCCACCCTCCTGGGGACAGTGGCTAAGGGCTGGATTCCAAACAATAGAGAGTCTGTCACCATAGGCTTCATCGTTGTTGCCTTGGTTAAATGTGCTCTGCAATGGCTTCAGAAAACAACACCTATGTCCTATAACATATCCATAACACAAGTAATTGCTATTCCTGATGTCAAGTCATCGGGAAAACTTGCTGAGAGTTTAGCTAAGCTACTCCATGATATTGCTGCCTTGGTATCCATTTTGTTTCATCAAGTGACCTTCAGGGACTTCAAACTGACATTAGCCCCCACATGTAAGCACAGCAGAATCACAAGAGGATGTAAATTCCTAATATGACTTCTCTAACATTCCGTATCATGGAAAGTCCCCCTTGCCTCCCAGGGCTTTCCCCTTATATTTGCCTCCTGTGGGGCTCCCCCAAACCCCACTCTTTTGGTTTGAATTGGCTGACCTGGCCTTCGCCCAGGAGCCTCAAACCACTCCACCCACAGACCCTAATAAAGACCCCATTATCTTGCCTCTCTCTGTCCGTACTCAGCCTTGACTTCCCCTTGAGGGCCCTCCAGGATCTGTGAATAATAAATTCTATTTCTCTTATAATCTGCTGTTGAACCACGGCACACCATCTAGCATCCAGCACTTCACTTAGTAAGCATTAATTTAACAAATTCATATCAGGAGGCTGGCAACTACATCTTCTGTTTCTATGTCCAGTACCATTTTTCCATCTTCATAGTATTTGTTTCTTGCAACTAATTTTAAATTTCATAGAGAGGGTTTCATTTCTTATATTATAATGGTACTTATTTCTGATTTCTTTTATTTAGTCTATCATAGTCTGTCATAAATCCAGGATATCTAAGAGAGAGAAAGATAATTGCTGTTTGTAAAATTTAGAGGCAGAGTTGATCCAGAGAAAAAATGTCAGAGCTTTCATATTTGTCAAAGATATTTTTAAAGTCCTCTCTGTCAAGAGATATGTGATAGCTCATCTGTTTCTTTCAGACATCTTGAAGATCAATACTTATTTCAGGTTCCGGTGATCATGTGGTTATCAGCATCAATCACTAAGATGGTCACAAGGAACAAGTGAAACACATAGGAGCTATTTCATTTCATCTGTAATTTAGAGCGAATTTAGATACATATCAATCATGGTGTCCACACCAAGAGCTAACATTAGAGTCACAAGCCATATTTTAATAATATTAAATGCAGTTTTAAATTTTTACCATCAAATATATAGATTGACTTTGGTTATTAACCCTGTGGTAACCATGGTAATAGCTAAAATAAAATAATTTGTCCAAAGTCAGAAAGAAGCCAAATAGAAATTAAAAATTATGTTACATTTACTAACAAAAAAACCCAATGATCTTACATACTATATATAAAAATGCTGTTTTTTATCATAAGCATGCAAAGGGGAGGGAGGGAGAAAGAGAGAGCAAAGAGAGAGAGAGACTGACAAGCTGGAAGTCACGTGCATTTACACATCACCTGGACAACTTTTATTTTGGGTACTAACCTTAGTCCTTCATGAAGGCATTCTGAACCCAGTTTCATGTAAGATATATTTTCATGGGTAGCTCATGTAAAATTCTTGAGCTTTCATAATATCAACATGAAAGTGTAAGAGAAGGCAATATTTTTCTAAGTAAAGTTGGCATATAACTTATTGTAACAAAAATCGTTAGAATTTTGTCAAAGTGAGATTCCATTAGATAAATTTGAGAAATGTAATTCTATAGTTTAAACAATCTGAATATAATACTCATGTCAGAGTTTCAAATTTTTACTCCCATACTCCCCATGCTTATTCTTTCAATGTATGCTGGAGTAGGGAAAACACAGCATGGATTAGATTGTCAGTCAGAGTAGATTACCACACTAGAGTGGAAAAGGCATTGGAATGTTGAGAATTATTCCATAAGATATTTGAAAGAGAAAGGGCAGGCAGCATCAACACAGACTACAACTCCGTGACAAGTACCATCCCAGGAGATCACTTCAGTGTTATTACAAGGTATTGTGGAGAAGATGCTGCAGGTGTTGTACTGGAGGAAGCCCAAGGCAGCCCATTTGAATATGAGAAAGCAACTGAAACAACTGTGAGAACACACTGTTAATTTAAAGGGATATCAGACTATTCAATACTTTTTCAACCGCACTATATTTATAACATATTTCCTATTTAGCTTTTTGCAGTGTGCAAATGCAGATGACAACACTTTAAGGTTTACTACTTTTTAATTGCTGTTATTTGTTCTTATTTTTAACACTTTTTCTTTTGCTTGACTCATTTACATATAATTTGGAAAGTCACCCCCCACAAAAAAGTTACCCCTATTTTTCTTGTCTCCAGATGATATAGACTTGTGATTCATAGCTGCAAACATAATAACCAAAAATAAGGGAGAAGCATTCAAAGAACGTAGGTTTCAGTTTTTCTATTTCTCACAAACAAGTTGCTGAGAATCTGTCATGTGTTTTCCCACATTCCCAAATGTAATTTTTTTAAAGTTAAAAACAGCAAGGATATCACACCATATGCTTAAACTTGTTAATAAACTGCTCTTGTTACCAAAGAAATGCTATTTGAAGTTCTGGAGACAACAATAACATCAAATTATAATGTAGTGTTTTTATTTAACATGACCTGGATAAAAAAAAGCTAAAGCTTTTGGCTTTGGACATAGTATAATCAGAAGAAAAATGAATGAATCTCCTGGTATCTTCAAAATAATTTTGTTATCTCCAATTAATAATCTCATTTTTCTGGCTCAATTAAAAACAGCAAGGACCCATGGTGCTCTGGCCCCTATGGGCCACTCAAGGTATCTAAGGCCCACCTACCAGAGCAGAATGTGACTGACACCACTTACGTGACAATTCTCTCTTCGGAGTGAGGCTGAGGTAGAAGAGAGAAAATGTTAAACCTGTTTTCTTCTTCTCTTCGATTCAATGCAGCATACAGGACACATACATACACATACCAATCAGAAAAGATGACATACTTATGAATGAAGAAACAAGACTTATGTTCTCTTGTTCATTATCTGTCATGTACAGTTGACCCCTGAACAATGAGAGGAATAGGGCCAAGTCCAAAACTCACGTATAACTTTTGACTCACCCCCAAATTAATTACAGTCAGCCCTTCTCATCCAGGGTTCCAACAAACTGCTCACTGGGAGAAGGTAAAGTCTTTTACCTTCGGATGAAGGGGAGAACTTAAACAATTCTGTACACGCTTTAAGCTGCTCTCTCAATTCTCAGTCTCACACTCTACCCCCATTTTCCATGGTATGTGTTCACCAACACAAAGATATCAGGAAATTGTGGGGACATTTGGTTAATTTCTAATTGGCATTCCCCTCACAGTCACCGTAAATTTCTATTTCTTCCACTCTACTAAGTAAGCTAAAACTCCTCCTATGAATGTATATCTTTGAACTAGCTGCTAGGGAAATGCAAATTGAAACTATAATGAGATACCACCTCACACCTGTTAAAATGGCTACTATCAACAGGACAAGTAATGACAAGAGTTGGAGAGACTGTGGACAAAAAGGAACCTTCATATACTTCTAGTGAGAATGTAAACTGGTACAGTCACTATGGAAAAGAGAATGGGAGTTCCTCAAAAATGTAAGAATAGAGTTATCACATGACCCAGCAATCTTTCTTCTGGGTATCTACCCCCAAAATTGAAAGCATGTATTCCTAAAGATATATGTACCCCTATGTTCATTGCAGCATTATTCGTGGTGGCCAAGACATGAAAATAACCAGTCTTTTGATATATGATTGGATAAAGAAGATATGGTACATATAGACAAGGGACTACTTCTCAGCCATTAGAAAGATCAAACACTGTCAATTGCAACAACACAGATGGATCTTGAGAATATCATGCTAAGTGAAATAAGATGGAAAAAATCCACAACCATATGATTTCACTCATAAGTGAGATATAACAGTGAAGGAAATAAAAAAAAAAAAAACAAGACAGACAAACAACAACTCAAAGACAACTGCAGCGTGGTGCTTACCAGAGTGAAAGGGTGTTGGGAGGGTTAGAAAAGGTATAGGGGTCAAATATATTGTGATGGAAAGAGACTTGACTTTGGAAGGAGACACACATGCAATATACAGATGATGTATTAGAGAACTGAGCACTCAAAATCTATATAATTTTGTTAACCATTGTCAACTTAATAAATGTAATAAAATTTAAAAAACAAAGATTATAGAATATTAATTTTCCAGATGAAGTGTTCCTCCACTTCCAGGCTTGGAAGTGTCCTTTGTGAATATAAGCAATAGAATTGTCTGGTATTTTTTGTTTACTTAGACAAAAGGTTATTCCAAAAGAAATGAGACACTGGCCACCTCAGCAAAGTCCTTGAATGACACTAATAAGGGTCTGAAGTGGGCATAATACCAGAGAACAAATAAAACTGTATAGTAAGGCAATTTGTCTTTGATGCTCTGTTACTTAAACATTTCTCCCCACTTTAATGCCATTCTAATTCAGGATGTGCTCTTAGTTCTTTCTAGATTGCAGGGCAAGGGTCACCATACATAATAGTACTTTGTACAGTGAAAGCAGCAATTCAGACCTCAGGATTCTGGTTTCCTGTTTCATATGCCCATATTCCCCAAATGTAAAAGTCAAATAAAACAAATGAAAAATAGAAGAAAAAAATGACATATGCTCTTTCATACATATTCCCACTAATTAACAACAGGTGGATTAATTTGGTAAGTGAGTCCCTTTTTCTAATGGTAGTTAATGAATTATCTTTTTCAAAAAAACTAACAAATAAAAAATTAACTTGGATAAAATGTCTGTACATATCATAACAATAAGTCCATTAAAGGCAAGAATTCATTGAAGAAGTAAAGGATATTTAAATAAGTCAGCAAATGAACACAAATTTTAACAAATTATTTTTTAAACATAGCTATTAATGATAAAAATACTATAGTAAGTATTGCACTATTAGTAAATAGCTGTAACAAAATTATTTTTGTTTGTACAAGATTGTAGGAAAACAACTGGTAATTTAAATTCATAACTTTTTAAATCATGTGTACATTTTGACTCATCTCTTTCTCTTCTAAGACTATTTTCTAAAGTAATGAGAGAAATGAAGCAAAATATAAATATTTAATATTCTCTGAAGCATTACTTATAATTAGAACAACCTAAACATACAGAGATAGGGTGAGATTAAATTTGGTAGGTCTATGGGATGAATTATTATATGGCAATCAATCATGTTTATGAAAGACAGGAAGTGGGAATAAGCATAACATATCTGTTGTTGATTATAGCAAATTGATTAATATAAATACATGATTTTCATTTTTAAAATTTTATGTTACATACTTATTCCATGAATCTTAATGTTTTCCAGTAAAAATAACTTTTTAAAAGTGAGAAAAGAGTAGTAGTAAAAAATGATTACTTCTAGGGGGTTGTTGATTACTGAATCATGATATTTAATATGTTTATATACTATACATTTACTGATGTATTTATTTGGTTGTTCATTTATTTATTACTATGGTTAGAACTCAACATGACATTTACCCTCTTAACTAAATTTTAAGAGCACAATACAGTAATGTTAACTATTGGCAGAAAGTTGTACTTATTTATCTTGTGTACCTGAGACTTTATACCTGCTGAACATATTCCCCTTTTTCCCTCCAAGTCCCTGGAAACCGCCATTCTACTCTGACTCTTTTAGATACCTCATATAATTGGAATCACAAGTATTTGTCCTTCTGTGGCTGGTGTATTCCACTTAGCATAATATCCTCTAGGTTGATATATTGTCACATATGAAAGGATACCTCTCCTTTTAAAGACTTTTAACATTCCATTGTATGTGTATACCATATTTTCTCTATTTGTTCATCTGTCAACAGACATTTAGGTTGTCTCCAAATATTGTCTATTGTTCAATGCTGCAATAAACATAGTAGTGCATATATCAGTCTGAGATCCATGTTTCAATTCATATGTGTGTATGTAATTTCTAATTTTTTGTGGAATCACCATACTGCTTTTTAAAGTGATGGAACCATTTTTACATTTCCACCAAGGTACAAGACTTCCAACTTTCTAAATCCTTGCTAACACCTTCATTTTAAAAAATAATAGCCATCCTAACAGGTATTGTGGTACAATCTCATTATAGTTTTGAATTGAATTTCACATGTAATTAGAAATATTAAAAATACCTGTAGGTCATTTGTATGTTCTTAGGAGAAATGTGTATACAAGTCCTTTGTCCTCTTTTAAGTAGGTTATTTTTGTGTTATTGAGTATAGGAATTCTTAATGTGTTTTGGATGATTATTAATCCCTTTAAGACATACAGTTTGTAAATATTCACTTCCATTCTGTAGGCTGCTTTTATTTTTATTTTTTATTTTATTTTATTTTAATTGTTGTTCTTGTACAGTTTTCTGTCTTCTACTCCCATTCCAGCCCACTGCCCCAGCCCTCCCCAGCTCCCTCCCATTTCCAC